>JAVJIF010002356.1:0-332058 GCA_038442645.1 Agave tequilana | reverse complement strand
TCTTATATCTGCAGTTATTCTTGTTATTATTCTGTGCATATTATTTATATGCACGAGCTTTCCCTTTACACACACACTCACTAGGTCGCTTTCTGACGACCCTGAATTTGCACGTCCAGATATTGGACGCTTTGTTTCTATTGTGCAGGTGTTCGATGAGTTCTTACGCTTCACAAAGAGCTGGAGCTTCTCCCTATTCTATTCTGGTACTCTTATCTTTCTAGCCTTCATATTATTTCCTAATTCTCATTATATCAGATTCACTTGTTATTCTAGTCTTTATTTATATGATATCATGCGTGGATGCTTATATGTGATATTGCAGTAATCATGATTTATCAGTTAGATTTATAGCTTGTTTTGGGTTACTTAAGGCTTAGCGCGTATACGTGAGGGATTTTCCTTGCGTATATACATCGCTGACTCGTGTCGCGTCTCCGATCCAGCGTATTTTAGGAAACGGAGCGTGGGTTTTCTTGGTATCAGAACCTAGGTTTTTGACTTGCGATCTTGATCTTTGACTTTTGTTTCGCAAGATAGACCTAGTTCTTACCTATGACTTGAGAACAAGCTATAATTACACTGCAATATACATATACTATTCATTATGATATTCAGTCCATTTGGAATTAATCGTCCTTCCCTTGGAAATCCTTATCTTTGATCGTTTGATATCCTTGATTTCTACTCTTCTTTTAGTGTGATTCAGATTTCATCTTGCTTCTCTTCCTTCTCGATTCTATCCCTTGACTTTGTTTCTTAAGATTGGTTACTCCTGGCTGAAGTTGGTAACAGGAATCAGAGTAGCGCAGCGAAAGCATGGTGGATTTATGATGTGCAGAGAAGCGTCGTGAAGCTTGTTTGTCTTCTCCTTTGATTTTGGGATTCTTTTATTATTCCCTGCCCTATTGAAATTTCGGGGACGAAATTTTTATAAGGCGGGTAGAGTGTAAGGTCCCTAGTTAGAAATACTGTATTTTCATTTTCCTAAAGTATTTATTTTATTTATTGATTATTTTTGTTTAATCAACTTAATTTATTATTATTATTACTACTTATTTTAGTAGTAGTTGTTATTAATATTGATGATTGCCATTATTAGTGTTGCTATTATTATTGTTACTATTATTTATTATTATTAGTATGGCCATGTAATGTTATTGGCATCATTATTATTAATATTTTGGTTAAGTAATGTTGTTGTTAATATTGGATTATTATTTTGTTGTGGTATTTATAATATTTCTTTTCCCTTGATTTTTATTCATGCCTTCCCCTTGATCCTATACCCATTACTCTTTTATCCCATATCTATTTACCTATTTGGATCCAACCCGTTGTCACATTCCATACCCACATCCAATAGGTTTCTCTCTACCCATACCCAATAGCAAAACCCATTACCCATTAACCCATTCTATATAACCCTAAATCTAACCCTAACCTAATCTCTTCACTAATCTCCCCATCTCCAGCAACCGCACTTCATCATCAGTCGCCCCCGTAGATCCAGCACAGCAACAGCGCCCCCTGTCCTCTCTTCTCCAACCCCTGGCCGCACACCAACCTTGCAGGCCACGCAAACCCACAGCAATCTAGGCCGGCCATCCCCTTGCCGCAGCCAGCAGCCGTAGCAACTCCAACAACCAGCGCCGCAACGGCAACAGCAGCCCACGCGACAGTGAGCTCCCCTCCAGCATCTCCAGGCCGACAGAACCTCCCAGGTTGGCAGCCGTGTACCTCTTCCTCTTGGCCCCTTGTAGGCCACGTATTCCAGCAGCCCCTCCACCAGGCTGCCTCCTCCCATGGCAGGCTGGCGCACCAGCAGCCAGCGCGCCTCCCCGGGCTCTCCTTCAACCTCCAGCCTGCCATGAGTCTTCTCCAAAAGAAAGGACAGCAGCAACCCAGATGGCTTCCTCCATGGCAGCACGCGCCCATCTCCTGCAGCCCGTGGCCATGCCCAATCACCACGCACAGCCGGATCCAGCGACATCAGGTCGCACCCACCAAAGCCCATGACTGTGAGTGTACTCCCCCTCCCTCTTTCCATTCCTCTCATTATAATGTACATTTGATTAAGTTTATATCTTAATCTGTATATAGATGTAATGTAGAAACCTATATGCTTGGGTGATGTGTGCATGAGTGAAGCATGAGTACATTTAATAGAATGTGGAGGTATGTGTGTTGGTGTAATTCAGTATCAGGTTTGCAGGTATATTAGTCGACTTGACCATTTATTAGTCGACTAATGCCCTTATTAGTCGACTTACTATAGTCCTATAGTCGACTAGGTTCGTATTTAGAATAGTTGTCGATCCTCTGTTAGTCGACTAACCCAGTCCAAATCCACTTCCCTAGTTGACTTATCCTATTTGTTGTCGACTAATCCACTCCCCTAGTCGACTTGCTCCTACCCCTAGTCGACTAACTTTAGTCTGACTGCTATTTTTAGATCTTTTATGGATGGAGAACTTTACCCTTGAGTTATGATATTGATTATAGTTGGATGAACATAGTTTTGAGGAATAGATATTGGTTGAATTAACTTGACCTAATAGATCTTAGACATGTATCTGATATGTTGTTAAGTTTTGGGATCTTATGATTGACCTGGATTGAAGTGAGAACTTGAGGAGACTTGGGGATCAGAGTAGATTGATAGGGTGAGAGGACTGAGCACTGATTATCGATATATTGAAACGGCAGTTTATTGTATCAGATTACTCGATATGGATCGATACTTGATGACCATGTGACTATTGGAATTATGAGTTGGTTGTATTGATTTATAAGTGGTCTATTCTAGATTGCAGATGTTTGAGGATGTTTCCTCTTTAGATATGATTTCGGTATCCGTTGACTTGTTGATCTCGAGGATATACCATATGCTTCATGTTTGGTTATTGATTACTTCAATTAATAGAGATTGAGCTATTGTGTTAGTGATCTTGTACTTCTGAGTTATCAGATAGCAGTCATCAGTTTATCAGTTATTGGTGAGATTATTTGCTGGTGATCATATGATGTATTTAGAGTTTATAGGAGTTGTTAGATATTTGTATCAGTTACCAATTGTTAGCGACACTATTGTGTTAGTGGCTATATCTCCAGTATCGTATTTCAGATGTCAGATATTAGTTGTCAGCTACTCAGTTGTCAGATATCAATTGTCAGTTGTCAGTTATCATATTATCAGCTATTATTGACATCACTAGTTGTTGGAGATATCAGTTACTCTTTTATAATAACTCACATTGATTGCTTATTAATAAAAGACACCATAACTCGGGGAACAAGGGTAATTGCCTGATGATGCATGTCGTATATTTTGGAAGGACTTATTATGGTACCGAGTTGTGGGTTCCAACCATGGGGAACCAAGGTAGTACTGGCTACCTATTCAGTTGTCAGTTGTTAGGGTTATGCCTGGATTATGGTGCCACACTAGTTGTCTTTTCGTGTGGGGCTGTGATCTTTAGTTGTCAGAGCCTTGCGGCTTGTCCTGGTTCAGCGCCAGGGGTGTTAGACCGTGGTACCGGGCATACACGGTACTCTTCCAAAACACATACACTACATTGACAGGCAGTTATAATAACGATAACTTTGTTTGATATGTGGGAAAATAGTTGTGGTATGGGACACAGCTAAGTACTACATTAGTTAAGTTTAATAACCAACCAGACTAGTGACATATGCTAGGTTACACATCTTGACATCAGCTATTAGTTTACAGTTGTATTAGTTGTCTTTTATCTATGCACATGTTCATGTTATTGTTATTCAGTTCTCTGTTTATCATGTTATTTAGTTATCTTATATCTGCAGTTATTCACGTTATTATTCTGTGCACATTGTTTGTATGCACGAGCTTTCCCTTTACATACACACTCACCAAGTCGCTTTCGACGACCCTGGATTTGCACGTCCAGATATTGGACGCTTTGTTTCTATTGTGCGGGTGTTCGATGAGTTCGTACGCTTCGTAAAGAGCTGGAGCTTCTCCCTATTCTATTCTGGTACTCTTATCTTTCTAGCCTTCGTATTATTTCCTGATTCTCAGTATATCAGATTCAGTTGTTATTCTAGTCTTTATTTATATGATATCATGCGTGGATGCTTATATGTGATATTGTAGTAATCATGATTTATCAGTTAGATTTATAGCTTGTTTTGGGTTACTTAAGACTTAGCGCGTATACGTGAGGGATTTTCCTTGCGTATATGCGTCAACGACTCGTGTCGCGTCTCTGCTCTAACGTATTTTGGGAAGCGGGGCGTGACAACTACATTGGTTTAAGCTTTTTCTACATTGTTCGTAGGCCAACTTAAGTTAGGTTTTGTGATTATAACATCATTATTGATGCTCGTAGGGGTCAAATTCTGACCTACCTAGGATCAAGACACGTGTCCCACACCTTCAGAGTCTCCCAAAGACACAAGTAAGGAAAGCCATCCGAGCGACTCCCCAAAGAACAACATCTAGAATATTCCCAAGACCATTTCCTCCTCCCGAGGAATTAATCATCCCGAGGATATTCATCCCCTCTAGACCGATCCTTCCGTCTTGAGTAAAACAACCTCCGCAACCAACTCCATCAGCTTTCTCTAACATTCGTGGAGTCCGTTATGCCGCTAGATTATCCCATATTTCACACATGATCCATGACTTCTACTTCAATGCAAGTAGTTACAGAAAGCAACAGATATTGCTCGCATAATCAAGGGCAGAATCTCCTCCGTTACAGAAGAGTCGCAACATGCAGATCATGTGGTTATTGAATCCCGCATGACTTGCATTATTAGGAAGAACCCCCAAGTATATAAGACAATAGAATATACAATACAGAGACAGATTGAAAAATAATAGAAATTGTTGAGAGAAAAATAGTAATCACGCAGCCATTCTTGTTAAAGAAACAGAGTATTAGCTCTACTGAATCCACTATAAACCTCTGAAAATAGTGAATTCTCCCCCTCTTCCCATGATTTTTTTTTTCAAATTGAGTTTTCACGTAAAACTTGAGTCTTTACGATTATTTTTCTACTCTCTCTTAAATCCAGTTTACAATTTGAAGTGTAGATAAATTTCTTCTAGGAATTTACCCCTACAATGCTTGATATGATCATTCCACATTTTGGTCTCTGAAGATGCAATGTTATCCTACATAAAATGAGAATTATGATCAAAAGGATTGGAGGGAAAAGATGAATAAATAGATCCATATACAGTGAAATCTAGCTATGTTGTTTTCAACTTTGGAAAAAGAATTGACCCAGCAACCCGAAGCTGCTTATATGAGAATTGGAGAAGGTCTGATATCATAAGGTCCCTTGATTGCAATAAATCATTCAATATGTCAGATACCTCCTTCTATGTCCAAGTAATAATAGATTACTCTGCATTATGATGCACTATTTATTTATATTGCTAAGTGCAAACTCTGATTTGATCTGAGTATTCAATCCAAGCGCTTGAGATGCTACAGTTGATTCCCTCAAGCCGAATCGCAGCCTGATATTAAATCCTTAAATTGCAGAGATCTCTGTGTGAAGAAGTTCAGTGATTATTAACATATATTGCATATTTTATGTCATATTTTTTTATATTTATTTCTATTTAAACTCTGCTATTTAATTGATTTATTGTCTAATGGTGTGCAGATTGTAATTAATGGAGAAAGAGAAGAAAAGGTCAATTTATCCCATTTAATCCAAAATTTTAAAGATAGAAGTTTCTAGCCCAAGAAATCAATAGAGATATACTTGAATCCAAAGATCCTATAAGCAATCCTATCTGAAGAAACAGAGACAACAGATGAGGGAGGATCTCGCGCATGAAGCGCTGATCCAATGGCCGAGATATGGTCGTGGAAATGCGTTTTCGCGACATATCCCTGGCCGTTGGGTCAAGAATTTTACCATTATCTTCAACGCGCTTTCCTCACTTCTCTCCTACTATAAATACAGCACTAGAGCAGAGAAGAAGGTACAGAGAAGAGAACTAGGTTTTAGAGTTTTCATTTTTAAGGTTAGGTTTTTTTTAGTTAGTTGTTAATTGAGTGTAATTTTTCATTTCATTTTCTTTCATTTATTTTTGTTCAGTCCAGAAAAGAGAGAGTGAAAAGGAGAGTTGTAATTTTGTAATTGAAGTGACATCAAGGAAGGATTTAACTCTTGCAAATCATCATCTCGATCTTATTTGGTATGTTTGCGTTATTCATTTACTTTCTCTTTGTTTAAGTTTAACTTTGAGTAACTAAATGCTTTTTCTGAGCTCACTAATCTATCTCCTCTTTCTTCTTCTTGATTGAATTTTATGATAAAAACCTAATTGATTTATTTGCATGAGCTAGTTCAAGTCTTGCATTCTGCGAGTGTTCTTGAAGGCAAATGAGGATGTGTATTAATTTTTAACTTTCATTTCGAAAATAATTTTTAAACTTGTTTTTATTTCACACTTAAATATCAATGGTTTAACATTCAATTTAAGAACGGTTTAAAAAGAAATTGAATTTTTCAAAATCTATCTCATTTGCTTTGCTTGAATGCTTTGAAACTTAAGTCTTAATTTTTGTTGATGATCCGATTGAGGTAAGAAACTTTCAAAAGAAAAATAAGTAGGTAGTAGTAGATTAGTGAGCTCGGATTTCTCTTCCTTATAAAAACTCATTTTCTTCGCTCGAATTTTCATCACTTCTTCTTAAACCCTAATTCATCCTCTTTTAAAACTTCATATTTTTTTTCTAAATTCTTAAGCCAACTTCTCAACCAAACCATATTCTTTCTTTTTCTTTCTTTTAAAAAACAAAAACACTTGGTTTTTGAAACAAAAATACCAAAAAGCTTGCTTCGCATTCTTCCTCGTGGACACGACCCGTGAGCCCCAGGCTACAAGGTATACTTTAATCTAATCACCACACACAATTCTTTACTTTCACTTCTATATTTCACGTGGTACATTTGGAAGTACTCGATGCGAACCGAACAAATTTTTGGTACCATTGCAGAGGAGGGATAGTATTATTGTGATTTAAGTTTGTTCTCTGTTTCAGTGTTCAGAAAGAGATCTGAAAAAACTACTCATTGCAGAAGAATCCTATGTCGATTCTTAGCACATCATGGATCCATCACGCTTTCACCGCGCTACTCTAATTTTTATTACCAGCTTCAACATAGAGCGACCAGTTCTAAGAGACAAAATCACAAAAATAGAATCAAGATGAACTTGAAATCAAAAAGAAAATTGAAATTACTTTGGAAGGAGAGTTGCAATTAAGAATATCAAAAGATTTAAGAGATGGATTCCCAAATGGAGGACAATCAATTCCAAATGGAGTCAATATCATACTGTGAATATTCTATGCATTGCAGTGTAAATATAACTTGTTTCAAGTTACCTGTAAGAGCTAGGTACTACTTGCAAAAGCAAAAGTCAAAAGTCAAGTCTCAAGTTGAAAACTTAGGCTCTGATACCAAGAAAATCCTGTCACATTCTGCTTCCCAAAATACACTGAAGTAGAGACGCGACAAGAGTCGGCGACACATATACATAAGAAAAATACCCTATGTATACACGGTAAGCCTTAAGTAACCAGAACAAGCTACAAAAATAAACTATAATAAATCACGATCATTGCAATAATACATATAAATATCCACACATGATAAATAAACATAGAGATGGAATGGAAACGGATAATGGTATAGCGAGAATCAAGAATAAATAGGAATAAAAGAGAGAGACAAAAGTACCGATGATCAAACAGAGATAAACTCTAGGCTCCTCGCAAAATGTATGATCTCATCAAACACCTGATCAATATAATAAAGCATCATATATCTGGATGCGCAAATCCAGGGGAGTCAGAAAACTCTCAATGAGTATGTAAGATGAAAATATGGCGCATGTGCATAAATAGTGTAGACAATAATAACATAACTAAAACTGTATATAGAAGAAAACTGAATCATACTATGAATAAATCTGCAATAAAGATAACTTATACCATTGTAAAATAAACAACTGATATCAAAGAGATGTGTTACCTCTCATATATCTCTAATCTGGTTGGTTATTATTAACTTAACTGATGTGGTACTTAGCTACGTCCTATACTATAGTCGTTTTCCCACATAACAAACAAGGTTATCATTGTTGTAATTGCATGCCAATGTAGTGCATGTGTTTTGTAAGGGTACCATACATGCTCGGTACCACGTTATAACACTCCTGACGTTAAACCAGGACAAGCCGCAAGGCTTTAATAACTGAGGCCCCACACAAGACAACTGGTGTGGCACCATAATACGGACATAGCCCTGACAACTGATAACTGAATAACTAGGTAGTCGATACTACCTTGGTTCTCCATGATGGAACCCACAATTAGGTATCCCTTCACAAGTTCTTCCAAAATATACGATATGCATTATAAAGTAATTACCCTTTTCTCAGGTTATGGTGTCTTTTATTAACAGGCAAACAATATGAATTATTATTAAGAGTAACTGATATCTCCAACAACTGCTGATGTCAACTGATATCTGATAACTGACAATTGATATCTGACAACTAATTACACTGGTAAAGAAAGCTGGAGATACAAAGTCACTAAAAACAATGGTACCACTAACAACCGAGATCAATCAATAACTACTAGAGAACTCTGAACATATAGTTGGATCATCAATATCAATTAGAACACTATCACGATATGTCTATATTCATAATAGAATAACTGCAATGTCAAGACCCTAAGGACAGTCTACTGCATATCCTCAAAGTCAAATTAGATCAACAGATACCGAAATCATATCAAAGAGTGAAACATCCTCGAATAACTTGTAATCTAAAATAGTCAACATCTGATACTCAACACTAACAAACTCATCCATACTCAAATAATAAAAACAGTGAATAGATTCTGACAATACTCACAACTCATAGTCCAACAATCCTCATCCCACACTACTCAAGATCCAATAAAAGAAAATAAAATCCCAAATCAACTCCAACTCTAAATAAGTCCAAACACAGATCTAAGTATCAAGAAAATTCATCTACTAATAAGGTAATATCATGTTTAATCAGTCCTCAATAACAAAATGAATTCTTATCTGATTCATCACCAAATGAAGGAATATCAAGTCTAATAAGTAATTCTTATAAAATATAAATCTTTAAACTCAATCACGAACCAATCAACCTCAAGATCAACCAAATTATATTCTAAGATTTATCATAACTAGGTCATTTATAAGATCAAGTCAAGTTTAAGGTATACTATAACTAGTCCTAAGTCAAAAGTGACAAGCAACTACACATGAAATGATGCCGCAGATAAACGCTCAAATGAACTATACAAATAAAGTAAACACTCACCGATATCACATGAAACATTATAAATAACTATACTAATAAAATAAGCCAAACGCTCACATGAAATGATATGAATAATCACACAAACACCAACTGACAACGGTAAATAAGTAACATCACAAAAGAAAACACTCACATGAAATAAGGTGATTTCGGGCCTGAATCGCCATCTGATGTGCACTGTTTGAACTGGTCTGGATCACTGAATTGACTGGTGTGTCGGTCTTCGAATCGCCAAGCGTATCGGGTTCACATGGAACGCAACCCGGGTCTTCTGTCACCTGGTTTGGATCACGTATATGGGTCTAGGTGCCACAACTAAAACACACACTCATATACGCAGAGGGGGAATCAACAATATTCGCAGTTCGAAATTCATGAAAATTTTTATGATTATTGAACCACTTATAAATTATAGAAAAACCTAATCTTTCTAGAATCTTTAGAATCGTATAGTTGTAAGAACAGGGTCAAATCCATAGATACTTATTAAACTTGGTTCTTAGAAATCTAAATTTAATTTTTAATCTAGTTGGGAAATCTTTAGATGAAAGCTGAAATTTTATGCTATGAACTAAAATTCTATAAGCATTAAAAATATGAAATAAAAGAAAAAAGAAATACTAACTAATGTGAAGACAAAGTGAATAAAGTGATGGAAAAAATAAAGAAAAAGAGAAAAGGGGAAGAGAATGATTGAACCCAGAATCAACACAAGAATTGGTTCTTTATCATTGCTTTGACGTCTCCCTCCTCCGAACAATGTTGAAAACAAAGGAAGCAGAAGAAATAGCAACTGAAAAGAGAAGATGGCATGCACGAGAAAAGCATAAAGTAGAATATGAAATTAAAAGAAAAGAATTGCATCACAAAAATTATAAAAAAAAATAGAGAAAGCTTAGACTGAAACGGTGCACGATCTTTATTAAAGGAGACTGAATTTCATCAAAGAATCATCATTACAAAACTCTTAATCTTCTTCAAAACTTGCCAACCACACAAAACTCTCCTCTTAATTACTTTTTAGCCTTCTGGTGTGATCGGGGTGGAACTAGCATAAAAATGTGTATTTGTGAAATCAAATGAAAAACTTGAATGTGCTTAGTATACCCTCGATACTTCCGTTATAGCATTGGCTCAACGGGTCGTATCCACAGGGAAGGGAGGCGATAGAAGCATTAACAGTCTCTAGTCACGTCAGATGTTAACAATTCTTCTATGTTGAAAGAATGAAAAAGAATGAGAAAATGAAAACAAGCATGTGGTAGGTGAGGAGAGCGATGAAAACGGCGATGTAAAAACCAAAAGAGAAGTGAAGAAGATGGAACAAGGTAAACTAAGAAGGCGATGAAAACACTGATAGAAAAATGAGAAAAGAATTTGGAAAACGATTTCTAAAACAAAGGTAAAAGAAAACTCATGGCTACTAACTACTAAGTACTCCACTAACCATGCTAACCTCTTCGAGATAGTTGCCTCACATTTTGATCCTCGGCCATCACAATCCTTATCTTCAAGAAGAAATACAAAGCATGGCTCATGGATGGTTCAGAACAATCACAACATTGCAACAAGAACAAGCTATTACAAGCATCACTCATTACACTACTAGCATGAAATAAAAGAGCATGAAATAAGAGAGTTAGCTTGGTTAGCAAGTTAGCAAGTTAGATGTTAGAAATAAAAGAGCATGAAGTAAAAGAGAGTTAGCTTGGTTAGCAAGTTAGCAAGTTAGCAAGTTAGATGTTAGAACCCATCATCTTTGGCCATCAATGGCTCTTGCAAGAACAAGGCTTTGTAGAGGCAACCCGATTCATATGGATTATCAAGTAAGTGGTTAGATAGGTTAGTGGTTAGTAGTTAGATTGCCATGAGAAGAAAAACTAGAAATAAAACATCATGTAGAAGATGAAGGAGAATACAATGGAAGAGAAAGGAGGTAACTTTACATAGAGTGTCACTCTCTATTACATCAATCCCTCACTATCTCTCTCTCTATGAATCACTCAGCCCTACTACAATGATCTACAAACAAATGAAAATACAAGAGAAGAGAAATGAAAAGCACCTACACTACACTAAATCTCTCCTAAAATCTGTACCTACTCCTAAAAACGAAGACTGCTCGCGCTCTGGGCAATTGCAGGGGTATTTATAGGCAGAAGAAGGATCCAGAAGACGAGACGAGGCCACGCGTCGAAAATCGACGCGTGGCTCCCTAGAATTGCCGCGTTTTGCCGCGCCTTTGTGGCAATTCCAGGGAGGTGGGTCCCAGATTTTGGTCCGCGCGTTCGTCTGGCTTCTAGCTGCTTCCAGATATATCCAATTTCGGGTAATTTCGACCGCAGATCCGTCTGATGTGTGCTAGAGGCTAGGTTCAATGTATCTTCTAGATGATCCCTTGCTTGGCCTCCAAGTAATGCGGGATTAATTAGCATAAATTTAGCTGAATTAGCCTCTTATTCCATCTTTGCCCTTGAACTTTGGTTGTACCTGCAATTAAGACCAAAACACGATTTAGACGACTATTTATTCATAAACTGGTGGGAAAATGCGACATAAAAAATGCATAATTGTAGACTAATCACACCCCACACTTATTCTTTTGCTCGTCCCGAGCAAAACAAAGAAAAGAAAAACTATACTATAAATTTTATTACACCACTTTCGCAGGTGACGCGATTGTACTGAGCGTGTGCAACAAGCCGTTAAACCTCTAGGTTACCCTAGAGGAGGAGTGTTGTCTCCTGAGGTTTTCAGCGGATTACACCCACAAAATCCATAAAGAAAGAAGACAAATGTTAGTATTTTGAAAACGCATTTTGAAAGAGAGACAAGTTTACGAACTATTTTTGCAAAAATATAAGTGATCTTAGGTCATAAGTCCACCTATAATCATTCTTTCTTAAACTTAGTCTCTATGCAAGATCTTGTCTTCAATTAAGGTAAGAATTCAAAATTGGATTGAATATTTTATCTTTCATAAAACCTAGATAGTATGCACACCGTGACAGTGAAGATTTCTGGGATTTCAACTCTAACCATCAAGCCATTTATTTATATATATTTATATTTCCTTTTTTTTTTTAATTCTTCCCTTAGTTTAGGCTTTCTAGTTCACCCTTGTAACGAGCCTATAACCGATGACTCCCAAACCAGACGGTCTTAGGGCACCAGATGAGAAAACATCCCTCGGGTTTAAGGTCTCGAGTGAAAAAGGCCACGAAACTAAAGGGGATTATTATTATTATTACCACCGTTAGGCGTGAATAATCATGCTTCTTGAGGCACATTTATCCAGCTTAATAGGTGATGTTTTATTTATATATATACTTTTTTTTCTTTTTTTTTCTTTATTTTATGGCATTTTGGTCTTTGTTTCCATCCCAAAAATGTGTAAGTGTGAAGTGCATACTATCTAGGGCAAAAAATTCAAGATAGAAATATCTCACTAATTTTACTTACTTAGCCTATAATTTCAAACAAGATCTATTATTTCAACTAGGTTTAAGATGTCATAATTAAGGCTTTCTTAATTTCTAAGATACATCTTAATTTTCTTAAAAATAGATCAAAACTTTGTCTCTTATTTCAAAAAGTTTTTTTTTTTATTATATTTTTTTTAAAAGAAGTGTAAAAGAAAGAAGATCTAAAAACTCTATGTTAGTAAACCCTCCCCCACACTTATTTCATGCATTGTCCTCAATGCATCGTGATATATGTATGCATGAAACAAATAGAAGAGGGAAGGAAAAAATTACCTCAAGGTGGTGGTTCCGGTGGCGGTCTGATTGGTCCACGAAAGGCGGCCCAATCATTATTGCGTGGAGTCCGAAGGAACCCACCAGAAACCTCCATGATACAACCCACTAAAAAGATGTATGCATGTGTGAATTTTATTAGGAATTTACCCCATCCAATGTCCAAATTTCTAAAATAATTTCAGAATCAAATTTATCAAGATCCTTGTCCCAGAATGGAGTATGAAAAGATGGAATGATTGATTTGGACTTGGGAAATATGGGAACTAATACCGACTCAGAAAAATGACTTAAGTCAAGTAAAGGTTCGGGAGTCGAAATTGGTTCAGGAAGTGGGTCCAAATCAAAAAGATAAAGCTCAGGTCCACATTCATTTCCCCATGATGGAATGTGACTATCTAAGATTAGTGATTCAAGTTCAGGAGGGTTGGGAATCAAAACTGACTCTAAAATGTTACTCAAATTGGGTAACAAAACAGGAGTCAATAATGATTCAGGTATTTGAACTAAATCACAAACTTGAGGGTCAAAGTCACATTCCTCATTGAGTTCAATTCCACAAAAATGAGAACTTACCAATTTATCACATGGACTTTCAAGGGTATGAAATTGGTCAAGTTCAATATGATCATCATGAATGATTGGTGATTCAATTTCACAATGGACAGGCACTGGATCCAATACTGACTCGGGAAATGAAGTGAAATCATGTGAAGACACTGGAGTCATAATTGAATCAGGAAGGAAAATTGAATCATCAAGTGGAAGTTCAGGATCATATTCACACTCAAGTTCAATTTCAGGAAAAGAAAACTTGCCAAAATGTCAATGGGATGGACAAGTTCAGATGATTGTGCTGAAATTGAATCTTGATTTCCAAAATGACAAGAGTCTTGAGTCATATCAATAGAGTGTGGCATAGCTGAATTAGTCAAAGGTTGATAAGATAGAGTCTCCTCATTCCTATAGATGTTAACCAATTGACTCAATTGTTCATCCACCTTATTGAAAGACTCGGCACGTGTTTTTTGATATTGTAACAAAGACTCTTGCAAGATGTCTGTACTCTTTTCTAAACGTGATATTTCTACAGATGGTTGCTCTAGAATGGGAGTATAAGAATCTTGATTTTGGAAAGTTTGTGAATAATGTGAGTCACACATGTGTGGTGATGGAAGAGTGGACTCACACAAGAGATCTTTACTCGTTTTCATGACAAATGGTTGTTCATTAGGAAAAGGTGGAACTGAGTAAGACTCTTGAAAATATTGTGGAATTGGAGGGGTCAATGTTTCTTGAAGTTGTTGCTCGGCCCTCTGTAGATTGGCTTCTAAACTCTTTAGTAACTCAGATTTTTCTTCAATTGGTGGAGTATAAGAAGCAAATTTGGGGAATGAATATTGTGAACAAGGTGAATATGGTGGACAAGGAGGTTAAAAATTTGACTCGGGGTACGTGAATCCCCAATGACTCTGTGACGAGTTGAAATTATTATGGAAATTATAGTTATTAGAATGTGGGTATGGGTTGTATTGATTCGGATAAGGCCAACCCGGTGTATTTGGTTGGTGCGTATTGTAAAACGCCGGGTTGGAATTATCCGAATCAAATGGAGTCGGTGTGAAATATGGATTCATGTTCGGATTGAAAGAATTGTTATTGTTGAATGCCATTTCACACAAACAATCACAAAAAAGAAAGAATCAAACAACAAACAAAAAGAAAAGAAAAATCAAAACCAAGCCAATAAGAGGGTTGACCTAGACCTAGATGAAATGTCCCTAGGGGCCAACGTTTATTCAAATTTTATTAGGGCTTGGGTTGTGTGAGTAGGGAGATGATTTTTGGGCTAAGGAAGGGTAAGTAAATCCCCACCTTATCTTGTTTGGAGTTTGCCCTTAAGTTCAATTTGTGCAAGTGTGCAATATAGACAATAGTATAACACAAAGCGATAAATCACCCACGTGTTTGTCCTATGCTATATGCAATGCCATATGTACATCTCCATCCAAATCACAACAATAGAACAAAATACAGTATATTGGAATTGAATTGACACGTGCCTAAATGCAAATGTCTAAACTGTTTTAAAAACGTCCAATTACCGTATTTTAGTTCTTTTATTTATTATGGTGTGTAGGCAATCAAAGCAGGAAAAAAAATAGCAGCACAAATTAACTAGCTATTACAATTCACACATCTCAGAACAACAACATATACAATTTTCACAAAAGTGCCGCGGTTTTGCGGCAAATGTCGCGGATCCGCGGCTTTTGTTCAAAATCTGGGGCCCTGCTTTCAAGAGCAGGGAGATGCAAAGCTAGCTTATGTTCTGCAATATTAAGCACCTGTAAATATTGCCCTGCACACCAAAACAGAGAAGACAAATGTTAACAAAAACGTGACATCAAAACCATTCCCTTCCCCGGCAACGGCGCCAAAAATTTGATCGTGGGCGGAACTAGCACTCAAAATGTGTATTTATGAAATCAAATGAAAAGCTCGAATGTGCTTAGTATACCCTCGATACTTCCGTTATAGCATTGGCTCAACGGGTCGTATCCACAGGGAAGGGAGGCGATAGAAGCATTAACAGTCTCTAGTCACGTCAGATGTTAACAATTCTTCTATGTTGAAAGAATGAAAAAGAAAAGAAAATGAAAACAAGCATGTGGTAGGTGAGGAGAGCGATGAAAACGTCGATAAGAAAATAAGAAGAGGAACTTGAAAACGATTTCTAAAACAAAGGTAAAAGAAAACTCATGGCTACTAACTACTAAGTACTCCACTAACCATGCTAACCTCTTCGAGATAGTTGCCTCACATTTTGATCCTCGGCCATCACAATCCTTATCTTCAAGAAGCAATACAAAGCATGGCTCATGGATGGATGGTTCATAACAATCACAACATTGCAACAAGAACAAGCTATTACAAGCATCACTCATTACACTACTAGCATGAAATAAAAGAGCATGAAATAAGAAAGTTAGCTTGGTTAGCAAGTTAGCAAGTTAGATGTTAGAAATAAAAGAGCATGAAGTAAAAGAGAGTTAGCTTGGTTAGCAAGTTAACAAGTTAGCAAGTTAGATGTTAGAACCCATCATCTTTGGCCATCAATGGCTCTTGCAAGAACAAGGCCTTGTAGAGGCAACCCGATTCATGTGGATTATCAAGTAAGTGGTTAGATAGGTTAGTGGTTAGTAGTTAGATTGCCATGAGAAGAAAAACTAGCAACAAAACATCATGTAGAAGATGAAGGAGATTACAATGGAAGAGAAAGGAGGCACCTTTACATAGAGTGTCACTCTCTATTACATCAATCCCTCACTATCTCTCTCTCTATGAATCACTCAGCCCTACTACAATGATCTAAGAAAAAGAAAAGAAAATACAAGAAAATGAAGAACTCTCACCTACACTACACTAAAATCTAGATCTACTCCTAAAAACGAAGATTGCTCGCGCTCTGGGCAATTGCAGGGGTATTTATAGGCAGAAGAAGGATCCAGAAGACGAGACGAGGCCACGCGTCGAAAATCGACGCGTGGCTCCCTAGAATTGCCGCGTTTTGCCGCGCTTTGCGGCAATTCCAGGGAGGTGGGTCCCAGATTTTGGTCCGCGCGTTCGTCTGGCTTCTAGCTGCTTCCAGATATATCCAATTTCGGGTAATTTCGACCGCAGATCCGTCTGATGTGTGCTAGAGGCTAGGTTCAATGTATCTTCTAGATGATCCCTTGCTTGGCCTCCAAGTAATGCGGGATTAATTAGCATAAATTTAGCTGAATTAGCCTCTTATTCCATCTTTGCCCTTGAACTTTGGTTGTACCTGCAATTAAGACCAAAACACGATTTAGACGACTATTTATTCATAAACTGGTGGGAAAATGCGACATAAAAAATGCATAATTGTAGACTAATCATGGTGTATAATTATATTCATAGATAGAGGTATTTGTAGGAAAAAGTAGGATGTAGGATAAAATACGAAGATAGGGGAGCAAAATCTCTCCCTATTTCAAATAGTATGCCATGAAAATACGGCTTTGGCCGCATTTTCGTGGCCACAATTTGGCCGTAGTGCCAGATCTCGGGGGCGTTTGATTGAGATTTTACCTGCACACAAGAATACAGAATTTCAGAACTTCTATAACAATAGTGCAAGGTGCTCAATTCTACCGCAATAGCAAGTGGCTATGCGGGTCGTGATCCACAAGGAGGGACAAGCGATGGAAGCTTTTTAATAAATTATCCTTTATGCTACAAAGAATGGTTAAAATTCTTCTTTTAGTTCTTAAAAAGAAAAGAAAAATAAATTACAATGAAGTTAGGAAGAAAGCGGTAGAATGAGAAGGAGGAGAAAATAAAAGTGATATGTACAAAGAAATTGAAAAAAGTGAAAGAGATTTGAAAGATTGTGGTGTTGGTAATTTACACTAAAAGTTAAAAGAGAAAAATTAAAAATAATTATTTACCTCCTTTGACCAAAAGCTTACCTTGAATCTTTGGCGACGATGTTACCTTGAAGTGGAGACAATCAGCGCATAGCCCATAAGAGTTGATTCTCGTCTCTTCCACATTATATCATCAAGACAAAAGAAGCATGAAATGATACAGATGAGACTAAAATCCATCGTCATGAGCTATCTGTAGCACTCGCAAAGGCAAGGTTCTTTCGATGCTATAAGACTCACTTGGATAGCAATTGGTAAAAGAAAGAGAGAAGTAGAAAAGAAGAAGAAGAACACTAAAACAAAGTACATAAAAGAGGTAACTATAGATTCGATTTTATAACAATAAGAGAAAATAAGAACAACTTACACCGGTGTCACTCTCAACACAAGCTTCATTCTCATTCTCCTATGAAACTCTGATCTCCTCTGAATTATATAAATGAAAACTGAAAATTAAATAAAAAATAAAAACCTACACTAAAAAGAATGAAAAAGTGGACTAAATTCTATCTCTATATCATCGTCCCCTGTACGCTCTGAAAAAACTTGTATTTATAGGCAAAACCGAACGGGGAGAGGTGTACGAAGATAGGGGGAGCAAACGCTCCCCCAACTGTTGCAACAAAGCCGCGAAAACGCGGCTTTGGCCACGGCGCGTTTCTGCGGCCTGGGTGTGGCCACCACACGGCCTGGGTGTGGCCAGGTGGCCACACCCAAATGGTGGGGGTCCCTGATTTTGAGAGATTATTTTATTCGGTCTGGATTTCTCGTTTCAGCTCCTAGATTTGATGAAATGGCCTTTGATCCTTGGTTTTAACCGATTGATTTGAAGAGATGTTTTTAACTGATTTTTAACCGATCTGATCTGCCCTGATTTACTGACTTCGAATTAATTCTGATTTAAATCACAATTCGATGGTCTTTTGGGCTCGTTTCTCTTCTCTTTCCTTTAGTAATGGGCCTGCAAATAAATTAAACAATAATTAGGAAAAAGTAGAGTTTATTCTATAATAAGTATGAGAATATTATAATGAATGTGCAATATTAGCGACCGATCACACCCCATACCTATCTTTTGCTCGTCCTCGAGCAAAATAACAAAACTAAACTAAAGATTATTAGGCCACTTTCGTAGGTCACGCGATTGCACTGAGCATGTGCACCAAGCCGTTAAACCTCTAGGTTTCCCCTAGAGGACGATTTCGTGAGAGTTTTCAGTGGATTGCACTCACAAAATCCATAAAGAGAGAGAAATAAAGTGTTAGTATTTTCGAAAACACATTTTGAAAGAAAAATATTTAAAATATTATTGTAAGATTTAAGTAATCTATAAGTTATAGGAAAACTGAATTTTTCATTCCTAAACTTAGTCTCTATTAAAAAATGTGTTCTCAATCAAAGTAAGGAGTCAAATTGTATTCTCATCTAGTCTATTATTTTACCCTAAGTCAACGCACCTTTGTGATCGTCAAATTTTGACTAAGGGTTCTTTAACTCTAACGCTTATGCCTTATTTATTTATGTTTTAATTTTTGGTGGTAATACTTCTTAGTTCTATTAGGCTTTCTAATCTACCCATGTA
The DNA here is from genome assembly GCA_038442645.1 of Agave tequilana. Lineage (NCBI taxonomy): Eukaryota > Viridiplantae > Streptophyta > Magnoliopsida > Asparagales > Asparagaceae > Agave > Agave tequilana. Next base: position 312,879 of record JAVJIF010002356.1, on the reverse strand, counting down.
ACGAGCCTTTAATCGTGACTCCCAAACCAAACTGTCTTAGGGCACCGGGTGAGAAGACACCCCAAGGACTTATTGACTCGAGCAAAAAAGGCCACAAAATTAAGGATTTTATTATATGGACTGCCTTTAGGCGTGAATACTTATGTTTTATGAGGTATAAATACCCAGCTTAATCAGAGGATTTATATATATATATATATATTATATATATATATATATATATATATATATATATATATATATATATATATATATATATATATATATATTTCTCTTTTTTCAAACTTATCTTATCATCTTTTGCATAAATACCAAAGCTTGCTTAGGCCAAAGCACTAGCTAAACAATAATTAGATTTGTTTATTTTTTATAGATATACATATATTTTTTTATAAGACATAAGAATCTCTGTTTTTAACCCTAAGTGTGTAAGTGTATAAAGTGCGCTTAGCATATTTCATCAAGGCAAAGATCAAGACTAAATTACTTTGACAAATTATTTTCCTAACCCTAAAAATCAAATAAATAATCTTATTTTGATCAAGTATAAGAAATCCTAATTATGATTCTCCTATTCCTTAAAATTGACTTAATTTCTTACTAAAATATGTCAAAATATTGTTTCTATTTTCAAAAACTTTTTAAAAATAAAGAAAATGTTAATTTTTTCTTTTTTTAATAAAAAGAAAAATCTAAGTTGTGTTAAAACCCTCTCCCACACCTATCTCAGACATTGTCCTCAATATATGAATTAATGCATAGATGCATGCAAAAGAAGAAAGTGAAGAAAAATATTACCTTAAGGTGGTGGTTCCGGTGGTGTCTGATTGGTCCACAAAATACGGCCCAATCGAATTTGTGTAAAGTTTGGAGGAACCCACCAGAAACCTCTCTAATTTAACCCACTAAAATGATGTATATATGTGATTTTTATTAAGAATTTTATCCCATCTAGTTTCCAAATTTCACAAATAATTTCGGAGTCAATTTTATTAACACCCTTGTCCCAAAATGGAGTATGAAAAGATAGAATGAGTGACTTAGACTTAGGAAATACGGGAACTAATACCGACTCAGGAAAGTGATTTAAGTCACGTAAAGGTTTAGGAGTCGAGATTGGTTCAGGAAGTAGGTCCAAATCAAGAAGTTGAAACTCAAGTCCACATTCATTTTGCCACAATGGAATGTGCCTTAATATTGGTGATTCAAGTTCAAAAATGACAGGTGTGGGAATCAAAACTGACTCTAAAATATTACTTAAGTTCGATAACAAAACAGAAGTCAATATTAATTCAAGAATTTGAACTGGATCACAAATTTGAGAATCTAGGTCACATTTCTCATTGAGTTCAATTTCATAAAAATGAGAACTTGCCAATTTGTCAATGGGACTTTCAAAAGTATGAAATTAGTCAAGTTCAATATGATGATCATAAAAGATAAGCGATTTAATTTCGTGATGAATGAGCACAGGATCCAATATTGACTCGAAAAAAGATTGAAATCAGGTGAAGACACCAGAGTCATTATTGAATCAGGAAGTAAAATTGAATCACCAAGTTGGGGTTCAGGATCATATTCATTCTTAAGTTCAATTTCAGGAAAGGGATAACTTGCCAAACTGTCGATGTCATTTTTAAAATTTGGAGTTTGGGCAAGTTCAAATGGGTGTGCTGAAGTGGAATCTTGTTTTCCAAAACAACATGATTCTTCGGCTTTAGCAGAATGGTTAGCGACATCAGAAATGATCAAATGGTGAGAATGGAGAGTTTGGACCATTAGATCTATGTCATGATTACGAGCGATTTGAGCCTGAGTCATGTCTTCAAGTATCTTTTCATAGTCGATTAGTTCATCATTTTGTTGCGATTGGATTTAAAATGGTGAAGTTTTATTTTAGAATTTGTGGTGAAATTATGAGTCCGTCAGGTTTTGTGATTGTTACTTGGACTCACGCATACTCATTTCCAAGATCGATGGTTTTCTATTTTGAACTGGTGGAACTGAGTATGAATCTTGGCAATATTATGGAGAAGGTGGATAAGGAGGACAAGTTGGTTGAAAATTGGACTCGGGGGAGGTGAATCCCCATTGACTCTTTGAAGAATTGATATTATTTTAAAAATTATGGTCATAAAATTGAGGGCATGGGTTATATTGATTCGAATAAGACCAATCTGGCACAATAGGTTGGTTAAAGTTATGATACGCCCAGTTAGTAATATCCAAAAAGAGGTCAGGATGTAATATGGATTACCATCAAAATTGAAAAAATTATTGTTATAAGTCATATCATACAGGAAATGCCAAACACAAAAAAACAAATAAGCAAACAAATAAAAAGAAAAAAATCTAACCTAAGTTAGAGTAAACCTTAGACCTAGACGACTCCTAACTGGTTAGACTGTCCACGGGGTTATATTGCTGAATATGACCACAAGTTAATCGACCAGGTATGGGAAAGATTGGTGGGAGGTATCCGCGCAGAAGCGACGGGCCTAATTAAGCCAAACCACCAACCTTCAGGGTTTCGCTCAATCCCCAACCTTGGACACCGATTTGAAAAGAGTCAAATTCAAATCAACTTCCCCCTTAGGTCAGTCTCCTATTTGAGTCTGAGATGTCCCTAGGACCAACGTCTACTCAATTTTAATTAGGCTTGGGTTAGTGCGTGCTTGGAGATGGTTTGTGGGCTAAGGGAGGATAATGACTTCCCCACCTTATCTTGTTTATAGGACAAGCCCTTAAATCAATTTAGTGCAAAGTGTGCAGGATATAGAAAAGTAGCATTCAACAAGCAAATAATCACCCTAAAATGTTTCCTAAACTATATGCTATGCATATGTACCTTGTACTCCAGCACTCTTCATAATAAAAAATGTAACGAATTAGACACGTGCCTAAATGCAAGTCTAAACCATTTTTACCATTTAACAAACATCATTTTACTGTTAATGTTAGAAAGTATATACAATGAGACAAATAAAGAAATAAATAGCCACAGAGTTTCAACTTTGCAATTCAGCCAACCTACAAAAAAAATACAAGTTAGTAGTTCACTCAGATTGTCACTGGAATGTAGCAAATCTGAGGGCTTCTAGGCTCTGCTTTCTAGAGCAGAGTCCAGGGCCACTTTTATATCCACTGCAACAAAAATTCCTTATTGTCAAACTTGTATACTAAGAATAAAGAAGAAAGTTAACCAAAAATTTAAATCTAAAAAGAGAATAACTTACAGTCCCTCCCCGGTAACGGCGCCAAAATTTGATTGAGATTTTATCTGCACACAAGAATACAGAATTTTAGAACTTTTATAATAATAGTGCAAGGAGCTCAATTCTATCGTAATAGCAAGTGGTTATGTAGGTCGTGATTCACAAGGAGGGACTAGCGATGGAAGCTTTTTAATAAGTTCTCTTTTATGCTACAAAGAATGGTTAAAATTCTTCTTTTAGTTCTTAAAAAGAAAAGGAAAATAAATTACAATGAAGTTAGGAAGAAAGTGGTAGAATGAGAAGGTGGAGAAAATAGAAGTGATATGTACAAAGAAATTGAAAAAAAGTGAAAGAGATTTGGAAGATTGTGGTGTTAGTAATTTACACTAAAAGTTAAAAGAGAAAAATTAAAAATAATTACTTACTTCCTTTGACCAAAAGTGGTTGAGTTTTTCCTGCACACAAAATAAAGAATTTTAGATTTAGGAAAAATGTGCGAGGTGCTCAATTCTAATCCGCTGTAGCAATGGCTATGCGGGTCGTGATCCTCAGGGAGGGACTAGCGATGGAAGCTTGGTTAGTAAGTTCTCTAAAGTGTTTGAATTAATAGTTATTAAAGTCAAGTTAGAGAGAAAGTGGTAGATTAAGAAGATGGAGAAACTAGAAGTAATATTTACAATGATATGATATTTACAATGAAAAAGAAGAAGTTTGAAAAAGATTGGGAATTTGGTGATTTGCACTAAAAATAAAAGAAAGAAAACTAAAAACTAAAGAAAACATACTTACCTCTTTGGCGTCTGCTTACCTTGGAACCGTGTCAATGATGTACCTTTCTTTGAAGGTGAACGAAGCATGGAATATGAAATCTTCCCTATTCCCGATCTATACTACAAATAAAAGGCGAGCTATACTACCATGGAAATAGATCTTCATAACAATAAACCATCAATGGCACTTGCAAGGAGAAGGCACCTTCGAAGCTCTTGGTTTCACATGGATCCACAAATACAAAAGAGGGAAACACAAAGAATAGCAAAAAGAAATAAACTTTGATTCGATTCAATTAACAATAGAAGAAAAGATTACTTACACCGATTGTCACCTTCAGTACAAGTTTAATCTCCTCCTCCATGAAAGTATCCTCTCCTCTCAGTTATAAAAAATTAAAAATTACAAAAAAGAAAATAAAAACCTAAACTACAACTAGCCTAAAAACCCTAGATTTTGCTCTGTAGTTCGCTGTACCCCCTTCTCTGTTTCTCTGCAAAGGTATTTATAGGTGCAGAAGGAAGTAGAGTCCCAGTACGATTCCGCCAAGAAAACAGTTGCCCAATCTCATCCAGATTGCCGCGAAAACGCGGCTTTGGCCGCGTTTTCCGCGGCCAAGTATTGTCGGTTGGCCACGCGCTTTCGCGCGTGGCCTCCTCTAGTCCGTCCATTTGGGTTTATCCGTCTGGAAGTTGTATCTCGACTCTTTATTTTGAATTTTCGGGATAACTTAGGAAGCAAGTTACCCTAGATCCAAATCTCTTTCAAAACGAATTTCATCCTTGCACTCTATTTATCCTCATCCTGCAAGCATTTAGGATTTAGTAGAAGTTCATCCCTTTACTCTTCTTTTAATATTTGCAACTTTTACACTTTGTAATTGCAACTTTGACATTTGATAATTGCAACTTTTCACTTGGGCTTGGACATGTTCTTTTGGGCTTCTTTTGGGCTTCTTTTGGGCTTTATTCTTTATTTAAATAATTACTCAAGGCCTGCACACATTAAATATTAAAACATTAGTAATAGTGCATAATTATAGGAATAAATATGAAAATGTGATGGTAAATGTAATGACAATTATGCATTTTTCACTACCTATCACAACCCCACACTTATCTTTTTGCTCGTCCTCGAGTAAAAATCAAATAGAAAAAGAAAAACTAATCTATCCTAATTCACTTTCGTAGGAATCACGGTTGCACTTAGCACGTGCAACAAGCCGTTAAACCCCTAGGTTACCCTAGAGGACGAGTGTTGTCTCGTGAGGGTTTTCAGCGGATTACACCCACAAAATCCATAAAAAGGAAAATATTTGAAATACTTTTGAAGAGACTAAGTAATCTATAAGTTTTTAGGATCCTCATTTTTATTCATTCTTAAACTTAGTCTTTATATAGTAAATTGGTTTCCTTTTTAGGTAAGGGTCAAAATTGAATGTTTGTATAGTCTTTTTCGTTACCCTAAGTCATATGCATCCTTATGAAGCTTTACTAGGAATTCCTTAACGTGGACTCTCATGCCTCTTTATTATTATTATTTTTTTTCTCTCTTTTTTTTTAATATGTATAACTCATCTAATTTTCTTTCGTGTAAGCATGATGGCTTCTTGAGGCCCTCATACCTAAATAATTGACTATAAGATGTGTTAGTACATATATATGTAATATTTCTTAGTTTTCTTAGGCTTTCTAATCCACCCATGTAGCGAACTTAAAGTCGGTGGCTCCCAAACCTGTCGGTTTTAGGGCACCGGGTGAGAAAACACCCACGGACTTAAGGATTCGAGTGAACTAGGCCACAAAACTAAGGACTTTATTTATAAAATCACCTTTAAGAGTGAATACTTATGCTTCTTGAGGCACATGTATCTAGCTTAATTAGTGAATTTCTTTTTTTTTTCAAAATTTTTTTTTTACGAGGCACACTAGTCTTTGTCTTAGAATCCTAGATATGCATTAGGTATGCACATTTCATTAAGGTAAAAATCAAGACTAATTACTTATTCAATTTCTCCTCCTATACCTAAAAATTCAGCAATTTATTTATTTTGACCAAGTTTTTAGAAATCCTAATCATGATTTTCCTAATTCTTAAGACTAACTTAGATTTCTTTCAAAAGATAAGTCAAAATATTGTCCTTTTTTTAATTTTTATTAGCAATTTTTTTATTAGCAAAATTTTTTGTTAGTTTCTACCTATGTTAGTATGTTAGTAAGCTTCCCCCCACACTTATCTCATGCATTGTCCTCAATGTATGAATGAATGCATGTATGCATGAAAAAGAAGAAAGGGAAGGCAGATGTTACCTCAAGGTGGTGGTTCCGGTGGTGGTCTAATTGGTCCACGGAATGCGGCCTAATCTACTTTTGTGGAATTCGTAGGAACCCACCAGAAATCTTTCTTGTATAACCCACTAAAATATATGTATGATCATTTTTTAAAAATTCTACCCCATCAAATTTTCAAATTTCATAATTATTTTCAGAGTCAATTGTGTCAACCGCCTTGTCCCAAAATGAAGTGTGAAAAGATGGAATGATTGACTTGGACATCATAAGTACGGGAACGAATACCGACTCAAGAAAGAAACTTAAATCAAGTAAGGGTTCAGGAGTCGGGCTTGGTTCAAGAAGTGGGTCCAAATCAATAAGTTAAAACTCAAGTCCACAATCATCTTCCCGCAATGGAATGTGACTCAATATTGGTGATTCAAGTTCAGGAATGATAGGTGTGGGAATCAAAATTGACTCTAAAAGATTATCTAAGTTGGATAACAAAATAGGAGTCAATAATGATTCGGGAATTTCAACTTGCTCACAGATTTGAGAATCTAGGTCACATATCTCATTGAGTTCAATATGATAAAAATGAGAACTTGCCAATTTATCCATGGGACTTTCAAAATTATAAAATTGGTCAAGTTCAATATGATCATTAAAAATGGGTGATTCAATTTCATGATGAATTGGCACAGGATCCAATGTTGACTCGGGAAAAGTAAAATCAGGTGAAGACACTGGAGTCATTATTGAATCAGGAAGTAGAATTGAATCACCAAGTGGGAGATCATAATCATAATCATGCTCAAGTTCTATTTCAGGAAAGGAATAACTTACCAAACTATCAAAAATTGGAGTTTCGGCAAGTTCAAATGATGGTACTGAATTAGAATCTTGTTGTCCAAAACAACGTGGCTCGTCGGCTCTAACAGAATGGTTAGCGATATCAGAAATGGCCGAACGGTGAGAACATAAAGATTGAACCATCATATCTATTTCATGATCACGAGCTAATCTAGCTTGAGTCATGGCTTCAAAAATCTTTTCATAGTCGATTGGTGCATCATTTTGTGATTGGACTTGAAAAGAGGAAGTGTTGTTGGGACAATCATGATGAAGTTGTGAGTCGGTCAGATTTTGTGACTGTTGCATGGACTCACGCATCATCATGTCTAAGATTGATGGTGGTTGTTGCTTGGACTCATGCATACTCATCATTTCCAAGATAGATGGTTTTCTATTCTGAATGGGTGGATCTGAGTATGAATCTTGGAAATATTGTGGACAAGGTGGATACGGAGGACAAGTTGGTTGAAAATTGGACTCGGAGGAAGCGAAACCCCATGGACTCTGTGAAGAGTTGAAATTGTTATGAAAATTATGGCCATAAGATGGGGGGCATGGGTTATATTCATTCGGATGAGACCATTCCAGCACACTAGGTTGGTCAAAGTTATGATATACCGGTTTGGTAATATCCGAAAAAGACGTTGGTGTGTAATATGGATTAAAATTGGAAAAATTGTTATATGCCATATAACACAAACACAAACAAAGAAAAAGAAAACAAACAAATAAGCAAACAAAAAAGAAAAAATTCTAACCTAAGTTAGGGTAGACCTATGACCTAGACGACTCCTAATTGGTTAGACTGTCCACGGGAGGTATGGTGCAGACTTTGACCACAAGTTAATCAGCCAGGTCAGGGCAAGATTGGTGGGAGGTTTTCCGTCAAAGACGTTCCTTAATTAAGTAACCACCAACCTTCGGGCTTTCAGCCCTCAATCCCCTTCCTAGACACTGATTTTACAAGAGTCAAATTCCAACACCGTTCCCCCTTAGGATAATCTCCTAATTGAGTCCGAGATGTCCCTAGGGCCAACGTCTACTAATTTTTAGTTAGGGTTAGGGTTGTGAGTGCAACGGAGATGATTTGTGGGCCAAGGAAGGGTGATGAAATCCCCACCTTATGTTATTTATGGGTTATGCCCTTAAGTCAATTTAGTGCACGTGTAAAGCAATAAACAAATATTCACTCAAAAGCAGTAAATCAGCCAAGGTGCTTCCTAGTCTATATGCAATGCGAACATACCTTGTCTCCAGCACTCTTCAACAAAAATTAAAAAAATTTAAATAGACACGTGTCTAAGATGCAAGAGTCTAATTTTTTTATTTTTTCAACAAATAAGTTACTGTTAATTAGTTAGCAGTATGCAGGGTGATCACAGAAACTATTTAACAGAGCAGACAAATCACATTTGCAAATTGCAGCAACCTGCAGAAAACTGAATCAGTAATGAACTACTAAGGCCGCGAAAACGCGGCTTTTGCCGCGAAGCCGCGGCTCTGTAATAGGCCTTGTTGCTCTGCCTTCGAGGGCAGAGGCACAGAGTTGCTATATGTCCTTGCTGCTGTTAGTTTTCCTGTTCTCTGAACCTGCAAACAGAAAGAATAAAAGAATTAGTTATTTATTTATTTTTTTAGAGAATACTTACCGCCCCTCCCCAGCAACGGCGCAAAATTTTGGTTGAGATTTTCCTACACACAAAAATAAAGAATTTAGATTTAGGAAAAGGATGTGCGAGGTGCTCAATTTTAATCCGCTGTAGCAATGGCTATGCGGGTCGTGATCCTCAGGGAGGGACTAGCGATGGAAGCTTGTTTAGTAAGTTCTCTAAAGTGTTTGAATTAATAGTTATTAAAGTCAGGTTAGAGAGAAAGTGGTAGATTAAGAAGATGGAGAAACTAGAAGTAATATTTACAATGATATGATATTTACAATGAAAAAGAAGAAGTGTGAAAAAGATTAGGAATTTGGTGATTTACACTAAAAATAAAAGAAAGAAAACTAAAAACTAAAGAAAACATACTTACCTCTTTGGCGTCTGCTTACCTTGGAACCGTGTCAATGATGTACCTTTCTTTGAAGGCGAACGAAGTATGGAATATGAAATCTTCCCTATTCCCGATCTATACTACAAATAAAAGGCGAGCTATACTACCATGGAAATAGATCTTCATAACAATAAACCATCAACGGCACTTGCAAGGAGAAGGCACCTTCGAAGCTCTTGGTTTCACATGGATCCACAAACACAAAAGAGGGAAACACAAAGAATTGCAAAAAGAAATAAACTTTGATTCGATTCAATTAGCAATAGAAGAAAAGATTACTTACACCGATTGTCACCTTCAGTACAAATTTGATCTCCTTCCTCCATGAAAGTATCCTCTCCTCTCAGTTATAAAAAATTAAAAATTACAAAAAAGAAAATAAAAACCTAAACTACAACTAGCCTAAAAACCCTAGATTTTGCTCTGTAGTTCGTTGTACCCCCTTCTCTGTTGCTCTGCAGGGGTATTTATAGGTGCAGAAGGAAGTAGAGTCCCAGTACGATTCCTCCAAGAAAACAGTTGCCCAGTCTCATCCAGATTGCCGCGGAAACGCGGCTTTGGCCGCGTTTTCGCGGCCAAGTATTGTCGGCTGGCCACGCGCTTTCGCGCGTGGCCTCCTCTAGTCCGTCCATCTGGGTTTATCCATCTGGAAGTTGTATCTCGACTCTTTATTTTGAATTTTCGGGATAACTTGGGAAGCAAGTTACCCTAGATCCAAATCTCTTTCAAAACGAATTTCATCCTTGCACTCTATTTATCCTCATCCTGCAAGCATTTAGGATTTAGTAGAAGTCCATCCCTTTACTCTTCTTTTAATATTTGCAACTTTTGCACTTTGTAATTGCAACTTTGACATTTGATAATTTCAACTTTTCACTTGGGCTTGGACATGTTCTTTGGGCTTCTTTTGGGCTTCTTTTGGGCTTTATTCTTTATTTAAATAATTACTCAAGGCCTGCACACATTAAATAATAAAATATTAGTAATAGTACATAATTATAGGAATAAATATGAAAATGTGATGGTTAATGTAATGACAATTATGCATTTTTCACTACCTATCAAAAAGCTTACCTTAAATCTTTGGCGGTGATGTTACCTTAAAGTGGAGATAATCAGCGCATAGCCCATAAGAGTTGATTCTCGTCTCTTCCACATTACATCATCAAGACAAAATAAGCATGAAATGAAACAGACTGAGACTAAAATCCATCGTCATGAGCTATCGATGGCACTCGCAAAGGCAAGACTCTTTTGATGTTATAAGACTCACTTGGATAGCAATTGGTACAAGAAAGAGAGAAGTAGAAAAGAAGAAGAAGAACACAAAAATAAAGTACATAAAAAAGGTAACTATAGACTCAATTTTATAACAATAAGAGAAAAGAAGAACAACTTACAGTGGTGTCATTCTTAGCACAAGCTTCATTCTCATTCTCCTATAAAACTCTGATCTCCTCTGAATTACATCAATGAAAACTGAAAATTACATAAAAAGAAAAACAAAAACATACACTATAAAGAACGAAAAAAGTGGATTAAATTCTATCTCTATATCATCGTCCCCTGTACGCTCTAAAAAACCCTGTATTTATAGGTAAACCCCAATGGGGAGAGGCGTACGAAGATAGGGGGAGCAAACGCTCCCCAACTGTTGCAAAAAAGCCACAGAAACGTGGCTTTGGCCGCGGCGCGTTTTCGCGGCCTGGGTGTGGTCAGGTGGCCACACCCAAATGGTGGGGGTCCCTGCTTTTGAGAGATTATTTTATCCAGTTCTGGATTTCTCATTTCAGCTCCTGGATTTGATGAAACGGCCTTTGATCGTTGGTTTCAACTGATTGATTTGAAGAGATATTTTTTAAACTGATTTTCAACCGATCTGAACCGACCTGATCTACCCTGATTTACTGACTTCAAATTAATTCTGATTTAAATCAGAATTTAATGGGCTTTTGGGCTCGTTTCTCTTCCCTCTCCTTTAGTAATGGGCTTGCATGTTTTTAACTGATTTTCAACCGATCTGAACTGACCTGATCTGCGCTTATCTACTGACTTCGAATTAATTCTGGTTTAAATCATAATTTGATGGGCTTTTGTGCTCGTTTTTCTTCCCTCTCCTTTAGAAATGGGCCTGCAAATAAATTAAACATTAATTAGGAAAAAGCAGAATTTATTTTATAATAAGTATGAGAATATGATAATGAATGTCCAATGTTAGCGACCGATCAGCGTTCATCCTTCAATTTATGCTTTATTGTTTATCCATTTGGAATTATAGTGTTTCTTCTAGATTTGATGATTATCTCTTTATCTTCAGCATAACTGATTGGGTCTTCAAAAAATCATTTTTTTCTTTGAATTTTGACTGGTATTATCTTATCTGATATATCCGGTCATCAAATAAGATGGTTTCTAGAAGCTTTGGATTTGAATAGATCCGCTTGATTTGCTTGATCTTTTGAATCATTTGAATTTAATTAGATAAATCTGTCAATCTCTCTTTTCTTCATTAATTACACTGCATACCACTAATATGAAAATACATTAAATAGCAGAGTTTTATTGAAAAAAAATGAAGAAAATGTGGCATATGTGAAACTAAATATGCAATGCACGTGTACAATCATACCCCCACACTTATCTTTTGCTCATCCCCGAGCAAAATAAAGAAAAATAGAGCTAACCTAACATAACTCATTTTCGTAGGAATCATGGTTGCACTTAGCATGTGCAACAAGCTGTTAAACCTTTATGTTATTTCTATATGATGAGTTTTGTCTCATGAGGATTTTCAGTAGATTACACCCACAAAATTCATAAAGAAAAAGAAATAAATTGTTAGTATTTTTGAAAATGTATTTTGAAAAGAAGAAAAAATATTTGAAGTGTTTTTGCAAGAATTAAGTAATTTATAAGTTATAGGAGCACCAAACTATTCATCCTTAGATTTAGTCTCTATTCAAAAATTTGTTATCAATCAAGTTTTAGGAGTTAAACTGTATTTCTTATTTAGTCTATTATTTTATCCTAAGTCATATGCATTTTTGTGACCGTGAATATTTGATTAAAGATTCTTCAACTCTAGCTCTTATACTTTATTTTATATATTTTTGGTGGTGATATCCCTTAATTTTATTAAGCTTTCAAATTCACCCGTGTAACTAGCCATAGGTGGTGACTCCTAAACTGGACGGTTTTAGGGTACCAGGTAAGAAAACACCATAGGAGTTAAGGACTCGAGCAAATAAAGCCACAAAGCTAAAGTTTTTTATTTATAATATGGGCCACTTTTAGGCGTGACTACTTATGCTTTATGAGGCACAAATGCCTAGCTTAATTAGAGAATTTTTAATTATATATAATTTTTTGATAAGCGTAAGAATCTTTATTTTTGAACCTTAAGTGTGTAAGTGTAAAAATGATGCATATTTCATCAAGATAAAAATCAAGGCTAAACTACTTTTTCAATTTTTCTTCCTACCCTAGAAATCAAATAAATAATCTTATTTTGACTAAGCATAATAAATCCTAATTATGATTCTCCTATTCCTTAAAATAAACTTAATTTCTTACAAAAATAAGTCAAAATATAGTTTCTCTTTTCAAAAAGTATTTTAAAAAAGAAGTGTTGTATTTTTTTTTAAAATAATGAAAAACTATGTTAAGAAAATCTATGTTAGAATCCTTTCTCACACTTATCTCATGTATTGTCCTCAATATATGTATGCATAGCATGATAAAACATAAGGATGTGACGGGTAGATAGTACCTGATGAGGACAAGTGAAAATCATCCATCATTACCTAAAATAGAAAAACAAAAGAAAAGAAAACACAAAAGCTATAATACATAAATGGATCCCTAGCAGGTATAGAGATCAATCCTGATAAACAGGATCTTTTAGAAGGATTTTCTCCACTTCTGGGCTCAGATACTCATGGTATGGCTTTAAATGATGGCTATTAACTTGAAAAGTGGTACCATCTGTGGTATTGTGGACCTCTACTACACCATGTAGGTGCACCTTATGAACAATGTAGGGACCGGCCCAATGGGATTTCAATTTTCCCAGGAATAGATGTAAACGGGAATTATAAAGAAGAATTTTCTGTCCTGGTTGAATTTCTTTTGAATTATGACCTTATCATGCATCATTTTCATACAGTTCTTGTACCATTTTGAGTAGTCATATGCATCATTCCTTATCTCTTTAAGCTCATCGAGTTGAAGTTTCCTAGACTCTCCCGCCTTATAAGATCAAAATTTAGGCATTTGATTGCCCAATATACCTTGTGTTCTAACTTGACGGGAAGATGAAAAGCTTTGTCATAGACTAATCTATATGAAGACATTCCAATAGGAGTCTTAAACGCAGTTCTGTATGCCTACAAGGCATCAGTCAATCAAAAGGACCAATCTTTTGTAGTGGTGTTCACCGTTTTCTCTAAAATAGTCTTGACAGCTCGGTTGGAGACTTTTACTTGGCCGCTAGTCTATGTGTGGTAAGGGGTGGCTACCCTATGATTGATGCTACATTTTCTCATTATGTCTTCAAATGCACGATTGCAGAAATATTTTCCACCATCATTAATGATTGCATGAGGAAAACTAAAACGAGAAAATACATTCTCTTTCAAGAAGTTTACCGCAACTTTGTGGTCATTAGATTTACATCCTATAGCTCTATCTATTTAGAGATGTTGCAACTACCATGAGGATATACTGGTATCTATGAGATACAAGAAAGGGACCCATGAAGTTGATGCCCCAAACATCGAAAATTTTGACAACTAAGATTGGTTTCAACGGTATTTCATTCTGTCGTGCAATTTTTCATAATTGTTGACAATGATTACAAGAATGACAATAGATGTGAGCATTGCGAAATAGTGTAGGCCAATAAAAATCACATTATAAAATTTTTCAGCAATTTTCTTCCCACTAAAATGACCACCACAGACTTGGTCATAGCAGAATGAAAGGATATTCTTGAACTCCGAGTAAAGAATGCAATGTCAAATGATCTGATCAGGACAGTATTTGAACAGATATGGTTCATCCAAGAAGAACCATTTGATCCTAACTAAGAAAAACAATCATTCTTGCTTAGTCTATCAGACATTTGTTCCGTGACAAGGTAATTCACAATATCGGCATACCACGGAACAGTTGTTTGGACACATATATTGCATAATTGTTACTGCATTCCTATATTTATTCTGTAATACTTCCTATAACTCACTTGTCTTAATGTCTAAATTAATGCAAGATATGGTAGAGAGAAGATAAAAATAAATCCTAGCCAAATAAATCAGATTCTTGAGAAGATTTAAATCATCAACTGAAGATAAATCAAATCAACAAGGATAAATTCAAAAACAAAGGATGTAGAAGCCATTTTATCTGAAAATTGAATATATCAGATAAGATAATACTATCAAAATGAAAAAGAAAAATAGATCTTTTGAAGACTCAATCTGTTTCGTTGAAGGTAAAAGGATATATCGTCAAATATGGAGCAGAGATTCAAAATCCAGGAAGATAGAAGGATAGAGGAAAAACCATGGAGATACACTCCTAAATGTCATGTCCCACTGCCCAAAATATAGTACATGACATGATCGGCGACATGTACACATTGGGTATGACGTCCCTACGTATACACGTTAAGCCTACTGTAGACCTGTACAAGTCTCATTAGAAGGTAAGAACGTTGATAATATGTTATATTACATGTAACAAAAGTACATAACACAGTCCAATACAGTACCAAAAACATAGTACATCTGAGCCCATCAGCATATTTATGACAATATACAATACAACAACATAACAGGAACAGAGAAATAGTACATCTATGAACCATACTGAAAGCCAAAAAGAGACGATAAGGTCACGAACTGTCCTACAGCTGCTCAGCCAAACTGTCTAGGTACTCTGCGTCCTCCTCTATGGGTGTAATCATGGAATCTATATCTGGGCAGGCAAACCCAGAGTCTCAGATACAATCGAGCAAGTGTATAAAGAAAAGATAAGGAGAATAAAGTCTACCATGAAGTATACATGCACATGGCTGAAACAGGACATGCAATAAGATGACGATAATCAGAATATCTGTGAAGTAACTCTTTTCACTATACTGTCCATGAGTGTATAAATGTGCACCATGAGACTTAACAATCGAGGAGCTCTGATCAGGTTGGTGTATCCCGTGCATACCCGGGATCACGGTCTTAAACAGACTCCTGGCTGCTAAGACCAGGGCCAGACCGCTAAGGTTATAACAAGTAACGGGAACTCAATGAGCTGATAAAATAACGGGAAATGGGAGCTCGTGAGTTATAATAGACAGTAGCCAGCACTACCTCGTCCCCTGCAGTGGGATAAACAATGGATCCAGACATCCATCCGATAAGATCTAGTCAACCCTCAAGTCTCCCCATGCCCAAGTGTTTGTATTATAATAAGGTTAACATAGTCTGATAAGTTCCTATGACTTTTCCCAATAGTGTGTGTGTGTGTGTGTGTGTGTGTGTGTGTGTGTGTGTGCGTGTGTGTGTGTGTGTCGTGCAGATAACGGGAATAAATTGCATGAGTAACCAGGTAACATGTAATAGGGATAAAGTACAAGAATACGCATGACATAATAAACCATAATCATCATGAATAACCCAATATGGGTAAGCCCAAGCTCAAATTTACCACACAAAGGATAGACAATTTATCAGGAATGTCCACAATATCAGTAATCGAATATACCAATCAGATGACATGAATCATATAAATGATTTATTTGGTGAAATAATGAAAATACAGGGAAACACTTGCCTTATAAATGAAGTCCTCACTGTTCCGATCCCAACGGTACCAAGAACGCGGGATTCGAACGTCAAACGATCAAGTTCGGGTCCAAAACACGTTCAGGTTGCTTTTATAATATCTGAAAATTGTCTGAGGGGTTAAATATAATTTCTCAGGGTTATAAATGAAATAATAATAATTCATAAAGGGCTATAATGGAATATTACCTCTTATACTAAAGTGGGTTCGGGTCTTTGGTAACGGGTTGCGGGTTTGAAGTACTTAAAACCCGTTATGGGTTTCTCCCTTCCACGCAACAATTGAGAGAGAAAACGAACAAGAAAAGAAGGAGAAAACGAAGAAGAAAAGAAGAGGAAGGAGAAGGGGGTCGGTCTGCCGTGATCCGGGTGGCCTCGCGCAGCTCCAGCGAAGACCGGAGCTCCGGAGATGGCTCCGGCGTGGGTAAAAGAAAGAGAGAGAAAAGGAGTTGAGAGGAGGAGGAGAAGTAGTGGTCGCTAAGTCAGAACATGGCGGAGCTTACGGGGGTGGAGATAAGGAAAGTGGTGCTGAGGTAACTAGCGGCACCTCTGGGGGTGGCCGCGATGGTCGGAGGCTGTGGTCTGATGAGTAAGGAACCACAGAGAGAGGGGAAGAGAGAGAGGGTGAGCGCGCGCGCGCGAGTGAGAGAGAGAGAGAGAGAGAGAGAGAGAGAGAGAGAGAGAGGAGAGGGACAGTTTATGAAATGGGTTAATTCATCTAATAGTCAATTAATAGGTGGGATGAGTCGATTTGAGTTAAGGCGGTAGAAGTCTGTAGAAGCATAGGGAAACTTGAAAACGTAGGCAGGAAGGAAATTATTGGGTAAGTTTTTAATCATTAATTAATTAATATTAAATAGTTGGGCCAATATTGGACTAAGTCCGAACGATTCCTAAAAATTTAAAAAAATCAACAATATTATCTGGAGGATTAATGTGAAATCAGATTTTAAAAATTCAATTTGGTTTGAAAATTAAATCCTGCAATCGATCAATGATATCGGTCAATAACAATTTTTGGCCTAATTGTGACTAATTCTGAAAAATTCTCAAAAAAATACGGTCAGGTTGAACATAGGATTTTAAGAAATAATATGAAAATAGATTCTTGAAATTAATCCCAGTTATGAATTAAAAATCATAAAGTAAACTACCGATATCGGTCACCACCGACTTCAGAGATTTTCCAAAATAATCAAAAAAAATCAGAAAAGTTTAGAAACATTCAAAAATATTGAAAAAATAATTTATGAAGATGAAACTGGGGTAGTCTAACTATTAGATAGATCAACTCAAAGATGTACACCGTATCGAGTACCGATACGGTGATACTTATATCTAGATCTGGGGGTTACACTTCTACCCACCTAACAACAAAAATTTCATCTTCGAAATTTAAATAGAAACTTAGAATGCAATAGGTGATATAATGTGATACCTGAGAGTCAGAGAATAGGTACTTCTCTCGAACTTTTCCTCCAAATCCCAGATGGAATCTCCTGGGGTAGGATTCCAAGCTACTCGAACTAAAGAGATCACCTTGTTCTTAAGGACCTTTTCTCTACGATCTAGTATTGCCACCGATTGAACGTCATAAGTCAAATCCGGTCTCATCGCAAATTCAGAGTAATCAAGGATGTGCTACTCATTTGGCACATATTTTCGAAGTTGAGAAACATGAAACACATCATGTTCTCCTTCTAGTGATGGAGGTAATGCCAGCTTATAAGCAACTGCACCAAATCGCTCTACGACTTCAAATGGTCCAATATATCTTGGACTCAGCTTCCCTTACTTCCAAATCTGATAACTCCTGAGTAGGTGTTATGTTAAGAAATACATGATCCCCAATCACAAACTCCAAGGGTCTCTTTTAAGAATCTGCCCAGCTCCATTGACGGTCCTGTGCAGCTTGGAGATGCTTTCTGATCTGAGTTACTTTATCCACAGTCTGAGTTATCAGCTCTGGTCCAAGTAGTTTCCGTTTGCCAATGTCGTCCCCACACACAGGTGATCTACATTTTCGTCCATATAGAACCTCAAATGGTGACATCTAAATACTAGCCTGGTAACTGTTATTATATGAGAATTTAACTAAATATAGGTGATCTTCCCAGGACACTTTCAAATCCATAACACAGGCTCGTAACATGTCTTCCAGAATTTGTATAACCCTTTCGGATCGCCCATCAGTCTGGGGGTGGTAAGCGGTGCTAAATTTTAACTTGCTTCCCAGACAAGTCTGTAGACTCTGCCAAAAATGGGATAAAAATCTTGTGTTTCAATCTGACACAATGCTCACTAGTACTCCATGAAATCTCATTATCTCCTGCATATATCGTTCTGCCAAAATCTCAGTAGACTGCCCCACTCTAAAAGGGATAAAGTGAGTGCTCTTGGTCAGTCTGTCAACTATCACCCAGATAACATTGTGACCTTTTGAACTTCTTGGCAGTGCAGTCACAAAATCCATAGTAATATGTTGCCACTTCCATTCAGGAAAAAGAAGTGGTTGCAATAAACTAGCAGTCCTCTGGTGCTCTGCTTTTACTTGTTGGCATACTAGGCATTTAGATATAAATCTGGCTATTTCTCTTTTCATCCCATGCCACCAAAAATGTTGTTAAGATTCTGATACGTCTTTATTCCACCAGGATGAATATTATACGGAGAGTTATGAGCTTCTGCCAATAACTCTTGACTAACATCTCCCTTAGGTACACATAACCGTGCACCATATCTCAAAGGGCCATCTCCATAAAGAAGTAAATCAGTTCTCAATCTAGCTTCCACCTGACCCCTAAATTTTTGGAGTTGTTTGTCACCTGCCTTAGCTTCCTTTATCTTATCTATTAAGGATGACTGGAGTTGTAGTGTCATACAAGGAGCTATTGCTCCTGGTATAACAACTTTCAGGGTTAATTTTCTCATTTCCTCAATCAACTTCTTTTGTTCAATAAGGATCATAGCAGCTGGTCTCCTACTTAGCGCATCTGGCACCACATTCACTCGTCCTGGTGGTATTGAAGACTCAAATCATATTCTGCCATGAGTTCCAACCATCTCCTCTGTCTCATGTTTAACTCTTTCTGAGTGAAAATATATTTCAGACTCTTATGGTCCATGAAAATCTCCACTCGAGTCCCCAGTAAATAATGTCGCCAAATCTTCAGGGCGAGTATAACAGCCACCAATTCTAAGTCATGAGTTGGGTAGTTCTACTCATGTGACTTGAGTTATCTTGAGGCATAGGCCACCACTCTATCATGTTACATAAGCACACAACCAAGCCCTGCCCTGATGCATCACTATGTATAACAAAATCACCCAACTGATCCAAAATAGCAAGAATCGGTGCGGTTGTCAACCTGTGCTTTGGTCCTGAAAAAGCTGCCTCACAATTTTCTGTCCAATTAAAATTCTCCCCTTTCTTGGTCAAATGTGTCAAGGGTTCGCAATCTTTGAAAACTCTTTAACAAACTTTCTATAATATCTAGCTAAGCCCAAGAATTGTCTCACCTCTGTTACTGATTTAGGAGTCGGCCGCTTCTCTATTGCTTCCACTTTCTTTGGGTCCACTCCTATTCCTTGACCTGAAATAATATGTCCAAGAAAGTCAACACTTTTCAGTCAAAAGGCACATTTACTCAACTTCCCATATAATCGTTTCTCTCTCAACATCTGCAGCATGCTCCTCAAATATGTTGCATGTTCTCCCTGAGTTTTGAAATAAATAAGGAGATTATCAATGAAACCTATGACAAACTTATCCAAATAAGGAGAGAACACTCTATTCATCAAATCCATGAATACTACTGGGGCATTGGTGAGTCCAAAAGGCATTACTAGGAACTCATAATATCCATATCTCGTGCGAAAAGTAGTCTTTGGAATATTTGATGCTTTCACCTTCAATTGATGATAACCAGAACGAAGATCCAGGTGGGAAAATATTGTTGCACCACAAAGTTGATTGAATAAATCATCGATTCTGAGCAAGGGATACTTATTCTTGATAGTCACCTTGTTTAACTCTCTGTAGTCAATACATAATCTTTGTGTCCCATCCTTCTTCTTTGCCAGTAATACTGGAGCTCCCCATGGTGAAGTACTTGGTCTAATAAAACTTTTATTCAGAAGATCTTGGATTTGTTTTTTCACCTCTGCCAACTCTATTGGCGACATTAGATGTGGGTCAGATCGAAACTCCTATAGTAGTGAGGGGATTCTTGGATGTATTTCCTGAAGATTTGCCCGGATTGCCTCCAGATAGAGAAGTTGAGTTCACGATTGATGTGCTTTCAGGTACTGACCCAATCTCCAAGGAAGATCTTGGCCCTACGGCTAGGATCTTGCCACAAAAATGTGGCAAAAGCCACGTTTCCATGGCCATGTCATGAGATCAGGGGAACGCCATCTCCCCTATCTTCATACGCTCTTCTCCTTTTTGTTTTCCTATAAATACTGGCTTTTTCTATAGAGAAACATACACCAGAGGGCTGTAAAAGTTATGTGAGGGAAAGAAGTGTATGTTGAGTTGTAATGCGAGATTGGAGAGTTTGTAACAATAATTCATGAATGAAATTCAGAGTTCTTCTGATCGTGCACCGTTTTCAGTCTAAGCTTTCTCTACTTCTCTCTTTATTTTTTAATGTGCTTATCTTCTTTTAATTGCATGTTTTATTTTATGAATTCATCAATAATCTCATATATGTTCTTGCTTCTTTTCTTTTGTTAATTCTTTGTCTTCAACATCCTTCGGAGGAGGGAGACATTAAGGTGATGACAAGGAACAAAGTCATCGGGTTACATCTTTTTCTTCCCTTCATCCCAATCTCTTAGTTTCTTTCTTCATCACTGTAATTATTTAGTCTTCGCATAAGATTAGTATTCCTCTTTTTTTTTCATATTTTTAATGCATTAAAGACTTGAGTTCTCAAAACAATCATCAACCTTTCTTTATAGGACTTCTCAACTAGATTAAGGATTAAATTCATATTTGTAACCTAAGATTGAACGAGTCTCTGTGGATTCGACCCTATTCTTGCCACTATACAATTTTTCTAAAAAAAATTCAAAGCAAGATTAGGTTTTCATAACTTGTACGTGGTTTAAACAACGATGGATTTTTTCATGAACTTTGAATTGTGAACAACAATCGAATGGGAAATGGATATTAACTGCACATCGAGAAATATCTTAAGAATAGGTAATAAGTCGGATGAAGCTTCGACCATAATCTTGACAAGTGGTCCGCGATAATATTTTCAGTCCCCTTTTATCGTGAATTTCTAAGTCAAATTTCTGTAGGAGTAGATCCATCAGATTAGATGGGATTTAGCATCCTTTTTAGATAGAAGATACTTTAAAGATGCATGATAGTGAAAATTATGACCTTAGAGCCTATAAGGTAGGGACAAATTTGTCAAGAGCTAAAAGACTGCCAACTCTTTTGCAGCGATGGAATAGTTCAGTTGGGCGTCGTTAAGGGTCTTGTTGGCATAGTAAATAACATGAGAAAGTTTATCTACTTACTAGCCTAGGACAAGTCATATCGCATAGTCGAAAGTGTCACACATCACCTCAATTGGAAGATTCTAGTTAGGTGGTCAGATGATAGGTGACGAGGTTAACTTAGTCTTGCAGGAAGGGGTGAACTCGAAGGGAACGTCCTTTCCTAGAAAGTCACACGGAGGTTTGAAAATTTTAGAAAAGTCCTTGATAATGTGGTGGTAGAACCCAGCATGGCATAAGAAGGATCGTACCTCCTGAACAGTTTTTGGAGGCAGTAATTTTGAAATTAATTCTACCTTAGCTTTATCAGTCTCTATGCCTTTTTCAAAAGAAATGTGTCCTAAAACAATCACAGATTTCACCATGAGATGACATTTCTTCTAATTAAGAACTAGGTTCTTTTCCTTATATTTTATCAATACCATGATAGATGATATTGACTCCCATTAAATTGGACCCAAAGATAGAGAAGTCGTCCATGAATACCTCTAAAAATCGCTCCACCATGTGTGAAAGATGCTCAATGTACACCGCTGAATGGTAGCAGGTGCATTGCATAGTCTAAAAGGCATGCCACGGTAGGCAAATGTGCCAAATGGACAGGTAAATGTCATTTCTATTGGTCCTCATGAGAGATAGAGATTTGGTTATATCTAGAATAACCATCCAGGAAGGAGTAGTAAGCATAACCGGCAAGACGTTCTAACATTTGGTCAATGAATGGTAGAGAAAAAATGATCTTTCCTAGTCATGAAATTGAGTTACCTATAGTCTATGCACACTCACCAACTAGTTTGAATACGAGTTGGAACCAACTCATTGTTCTCATTAGTAACAACTGTAACTCTGGTCTTTTTTGGGTACAACTTGCATCAGACTAACCCAATGATTATCGGAATAAGGTAAATGATACCCACATATAATAATTTCATGACCTCCGCTCTCATAACTATTTCAGAATAGGGTTCAAATGCCTCTGTGATTCTCTTGAGATTTTAGCATCATCTTTGAGATGAATTTAGTACATTTTCACAGAGGGACTGATTCCCTTGATGTCTGTTATGGTCCAACTTAGAGCTTCCTTATGTTAACTAAGAACATCTAGCAACTCTCCTTTTTGGTCCTCATCTAAATGAGAAGAAATGATCACAGGCAAGGTTTCTGAATCACCAAGGAAAGCATACTTTAACGTATCGGGTAAAGTTTTGAGCTCCAACTTGGGGGGTTCAATGATTGATGGAAAAGGAATAGATGTTGACACACGCAAGGGTTCTACCTTCTGTTTTCATAGATTTGTGGTCATAATGGGAACGGAATCTAACAATGCGTTAACCTCTTCTATAGACTCGTTTATGTCAAAGTTTATCCCAAAATGGGCCTAGCATTTCTCCAAAGGGTTTTCATACAAAGACTCCTTAAAGGTGTAACTGATCGACATATCGATCATATTGACCTCCTCATGATCATCCATTATAGGTGGTTGGAAACTAGTGTGAAAAATATTCAACTCAACTGTCATATTTCCAAACCACAAGGTCATAAATCCATTCCTACATCTAATGTTAGCATCAGCGGTAGTAAGGAATAGTCTACCTAAAATCACAGGTGAGTGACCGCTTGAATTTGTCACCGGCTCAGTGTCTAAGACCACAAAATCCGTAGGAAAACAAAATTCATCGACCTTCAATATAACATCCTCAATAATTTCCTTGGAGACCTTAACCGACCTATCTGCTAAAAGCAATATAAGGTTGTGAGTTGTAACTCCCCTAAACCTAATTGTTTGTACACAGAATAGGATAAAAGGTTTACACTCGCCCCTAGATCTAACAGACATCGGTGTATAACTTGATCTCCTATCCTAACCGAAATCGTTGGACACCTCGAATCCTTATACTTTGGTGCAATAATTGTTGGATAAGCCAGGATGCTTGTATAGCAAATGTTGCTTCACGAAAAATAGAAGTTTTCCTCTTAACAGTGGTGAGATCCTTTAGAAACTTGGCATATGAAGGGATCTGATTGATAGCATTCAAGAAAGGAATATTGATTTGGACATTTTTGAAAATTTCCAAAATTCCCTTACAGTAATTTTTCTTCCTATTGCCTTAAAGAAATTGAGAAAATGGGGCTTTGGGCTTTTTCTTGATTGTCAACAACAACTTGATCATCTTTCTCTTTTGATTTTTTTGGGATCTCTCTATTTTTCCTTGATAGAATTTTCAATATTGGGATTGTTTGGTGAAACTTAGACTTAGTTATCCACTCTCTTACCCGACCATAAAGTGCGTATGGCTTGGAAATCTCGTTTGAATCAGAGCCAATTTCGAATGGCCTGTGGAGTATTTTGAGGAACAGGTTGTCCTCTCGGATTGGGCACAGTTTGGCTAGTAAATTGTCCCTTCTTTCTCTCTCCTACAGATGCAGCTATTTCATCTAACTGAACCTCGATCTGGCTATCGTTTGATTTATATTGTGATTTATTTGGGCTTGGTTCTGATTAGTTATAGCTTGGCTCTGTATAAACTGTTAGAACATGTCCTCTAAAGAAGGTTTTCTTTGATTGGGAGGGACATAGAGAGGGGCAGATGGTGTTGCAGTGAATTGATTTCTCTTATGAAATTGATTATTAGGAGGTGGTCCTTGAAATGATGGTGATCCACCATAACCATGTCCCTGAGTGGACTTTTAAGAAAGGTTAGGAATGTTTCGCCATCCCGGATTGTATGTTTCACTAACTGAATTGTTGTTAGGGTTGGACTTGTAAAATATATTGAGTACATTTGCTTACTAAGCCTTGATAATTGAAGCACTGTTCAACCAAATGGTCTTGACTGTCACAAAGGACACAGACGGGAGAGACCACATTTATAGATGGTTCGGAGTCGAACTGGGATCTCTTGCTCATCTCTAAGGCTTCAAGTCTTCGTACTACTGGTCTCATTTAAGCATCATTCTCAAAACTGTGGTTGAATTTATGCTTACCACCCATGTTGATGGTAGTTGTGTGGGTTGCTTAACATCAACACTAACAAGTTCCCATTCTAGAGTGTTTTCAGCTACCTCTTTGAAAAATTTCCATACATCATTGGCGATTTTACTAGTGAATGCTCCATTGTAAAGCGACTTAATCATGGTCTTATTTGGGCATTCTAAGCCATCATATAAGATTTTGATCAAACGAATCTTTTTAAATCCATGGTGAGGACACTCAAGCAAAAGATCTTTGAATCATTTAAAGTATGTGAAATACGTCTCCCCTTATGATTGATGAAAGGTGTTAAGGGCTTGACGTACGAAAGCTGTCTTCTGCTTGGAGTAGAACTTCTTATAGAAGGCTTTAGCTAAACCTACCCCAGTGAAATTAAACCAGATTGGAGAGAAAGAAGCCAAAATTTGGCTTTTTCTTTTAGGGAAAAGGGAAACAATCTAAGTTTTGGGGACTCCTCCGTCATTTGATTATATTTCATAGTTCCACAAGATATCCTCAAATTCCCTAACATGTTTGTATGGGTTCTCGCTTGTTATTCTCTGAAAAACTAGGTGCATCTGTATCATACCAGATTTGATTTCGAAGTTTACCGTAAGGACCGACAAAGTGATATAGGAAGGTTGAGTGAACCTTGTAGGAAACATGTAATCCTTTAAGGTCATTCGTTTGATTTTAGTTTCATTACCCTTTTTATCAGTAGGATTGGAAACAGTAATGAATTCTAATCGACCTTGAATATGAACTCACTTTCGCATGAACCAGGGTACTGTTGGCCCAAAAGCCCATCACTCTAGTTTTGATGATGATCAACTCATGTAGTTATAGTACTAATGATCTTGTGTTTAATTAGTGACAGATTTGTGATCAAGATCTTAGTAGGTGCATAGCTTCAACAAAGGATTTAAAGTCAAATTTTTGGAGCTAGCACGGTTTGATCCAAGAGCCATTGGATCGTGTTTAGACCAAGTCAAGAAGATGAGAAGGCTTCAAGTGAAGACTTCAAGAAGATGAAGACTTGTGTCTAGGTTTGTTTTTATAAGATTTTATTTTTAGATAAAATGTAAAGGATAGAGTAGTTGGTGGATTGCTCAAGTACATATACACACACACACTCTTGATAGTTTTGTTTTTACAAAAGAATTTTTATTTTAGAAAATATAGTTTTGGTTTTTGATTTTCAAGTTTACATGTTTTATCCAAAACCATGTTTAGTGCTTAATGTCAAAAACATAGATATTTCACCATGTTTGTGTAGTGGATCATATCCATACACTATATGCTTTCAAGTTGTTTAAATATCTTGTTTTTTGTATTTGGTGAAGTTTTGGAAAAACAAGTTTTGGAAAAATCAAGTTTGGAAAAATACAGTTTTCAATTGAGCCAATATTTCCATATTACAAAAATAGTCCAAATCATTTGTAACATGCCATGATTTTGTGCAAGCATGTTTGTTTATCAAAGTATATTGGTAAGACTATTTTTGTAGATTTTTCAGTATTTTATGGGATTTTATTTTAGCCAAAAAGACCAAGTTTTTAATCCCTTAACTTTGTTTCCTGGCTTCAGCCGGTCGACCGGGACGGTCGACCGCAACTTGAAGTCGGCCGACCTTCAGGGTCGACCGACGTGCACAGACGTGCATGCCAGTTCTGGCAGGAGGGCCGGCCGACCGACTCGGTCGACCGTCCAGAGAGCTCTGCTCTCTGGAAAGGCCCCGGCCGACCGAGCGGTCGACCGGACAGAGAGACTTGCTCTCTTTATCCTGGCTCGGTCGACCGGTCAACCGATGGCACAACGGTCTGAAATATGACCGTTGGCCGGACGACCGGGCGGTCGTCCGACAGGCCTGACAGACCCCAACGGCTAGTTTTTCAGACTCTATAAAATGAGGCATTTGGGGGCTGTTTTGATTAAGATTTCCAAGTGGTTTTGGGCTAGTTTTTCCAACTCTTTCAAGAGGTTTTCTCCACTTGTTTTAGAGCAAATATTTCCAATCAAAAGGAGAATTTATCAGGAGTGTTTAAAAGAGATTTTCTTGAGTTTTCCTCCACCATCTCTTTCCTTGTTTTCTCGCACAAACACTTGAACTATCCATTGATTATTCATTCTATAGGAGTGTTGTAGTGAGATTGTTTTTAGGTGATCAAAGTGTTGTGATCACCAAAGACTTCTTTCTTGTACCTTGAGGAGGCGGACGTGTGTGTCCGCAGTGTTTCGAGTTCGGGTGCGAACTTGTTGTTTGAGGTGCGGCCTCGGCAAGCCGGTGGGCTTGCGGTGTGTACGGGCTAGAGAGTCCGAGAGCTTGTAGGTGTTGCGGCATCGAGTGATCCGATGGGATCGATTATAGTGAAAATCCTTCGTGTGTCGAAGGCGGGGATGTAGAGCAAATGTGCTCGAACCTCGAAACAAATCCCTTGTGTTTGCGATTGCTCACTCACTCTCTCTCTCTCTCTCTCTCTCTCTCTCTCTCTCTCTCTCTCTCTCTCTCTCTCTTTGTCTCTTTGTTTATATCTTACATGTTTTTATTGTGCTTATCCTTACATGCTTGATATTCATATTGTGCTTATTTGATATACATGCTTGGGTTGTTTGCTAACACTTGTATTTAACCAAGAGAGCCAACGCGGCACCTCAACCCTTATCTAGGGGAATCTAGAGGAGTTAATCCAGAGCCCTTTACGGGAAATTCGGCTACACTCTTGTGTTATACGTGGTGTTTAGTGTAAGAATTTAGTTTAGGTCATAATAGTTTTTACTTCCGCATTATTTCGCATTAAGTGACCATTAGATTAGCCATCACCTATTCACCCCCCCTCTAGGTGATCCTACAATTGGTATCAGAGCATTTTCAATTGGTATCAGAGCAATTTCAGGTACTGCCCTAAAGAAGGTTTTGAAGTCCTAGATAAGATTGCACAAAAGATGACTCAACCAATCAATTCCAAACAATTTTTTTCTTTATCTTGAACTTAATTTGAAGGTAATCAATTTTTAACCACTAATCTTAAGAGAATAAATTCTCCCTAATTAGACAGCTTCTAACTGGATTGGATAGATTGTGGGCTGACTAGTTAAAGCTGTCAAATAAGTGATTCAGTCCTTTTCTCCAGGCTAAGCACCGCCCAATGGCTAAGTCATCCTTTCTAGATAAGGAAGTTTCTTTTCGAAAGCTTGAAGGAAATCACCGGAATATTCCCACAATGGATCCACTTAATGAGCTCGAAATCCTAATCGTTAAGTTTTAATTGATTTTAAATTAGCTCAAGCTTGAGAAAAACTTATATGCAGTTGGGATTTTTGAGCCAAGAAATAGGTAATGAAATCCTGACCTTATGTAAGAGGGGACAGGTTTTAAGATCTTTTTATATAGAATGCACTAACGCAACATAAGTCCAATCAAAAGCACTTTCAAAACCCTACTGACATAAGATTCGTAGGTAGAGTTAGAAAATATCAACCTTTTTGATGACCCTAAAGCAAGCAATTTTTTGTTTAATTAGCAATGCAAAGTTCTTTTTAGCAAGCAAGCTCCGTCCTGTTGTGCAAATCTTCACTTGTTCATGCAATATCTCGGCAAAAGATAATTTTAAAATTAAATCTCAAGGATGGTAAAGAAATTGTTTTTTGAATTTTGAATTTTAAATTTATGTTGCATAACTAGAAAAGATTAAATGTCAATTTTCAAAAAAAGATTTCTTTACAAGTCCCCGGCAACGGCGCCAAAAATTGTTCGCAGTTCAAAATTCATGAAAAATACCACCATTGTTGTACCACTTACAAATTATAGAAATGCCTAATCTTATTAGAATCTTTTAAAAGAATCGTATAGTGACAAGAACGTGGTCGAATCCACAGAGTTAAACTTAGTTCCATAAAATCTAAATTTAATTTTTAATTTATTTGGGAAATCTTTGGATGAAAGTTGAAATTTTATCCTATAAATTAAAATTCTATAAGCATTAAAAATACGAAAGAAAAAGAAAGAGAAATACTAATCGATGTGAACACTAAGTGAATAAAGCGATGGAAAGAGAAAGAAAAAGAGAAAAGGGGAAGAGAAAGATGGAATCTGGAATCAACGCAAGAATTAGTTTCTTGTCGTCGCCTTGACTTCTCCCTCCTTTGAACGATGTTGAAAACAAAGGAAGTAGAAGAACTTACAACTGAAAAGAGAAGATAACGTGCACAAAAAAAGCGTAAAGTGGAACATGAAATTAACAGAAAGAATTGCATCACAAAAATTATAAAGAAAAGTAGAAAAAGCTTAAACTGAAAGATGCACGATCTTTATTGAATAAGAATGGATTTTGTAGAAGAATCATCATTACAAAACGTTTGATCTTCTCCAAAACTCGCACTACAACCCACAAAACTCTCCTTTCAATTGCTTTTCAGCATTTTGGTGTACAATTCTATTCAAGGATACAGGTGTTGGTCCCGAGATGATGCCAAGTGTAGATCTAAAATACAATGTCAACAGTCACACAAGAATATTAGTGTTAAAGAAATAAACGTACTTGCAATAAGGAAAATAAATCACAGAAAAGTTAAGCAAACGCAAACACGAGTGATTTATCCTAATTCGGTCCTCATGACCTGCATCCAGTCCCCAAGCGACTCGCTTGTGATTTTTTTTTATCCTTTGACTTTGTACACCCGAAATCAACACCTTGTATCCCACTTGACAAATCTCCTTTGCCAAATGTATATAACTCTTCTTACAACCAAGAAGACCACAACACCTTGTACAACTTCTCTTCTACACCAAGAAGACGCTCTTGTACAATGATTCCTTTGAGTGATTACAAACTTTCCTATAAGCCTTGATTCAGTATGTGATCGTGGACAAGGGCTATTATAGGTTGACTTTCAAAAATCTTCGCTTTGGAGTAGGAATTTGGTGAAGAAATAGAAAGTGGGGACAATTTTTAGAGAACCAGAATTTTGGCAAGATTTTTGTTCAGAAAACTATTTATTTGAATTGGTATATTAAACCTAAGATAACAACCCTATTTATAGTTGAACTCTATGGTTAGTTAGGGTAGTTATTAGGAAAAATTTGAATGTTTAAACGTTGGATAACATTGAAGGAAATACCAGAAAATAGAAACTGTCCAACAGTCAGAAACTACCATTAATCGACTTGAGATATGAGTTAGTCGACTAGGGTAGGCAAATTTCTCAAGGTTAGTCAACTATAGAAAAGACCAAGTCGACTAGATCAAGTTTGAATCAATAGACAAATTTCTGAAAACTGAAACTAGTCGACTAGAGGGAAGGTATAAGTCGACTACAACATCTATTAGTCGACTATATAAACTGTTAAGTCGACTAACAGTGACAAACAGAGAGTTGGGATCTTTCAGGACAAAAAGATAGTCGACTAGAGAAATATATAAGTCGACTATACCAAGGATAAGTCGACTAGACAAGGCTATAAGTTAACTAATAGACTATGATGTTTGTGTGTTTCAAGGCTTTTAACATGCTATCAACAATTACAATACACATCATTATCAACTCTCTTTGGAAAGTCTTGATCATGTGGAACTCTTGATTAGGCTTGAGATAGAGCTTCATATGATATGCCTTCACAAATGTATCATCAAAAGTAAGTTCCAACATTCTCCCCCTTTTTGATGATGACACTTTTTGTGCACAAATGCTCCCCTGCAGAAAATAAGTTATATGTTCTCCCCTGTAGAAAAGGGTTATAATAGATATAGAAAAACTTGTGTTCTCCCCCTGCAACAAATATATATATGATAAATATTTGAAGTATTTTTTTTTCAAACTTCTTATATGGTACCTGAAAGATAAACATTAGATGGTACCAATCACAAGAGTAAAGCATTAACCTTTTGGAGACCAAACCCAATTTAAATTTTGTTTCCATCTGTTAGTATATACATAATTGCATGAATTACATATATCATGTATGTATGATACTATATAAGTATTTTTGTCAACAATGTTTAAGTTTTTAGGAATCCATATAAATTTGTTCTTAATTCTTTTTGAAATAATATCAAACTTTCTTTTCACAAAAGAATTATATGGATTACTAACATATGAAGATTTATCAAAAAAATCCAAGACCATAATGATTATGTGACATCTTTTGATATGATAACAAATCATTCAAATTTTCTTTTTCTTGATTAAATTTAGTCACATTTTTCAAAATCTCTACATATTTTATTTTGAAAATAGATATGTCTTTAGCTAAAATTGAAATCCTTTCATTTAAAGATAAAGTTCCTTTTTAAGCAAAATATTTTCTTTTATAAAATTCTCATTATCCTTTTTCAATGATGATATCACTTTTTCAAAATCATCTTTTTGAGAATTTATAGAAGAAACTTGAGAGACACAACATGAATTTTCTTTGAAAAGTTTTTCGTTTTCCTTTGATAAAACTTTATTCTTCATTTTTTTCATTCTTTAGATCATTGAATAATTCATGGAATACATCTAAAAGTTCAGAATATTGTACCTCATCTTCTTCTAGCGCCATGTAACAGATGTTGGAATGTTCAGTGGTTTCTTCTTCGTCAGAGAAAGAGGAATCATTGTTTTCGCATGATGCTTGGTAGTCTTTCTTCTTTCTGAACTTTTTGCTCTTAAATTTACCTTTTTTTTAGCAATGGGAAATCCTTCTTCATATGACCTATTTTATTACAATTAAAACATCTAAACTTACCTTACTTTAAGAATCTTCTGAATTTTCTTGAAAGTATTGCCATCTCCTCTTCATCGTCATCTGAATTGTCCGTGTCTGAGGATACATGGAAGGCAAGTTCTTTCTTCTTTAAGAGAGATTGTTGTTCATCCTTCTTTCTTTGTTCGAGTTGCACTTCATATGCCATTAGATTACCAATAAGGTTTTCTAATGTCATTGTTAAGAGATCATTCGCTTCTTCTATTATAGTTGTCTTCTTCTCCCAATCTAGTGTGAGTGCTCGAAGGATCTTCTGAACTTTTTCGACTTGGGTGTATTCCTTTCCAAGGGATGCTAAGGAATTGGTTATGTCGGTGAATCTTGTAACCATTTCTGAGATGGTTTCATTCTCCTTCATTTTGAAAAGTTCAAACCTGTGGATAAGAATAAAAATCTTAGATTCTTTAACCTTATTTGTGTCTTCATGTGTTACCTGTAGAGTGCCATATTTGATTTGCAGAAGTGACTGTTGACACACGGTTGAATTCTTCTTTGGTTAAAGCACAGAATAAAGCATTCATCGCTTTTGCATCAAGGTTCGCATTCTTCTTTTAATCATCACTCCAAGAGGTGTAGTTGGTCGTCGGCTTGGTGTATAGTGCTTCTACTATGTTTCAAAGTTCGTAGTTGAGCGATTGCAAGTAGATCTTCATTCTACACTTTCATAGTTGTAGTTGGATCCGTCAAATAGTGGTGGACGTTGTGTAGAATGTCCTTTGAATTGTGACGAAGGAAACTCCGTTGCCATCCTTGTATGTTGTTGACTGGGAATGGAAGGCTCTGATACCAATTGTTGGTCCTGAGATGATGCCAATTGTGGATCTAAAATACAATGTCAACAGTCACACAAGAATATTAGTGTTAAAGAAATAAACGTACTTGCAATAAGGAAAATAAATCACAGAAAAGTTAAGCAAACGCAAACACAAGTGATTTATCCTAATTCGGTCCTCGTGACATACATCCAGTCCCCAAGCTACCCGCTTGAGATTTTTCTTTATCCTTTGACTTTGTACACCCAAAATCAACACTTTGTATCCCACTTGACAAATCCCCTTTGCCAAATGTATACAACTCTTCTTACAACCAAGAAGACCATAAAACCTTGTACAACTTCTTTCTACACCAAGAAGACGCTCTTGTACAATAATTCCTTTGAGTGATTACAAACTTTTTTATAAGCCTTGATTCAGTATATGATCGTGGACAAGGGCTATTATAGGTGACTTTCAGAAATCTTCGCTTTGGAGTAGGAATTTGGTGAAGAAATAGAAAGTAGGAACAGTTTTCAGAGAACCAGAATTTTGGCAAGATTTTTGGTCAGAAAACTATTTATTTGAATTGGTATATTAAACCTAAGATAACAACCCTATTTATAGCTAAACTCTATGGTTAGTTAGGGTAGTTATTAGTGTTGGCCCAAAGGCCTTCCACCCTAGTTTTGATGATGATTAACTCATGTAGTTATGTTTACTAATAATCATATGGTGTTTAAATTTCAGATTCATTAACCAAGATATTAGTTGGTGATTAGCTTCAACAAGGAGTTTAGAAGCTTTTCATGGTGATTCTGGTGCCAAAGCTTAAAGATAATATCTTTGCACTCGGTGGATCAAGGTTTGGGAGCAAGTCATCTTGAAGATGGAAGGTCATCAAGAAGACTTAGGTATCCTAGTTTAGTTAGTGTGTTTAGATTAATTTTGTAAAGCTTAGTATAGTTGATATGCTCAAGTGCACAACACACACAAGATTTATGTTTTGGATTTGGTTTTCATGAATAGTAGATCAAAACAAATTTACTTTATTTTTATGTATATTAGATATGTTCTAGATATACATACATGCTTTAAACTTGCTAGACAAACTTATTTTGACTATCCTATTCATGTTTTTGGAAAAATCAAGTTTGATAAAAATACAAGTGTTGGTTTTGATAAAATTTGCAAGACACAAAAATGAATTGATATGATTCATATATGTCTTGAAATTTTTATCACTTGTTTGTGTTTCAATATAAATGTAAAAACAAGTTTTGTGGATTTTTAGAAGATTTAAAAGATTTTTCAAAATATTTTTAAACTGTTTTTCTGACCCAGTTTTCTGTTCCAGGCTTCAACCAGTCGACTAGTCAACTGATCTAGTCGACTTGGGATGAAGTCGGTCGACCGGGCTGGTCGACCGACGTGCACAGATCTGTGCACGTTTGGCAGCTCTGGGACGGTCGACCCGGGCGGTCGACCGGGTCTGAGAGCAATGCTCTCTGTTTGTTTGGGTCGACCGTGCCGGTCGACCGTGTTTGCCCAACGGTCACATTTCTGACCGTTGGCGGTCGACCGGTAGCCTGTCAGGCTGCCACATCAGCCTAACGGCTAGTTTTCTGTTTGGCCTATATAAATCCCAATTCTTTGGGATTTTGGCTAAGTTTTTAGCAGCTAAAATTTCTCTCTATTCTTGGTGTTTAAAAGAAGTTTTCAAAAGAGTTTAAGTGTCAAAAAGATTCATTCTTTTGTTTTCAAGTGTTTTGTTATTTTCAAAGAAATTAGGGTTTTGGAAATAGTTTTTGATCTAAATTTCCATATCTATTTTGGTGTTTTCCCAAGAGAATTTCTTTGTTCAAAACACTTTGTTTTCCACACTTGAGCCTATCATCTATCCTAATCTATTAGGATCTTGTTTTTGTGGAAAAAGAGAGTTTGTGGTTGAAAGATACCACTTGTTGTAAAACCCTTACTTTGATTGGGTTGCTCCCTCTTTGGTAGAGGTTGAGGTTTGGTTTGCTCCCTCAAGTGTGAGGTGGAGATTGTTGTATTGGCTACGGGCCTTTATCCCTCTTCGGTAGAGGTGGATTGTGGTTGTATTGCCTCGGTGGCATTGAGAGAGGAGTTCGGTACTCCTATAGTGGATTGGAAATCCTACACGGTAGTGTAGGCGGGGATGTAGAGCTAGGGGCTCGAACCTCGAAACATATCCTTGTGTTTGCGTTTGATCCAATATCTCTCAACACTCTCTCTCTTTATTTTGTGCAAAGCATCATTCATTCATTCATATCTTATTGCTTGCATTTGTGCCTTGCATATATTCATATTGATATATCATCTTATATGCTTGGTTGTTTGTGTGTGCCTCACTTGTACTTAATCAACAAGAGCTTCACATAGCACCTCAACCCATTCAGGGGAATCAAGAGGAGTTAGTCCAGAGCCCTTCACGGGGAATTCGGCTACACTTGTTGATTGTATTAAGTTTGTGCAAGATTTGCATTAGCTTCCGCATTTAGCGCATTTAGTTCACTAGATTAGCACTTACACCTATTCACCCCCCCCTCTAGGTGTTTTTCAATTGGTATCAGAGCTAGTGCTCCTGATACTTAGGCTTAACATCCTAGGAGTGAGATCCATTTGTTTGCTAATCTTGTTTGCATTTGCGTGTTTGCACACATCTAGTTTGCCCTCATGGATAGCCCTCCTATGTTTGACATTTCTAGACTTGAGATTTGGAAGGTTATGATGAGTTGTTATTTGAAGACCCTAGGTTTGCATGTCTTTCTTGCCGCTACCAAGAAATGCTATCTTGGTAACCGCAATCATATAGGGGCCAATGCACAAGCCCTTGAGGCCATTAGAAGCACATTATCCAAAGAATATCTTATACGTGTTTCTAACATTGATTCCGCCTTTGTAGTGTGGAATTTGTTGACAACCACCTCCACCTCTGAGCTTCAAGTGCCAATTTAACAAGAGGAGAAATCTAGTGGAGATCAATCCGAGCCGCAACAATGCTATACGGTCCAAGGGAATGACTCCCTTGAGGTACATTCGGAATCTCAACTAGATAGTGATGATTGTGCTAGTTCTTCAAATGATTTTGTTGATCCCCATGCTTTAAATGAAGAACTATCCATTGTGTGTGAAAAGTTGATTGAAAAATATAACATGTTGAAAAAGAAAAGTCTAGGCATTAATAATGAAAATAAAAATTTGATTGCTAGACTTGATGTTATTTTGCAAGAGAAAGAGGAGATTTCTAATGAGAGGGATTCATTGATTTCTCAACTAGACCTTGCACTAAAAGAAAATGATTTGTTGAAAAATAAAAATGATTGTGAAAATGTTTTGAAGAAAAATAAAGTTTTGTCTTCAAAAATTGAATTTGTTGTAAAAGAAAATAATTCTTTAAAAATAAAATTGATTCTATTTCAAATGATTTAGATGTTTGTTTGAAGAAAAATGAAGTTTTGCAAAATAAATTGATGCACATGTTTGCCATGCTAGTGTAGCTTCTTCATCTAGTCTACCTAATGCATGTACCTCTTCTTCTAGGATCAATGATGATATTTGTTTATTAAAGAAGAGTGTAGATTGTTTGGGCTCCACTTTGAGCCAATGTGTTGTGGGCCATACACGTTTGGAATCTTTGTTTCGAAAGAAACAAGTTCCATCTTTTCATGCTCACCCTCCACGGCATACACATGCTCCTCACGGACACCATCACACCATGTATGCTCATGTGTACACTTGTACACATTGTGGACGTAAGGGCCACCTTACTAAATTTTGCTTTGATAAAATACATACTTCAAATTTAGCAAAGAATTTTGTTTGGGTTAGAGAAGGTACTAACCCCCATGGACCCAAAAGATTATGGGTACCAAAGACCACCCCTAAAGTTTTTGATGTAGGTGTGGGCTCTCACATGATGTGAGAGTTGCCGTACCTTGGAGTGGATGCGTTCCGAGCTTCATGGAAATCAATTGGATGCATCACTTTCAAGGGAAGGTTTGGTAGAGAGGACCACCATGTTTTGGAGACAAGGGAAGTTGCCTTCTAGGTTTTGGTAACGATTCCTAACTCCCATTTATTGCTTACATGCTTTTAATATTCATGTTTTATAGCATGTTTCATTGTCTTTGGATTAGTATGTAAATATCATGTTTATTAGATCCTTGACATACATGTATAGTATTTTGAGACACACATGCTTATACGAACCTATACTTAGTGGTCTCACTTTTGTTTAAGCTATAATGTACATCATGAATCTAATACATGTGAATTCACATAGTAATCATGTCTTAGTTTTATCATGATGATTTTTATATTTGTTTTTGATGCTTCATGTTTTGAATATATGTTTAGATGTTAGTTTTTATTAAGACTAGTTATATACTTGTGCATATAGTGGGCCACAAATAAATTTATATATGTTTGGGCTTGATTGCTTATTTGAACCCATTAGATGTGCTAGTATAGTCTAGTTTTGATGATTCATACATTTTAAACTTGTATTCCTATTTTTGGATTTGTTTTATGTGTATGAGTTTTTCATTTCATGTATATGTTTATTTTGCCAAACTTTAAGATATACATGTATACCCCTTGAGTCATTTGCCTTTCATGCAAATCTATATATGGACTCAATTGTGTTTAGGGATATGTATCTATACTTATTGTGTTGACAATTCATACATATACCTTGAAATGAAATTTGTTTTGATGAATATTTAGTTTTTCTTGATTTCGTGTTTATTTGTTTAACTTCATGTATATGTCCATTTTATCCAAATTATTATTATACATATACATCCTTTGAGCCACGTGCCTTCATGCATATATCCTTGTGGACTCGTTGTGTTTGGATATGTATGTATACTTTAATTTGTATAGGACATACATATACCTTGAAGATTAAATAAGTTTTAATGATTTTTATGTTTTCTTGTTTTCAAGGAATTTTGAGCTTAATTGGATATTTCATAATGCCATGTCACACATTACTTGTACACTCACCATTTTTAAAATATTTCTCATGAGTATGTTTTCATGAGCATGTATGGACTTTATTGAATATTGAGTGTTGTAAGTGCTATGTGATTTACATGTGTTTTATGAAAATTATTTTTTAGTTTATTCCTTACTTGAAGGATTTCGTACTAGTTTTAAAAGATTTTCCATTTAACTAGTTACGGTATTCTTCATTTTGGTAGAGTTTTTTCAAACAAAACTTATTTTCAAATCTATTTTTGAAAACCCCTACCCTTTAACGGGAGGTTGATGGGAGTCCATACCTTGTATGTTTATATTGAAAATCTTTTAAACTTGTGCATGAGATGGGAGGATTAGTTATATGATGTATACATTTAATATTATTGCTTCAATTGGTATCATTGAACTCTTTCAATGGTATCAATTTTGATCCTCTTTTTGTATACTCATATGTTTATTGTGTATGTATATTTTCAATTGGTATCATCTATTAGTGATTGGTACTCATTCTATTTCATACACATATACTTGTTTTATTTGTGCTCAAGATATAAATTTTCACAAAATGTTGTTTATGCTAGAGCTTGAGCTTCAACTTTATTTCAATTGATTTAGTTTTCAATGGTATCTTATTTCAAGCCTACACATAGTTTTTGTTGGTATTTCATAAAGGGGGAGAAAATTCGATTTTCATATTTCTATTGGTATTTGTATTTCCACTCCCTTATTTATGATAGAAAATAGTCATTTCAATTGTTTATATGACTTAAAAAAAAAAATACTATCTTTTGATATCAAGATGTCTTGTGTTTTAAAATTGGTATCTAAAAATTTTGTTTAAAGTAAAAAATTATACAAAAGTTTTGATTTATATTGACTATATGCAAGGAGAGCTTAACATATCTTCTACATATAGATTCATGTTGAGTGTATCTTGTTTTGAAGAGCTTAACATCTCTTTTTTATGTGGTACACGTGTGTAGGGAGAGCTTCACATCTCCTCTTATGCATTACATAATGTGTGTTATGTGAATTAGGGCTTAACATCCCTCCTTCATGTAATGCATATGTGTAGGGAAGCTAACTTAGCGTCTTCCTCTTCATGAATGTATATAGCATATAACATTTATTGATCTTTATTTATTTTCAATTGGTATCAAGATGCTTCATTGACATATTTTCAATTGATATCCTAATTGATTGTCACCCCTTATTGACCTTGTTTTTTGTTTTAGACAAAAAGGGGGAGAACATTATTTTTATTGTTTTGATTGACAAAAAGGGGGAGAAAGATTTTTACCCCTCATTTTATTGTTTTGATTGTTTACCCCTTTATTGATGATTGACAAAAAGGGGGAGAATAATTTGGTTTATATATGCATACTTATGTTTTTGCATATATTAAGTTTAATTGGCATCTAGAGCATCTAGTGTTTTTGTTAATGTTTTATTAATTTAATTGGTATCTAGAGCTTCTAGAACATGTTTATGTGTTTTATGCATGTTGATGCATACATGTTTATGTACATTCATTGCATATCTTTTGTTATTTGTTTATGCATGAGTTAAGGGGGAGCTTCCTTGAAGCTTAACTTTAATCCATGCATATATAACTCCATGTGTTTTGTCATCATCAAAAAGGGGGAGACTGTTGGCCCAAAGACCTTCCACCCTAGTTTTGATGATGATTAACTCATGTAGTTATGTTTACTAATAATCTTGTGGTGTTTAAGTTTCAGATTCATTAACCAAGATATTAGTTGGTGATTAGCTTCAACAAGGAGTTTAGAAGCTTTTCATGGTGATTCCGGTGCCAAAGCTTAAAGATAATACCTTTGCACCCGGTGGATCAAGGTTTGGGAGCAAGTCATCTTGAAGATGGAAGGTCATCAAGAAGACTTAGGTATCCTAGTTAAGTTAGTGTGTTTAGATCCATTTTGTAAAGCTTAATATAGTTGATATACTCAAGTGCACAACACACACAAGATTTATGTTTTGGATTTGGTTTTCATGAATAGTAGATCAAAACAAGTTTACTTTATTTTTATGTATATTAGATATGTTCTAGATATACATACATGCTTTAAACTTGCTAGACAAACTTATTTTGACTATCCTATTCATGTTTTGGAAAAATCAAGTTTGATAAAAATACAAGTGTTGGTTTTGATAAAATTTGCAAGACACAAAAATGAATTGATATGATTGATATATGTCTTGAAATTTTTATCACTTGTTTGTGTTTTAATATAAAATGTAAAAACAAGTTTTGTGGATTTTTAGAAGATTTAAAAGATTTTTCAAAATATTTTTAAACTATTTTTCTGACCCAGTTTTCTGTTCCAGGCTTCAACCAGTCGACTAGTCAACTGATCTAGTCGACTTGGATGAAGTCGGTCGACCGGGCCGGTCGACCGACGTGCACAGATCTGTGCACGTTTGGCAGCTCTGGGACGGTCGACCCGGGCGGTCGACCGGGTCTGAGAGCAGTGCTCTCTGTTTGTTTGGGTCGACCGTGCCGGTCGACCGTGTTTCCCTAACGGTCACATTTCTGACCGTTGGCGGTCGACCGGGCCGGTCGACCGGTAGCCTGTCAGGCTGCCACATCAGCCTAACGGCTAGTTTTCTGTTTGGCCTATATAAACCCCAATTCTTTGGGATTTTGGCTAAGTTTTAGCAGCTAAAATTTCTCTCTATTCTTGGTGTTTAAAAGAAGTTTTCAAAAGAGTTTAAGTGCCAAAAAGATTCATTCTTTTGTTTTCAAGTGTTTTGTTATTTTCAAAGAAATTAGGGTTTTGGGAAATAGTTTTTTGATCTAAATTTCCATATCTATTTTGGTGTTTTCCCAAGAGAATTTCTTTGTTCAAAACACTTTGTTTTTCACACTTGAGCCTATCATCTATCCTAATCTATGATCTTGTTTTTGTGAAAAAAGAGAGTTTGTGGTTGAAAGATACCACTTGTTGTAAAACCCTTATTTGATTGGGTTGCTCCCTCTTTGGTAGAGGTTGAGGTTTGGTTTGCTCCCTCAAGTGTGAGGTGGAGATTGTTGTATTGGTTACGGGCCTTATCCCTCTTCGGTAGAGGTGGATTGTGGTTGTATTGCCTCGGTGACATTGAGAGAGGAGTTCGGTACTCCTATAGTGGATTGAAAATCCTACACGGTGGTGTAGGCGGGGATGTAGAGCTAGGGGCTCGAACCTCGAAAACATATCCTTGTGTTTGCGTTTGATCCAATATCTCTCAACACTCTCTCTCTTTATTTTGTGCAAAACATCATTCATTCATTCATATCTTATTGCTTGCATTTGTGCCTTGCATATATTCATATTGATATATCATCTTATATGCTTGGTTGTTTGTGTGTGCCTCATTTGTACTTAATCAACATGAGCTTCACATAGCACCTCAACCCATTCAAGGGGAATCAAGAGGAGTTAGTCCAGAGCCCTTCACGGGAAATTCGGCTACACTTGTTGATTGTATTAAGTGTGTTGCAAGAATAGGTTTAAGCTTCTGCATTTAGCGCATTTAGTTCCTAGATTAGCAAGTACACCTATTCACCCCCCTCTAGATGTTTTTCAATTAGGACAAATTTGAATGTTTAAACGTTGGATAACGTTGAAGGAAATACCAAAAAATAGAAACTGTCCAACAGTCAGAAACTACCATTAGTCGACTTGAGATATAAGTTAGTCGACTAGGGTAGGCAAATTCTCAAGGTTAGTCGACTATAGAAAAGACCAAGTCGACTAGGTCAAGTTTGAACCAATAGACAAGTTTCTGAAAACTGAAACTAGTCGACTAGAGGGAAGATATAAGTTGACTACAACATCTATTAGTCGACTATATAAACTGTTAAGTCGACTAACAGTGACAAATAGAGAGTTGGGATCTTTCAGGACAAAAAGATAGTCGACTAGAGAAATATATAAGTCGACTATACCAAGGATAAGTCGATTAGACAAGGTTATAAGTCGACTAATAGACTATGATGTGTGTTGTGTTTCAAGGCTTTTAACATGCTATCAATAATTACAATACACATCATTATCAACTCTCTTTGGA
This sequence comes from Agave tequilana, assembly GCA_038442645.1. Classification (NCBI taxonomy): domain Eukaryota; kingdom Viridiplantae; phylum Streptophyta; class Magnoliopsida; order Asparagales; family Asparagaceae; genus Agave; species Agave tequilana. The sequence continues at coordinate 271,820 of JAVJIF010002356.1, read as the reverse complement.
AAGTCTTGATCATGTAGAACTCTTGATTAGGCTTGAGATAGAGCTCCATATGTATGGCTTCACAAATGTATCATCAAAAGCAAGTTCAAACAACAGGTATTTATAGGGAAAAGTAAGATGTAGGATAAGGTACAGAGATAGGGGAGCAAGATCTCCCCCTAATTCAAATACTATGCCCGGCATTTTTGCAGCCACAATTTGGTCGTAAAGCCAGATCAGCGTTCATCCATCGATTTACGCTCTATCCTTTTATCCATTTGGAAATTCAGTGTTTCTTCTGGATTTGATGATTATCCCTTTATCTTCAGTATAACAGATTGGGTCTTCAAAAAATTATTTTTGCTTTGAATTTTGACTAGTATTATCTTATATGATATATCCAGTCTTCAGATAAGATGGCTTCTAGAAGTTCTAGATTTGAATAGATCCCTTGATTTGCTTGATCTTTTGAATGTTTAGATTTAATTGGATAAATCTGTCAACCTCTTCATTTTCTTCGTTAATTACACTGCATACCATTAAACATGAAAATACATTAAATAACAGACTTCTATTTAAAAAATAAATGAAGAGAATGTGACATATGTGATACTAAATATGCGCACATGTACAATCAAACGCATACACATATATATATGCTCACACATGGAAACACCCATATATGAGCACTTACGTACACATATCTGTACAGATAAACACACACACCACACCACACACCTGACAGTAGGTTTACAAGCTAATCTAGGACAAATGATGCAAAAATTAAAACTAATTTGCTAATACACAACGTGTAACCAAGAGTGAGTCCAAATTTCCCGTGAAGGGCTCTGAAACTATTCCTCGAGATTCCTCTAAATTAAGAGTTGAGGTGCTATTTAAAGCTCTCTTGATTCAACACAAGTGTGGGCACATAACTATATCAAGCATATATATGAATAAGCAATAAAAGCAAATGCAAGATATAAGAGAAAGAGAGAGAGAGAGAGAGAGAGAGAGAGAGAGAGAGAGAGAGTTGGAGAGAAAGATCCAAACGCAAACATGAGGATATGTTTCGATGTTCGAGCCACTGCTCTAAGTCTCCTCCTTCACACAGAAGGATGTCCACTATGTCCACACAGGACCTTCTACAAAGGACCTCCACCGAGGAATTACAACAATACAAACGGGATTACATAACTCACTCTCTCTAACACAAACCTCTACACAAGATGTAGGCACTAAGCCAAGCACAAAGAAAAGAAGAAATACAACTTAGTGATCACTAAGATCACAAACAACTCTTGGTCACAAAACAAGATCCTATAGATAAGTTTAGAATTGATAGCTCAAGTGTGAGAAATCAAAGTGTTTGAAAAGGAAAATCACAAAGAAAACTCTTGGAAAAAACTTCAAGATAGATAAATAAATGAAGAACAAAATAGATTCCCAAAAACTTGTTTTCTTTTGATTTTTTTCAAAACTTTATAAATAAATAAAGATTAAGAATTGAAGCTCAAGAACTTGTTTTAAAACACTTTAGAAAATGGGCAAGAAGGCACTAGAAAACTGGTAGAAATTCTCTTGTGAAATCTTATAAGAAGCAGGCCTCAAAACTCCTTTATATAGGGCCTAGGAGAAATAAAGCCGCTGGGGTCAAAAACTGCCCAGAATGGGTTGTCGGTCGACCGGCCAACGGTCAAATTTTGACCGTTTGAGCCTGTCGGTCGACTGCCCAGTCGACCACCCCCAAGGCAAAACTGGCTGTCGGTCTACCGCCCGGTCGACCGGGCCTACCCGAAAGTTGGGTAATGCCAGCCGGTCGACTGCACGGTCAGCCGGCCATATAGGCATGGCCTTGTGCACATTTCGTGCACATTAGTCGACCGATCGGTCAACCGAGCTGTGGTCCGGTCGACGGTTGGTCGACCGCCGGAAGGTTCAGATCAGGGTTTATAGGTTATGAAATGTAACTTGTTAAATCCCTATAAAATCTCATAAAATCATATAAAATTCAAAAAAATAAGTTCTTGTATATAACTGAAGTACAAATATGCGTGATCAAAATTCAACACATATTATAAACTATTTGAACTATTTCTGAGGCATGAAAATTTAGCTTTAAACTGAAAATCGTTTTTTAATAAACCAAACTTTAAAATGAAAAATCGTTTTCTCCAAAACTTGTATAAATACAAAAACATGATATAGAAACATATTTGAAGCATATTGTATATGGATATAATTCAATACATATTGTAAATGATGTATCTATGTTTTTGACATTAAATCCAAAAGTAAGTTTTGATAAAAATAAAACTTTAAATACATGAAGTAGACTCATCAAAATAAGTTTTTCTAATCAATATGAATCATCAATATATATGGATGAAATCCATTATACACATAAATCATATAAACTACTTTTGATGAAATTCATTCATGAAAACAATATATGTATACTTTTGAAAATCCAAAATGATTAAACTAAAACCAAAACTAAAACTTTTGAACTTGTGTGTGTGTGAACTTGACCACATCAAGACTAATCTATCCATATACAAGATCTAAACACTAAACAAAATTAAACAAACTGAAGTCTTCTCGTTGATCTTCATCTCCAAGACGACTCGATCCAAACACGATCCATGAGCTTGACTCCATCCGAATACTAGATGCGATCTTGATGCGCGAGCTCTTGAATCTACACGTATTAGCTCCAAATCTTTACTTTGAATTCTTTGTTGAAGCTAAACACCTACTAAGATCTTGATCAATATCAAAAACTTATTAAACATAAGATCATTAGTAAATTTAATTTCATAAGTTAGTCATCATCAAAACTAGATGACAAAATTTATGAGGTTATTGTTAGCCCAAAGACCCATCACCCTAGTTTTGATGATGATTAACTCATGTAGTTATAGTACTAATGCTCTTGTATTTATATAGTTTCAGATATTTGATCAAGATCTTAGTCGGTATTTTGCTTTAACGAAAGATTCGAAGTCAAGTTTGAAGCTATCACTTTCTTATTCAAGAACTCACGCTTCAAGATCGCATCAAATAGTCAAAGAGGAGTCTAGCTCATGGATCAAATTTGGACCAAGCCACAATAGAGAAGAAGATTTTTAAGAGAAGGTTTTCAAAAAGACTTGTGTCATGTTTGTAAGTGTAAAGATTTATTTTTAGATAAATTTGATGGATAGATTAGTTGTGGAATGCTCAAGGTTATACACACACACAAAAGTTTAGTTTTCAAAATATGATTTTTTGTTTTAAGCTTCAAAAATAGTCACATATTTGTAATATGTGTTGATTTTTGATCACACATATTTGTACTTCAAAGTAATTTAATGAACTTATTTTGTGAATTTTATGGAATTTAAGATGTATTTTAAAAAGTTGTTAAAACTATTTTTTGGCTGCTTGCGGTCGACCGACCGGTCGATCGAAGGTTGAGCCGCTCACCGAGCGATCGACCGACGTGCACAAGCCCATGTGACTTGAGCTCAGTCGACCGCAGAAGAGATCGAATAACCGGTCGATCGACTGAGTTTGCAGAGCTCTCGGGTTTTCTCAGTCGACTGGGCGGCCGATCGTTCTGCTGATTTGCTCGACACCCTTGTAGAGCTCTAGTCATAACTTTTTTTCTTATATTTAATCAATATTATTTAAATTTCATTTCAAAGATAACTTTTAGGGCTACATTTCTTATTAAATAATTATTTTCTGATTCAAGTATTAAGGATGTTAAATATTGGGTTGAAGTCTGTTCTTGTTCTGAAAACAGTTAACATTTTCTAATTTGACACCTTTCAGTATTTTATTGATAACTTTCAACCCCGAAGTGATATTGGTTTACTTAAGTTGCATTAGAAAGAAGACTTAAAGATATACAAATCTGTCTTATATACTTATTTCAAATTCTAACAATTAGGCCTCAAAACCATGCTCAAAGGTGACCTATTGCACAGTCTGAGTCTAAGGTCGGTCTACCGCCAGACTCCAACAGTCAGAAATTTGACCGTTGCTTGGTCGACGAAGCAGTTGACCAACAGGCCATTCTGGCTAGATTTTGAACCATAACAGCTATTTTTCTTGGCCTATAAATATGGGGTTTTGGAAGAGATTTTGAGAAGTGTTTTGGAGCGAGTTTTTCCTAGCTTCCACAGAAGTTTTTCAACAAGTTTTTGGGCTAAACTTTCATATCAAAAAGAGAGCTTTTTAAGAGTGTTTTTTTTAAGTTTTCAAAAGAGATTTCTTGAGTTTTTCACCTCAATATCTATCTAGTTTTTCTCACACAAGCTTGAGCTTTCCATTGCTATATTCATCCTTTAGGATCCTTGTTGTGAGAGATTTTGTTTTTGTGATCAAGAGAAGTAATCACAAGTGTTCCACCACTTGTATTTGAGAAGTTGTAGAGGTTGCGGTCTCAACTTGCTTGCGGGTTCGCATGTGTTGGTCTTGCGGGAACAAGTGAGGGACTTGCGGGTCCAAGTGTTTTTGAGGGAGCTCATTGTAGGTGTTGCGGTACCGAGTGATCTTGCGTGATCGTTATAGTGAAAATCCTTCATAGTGGTGAGGCGAGGACGAGGACGTAGAGTAAGTGTGCTCGAACCTCAAAACAAATCTCTCCTGTTTGCGATTCCTTATCTCTCTCTCACACTTATTTATATATCTTGCATACTTTATTGTTAACATTCTTATATGCTTGATATACTTGTGCTAATTGAATATATGCTTGGGATTGTTTGCTCATACTTGTATTCAACTAAGAGAGCCCTAGTGGCGCCTCAACTCTTAATCTAGAGGAATCTTGAGAAGATAGTCCAGAGCCCTTCACTGAGAATTCAGCTACACTCTTTGGTTATACTTGGTGTGTTTAGCATAATAGTGTTAGTTTGCATAATTAGTTTTAATTCCGCATCATTTGCCCTAAATTAGCTAGTATACCTATTCAACCCCCCCAATGTGACCTATAGTTATATATGCATTAATTAAGGATAGGCTTCATAGAAGCTCCCCCTTAACTCATGCATAATCAATAAACATAAAGATATGCAATGTAGGCTCAAAATACCAATAAAGAATAATAAAGTATATGCAATGAGAATCATAACATGTGTTTTCTGTTTATATGTATAAACAATTAATCAAGCATGCATATATATAAACCCAAATTCTTCTCTCCCTTTTTGTCAATCATCAACACAGGGGTGAAGAAAGATAAATAATATCAATAAAAACATAACTTAAAATAAATTTTTGATACTAATAAAACTATCAATTGAAAGAGAAACAATCTTTTTTCAATTAAATGAAACAATCTTTTTATCAATTAATACCAATAGAATGACATTATACTAATTAAAATTAAAAACCAAATTTTAGGTAAACACTAATCATTTTGCAATAAAGATACCAAATTGAAAATAATACAAATTGAAGGTTATTGATATCAATATTGAAAATGTTAGCATTTTTCAAAATAAAATATTTTTCATTATAAAAGTGGGAGTAAGATACCAATTGAAAATAAAACTAATTGAAAGATAAATAAGAATTTTTCTCCCCTTTATGAAAATACCAACAACAACAATGCATAAGCTTGTAAAAAATATCAATTATTACTAGAAACTAAATCAAGCTTAGCATAAAATAATTTGTGCTAAAAATGTATGGTCATATATTCTTTAAAGCATAAGAAAATATCTATATGTATATATGATCAGAGCAAATAATATCAATTGAGATGTGATACATACATATATATAAAACATGAGTATACAAAAATGAATTTTCATTAAAATCATGTATATCTCATAACTACCTCCCTTTCATGTACATATTTAAAAATATATTTTCATTAAGAGCATACAAGGCATGATCGCCCATCCAACCGCCTTTAGAAGGTAGGGGTCTTCAAAAATATGATTTGAAAATAGTTTTAGTATAACTTGAAAACTCTACCAATTGAAGAATAAAGACTTGTTTAAAGATAATTTTGAAAACTAGTACTATATCCTTCAATTAAGGAATAAAATAAATATATATTTCATAATATATGAAAATTATATAAGAATATACTAAAAAATCTATGAAGCACATATATGCTCATGAATCAAAATCATGAGTAAACAAAATATATCGAGTATACAAGACATATACATGGAAATGAAACAATGAAGCTCAATCAAATTAAATTACTTTATAAAAAAATATGAAACTATGAAAAATTTAATTTTCATCAAAACTAAATAAACTTCAAGGTATATGTATGTTTTGTCGAAACAAAAGTATACATACATATCCAAACATAAATGAGCCACAAAAGAATATTACAAGAAGGTGAGTGACTCTAGAATAGATATGTATATCTATAGTTTTGAACAAAATTAACATATACATGAAGTTAAATATAAAAATATGTACAAAAATTTAGAATATAAGTGAAGATGCAAGAATCATCAAAACAAGATTATACAAGTACATCTAATGAGTACACGTGAGCATTAAGGTACAAAAACATAAGAGTCAAGTATACCTCATTACTTGTACAAGTATAAATGCAAATTTTAATGAAAACTACATCTAAACATGTAATCAAACATGAAATACTAAAACATAAACAAACATGATAATTAGACTAAATACAAGTTGTTACTAACATTAGGATATACACAATAGCGAAACTATAGTGAGAAACAAAAATATAAGTCTATATAAATATGAGTGTATCTCAAATACTATACATGTATATCACAAGTCTAATAAACATTGCATTTAACATAATGAATATAAAAAAACATGACATGCTCAAAAACATAAATATGGGGGTTAGTGGCTCTCCTAACTCAAACATTTTTACTTGCAAAATTAGAAACATTTAATCTATCATAACAAAATTCTGCAAGGTGGCTCTTGTGACCACAATGTGTACAAGTGTACACATTAGCATACATATAATCATGTGCATAAGCATGATGAGCATGCCTATGCCGTGATTTGTGTGCATGCATATTTAGAACATGTTTCTTCTAAATATGGATTCTAACCATGTGTGGTTCAAGGCACATTGGCTCAAAGTGGAGCCAAAATAATCTACACTCTTCTTCAACATACAAATATCATTATCAATACTTGAAGAAGAAGTGGAGCATGCATTCTTATCAATAGGAGGTATAACAATAGATTCATGATAAGATGGGAAGCAAAATCATTTTTCAAAGGAATATTTTTCTTTGAAACTAAATCCAATTCTTTTGAAATTAAAACAATTTTATTTTTCAAAAAATCATTTTCTTTTACAACAAAGTCAAGTTTTGAAAACAAAACCTCATTTTTCTTTAAAAAAGATCAAATTATTTTTATTCTTCAAAATTTTATTTCATTTAAAGCAAGGTCAAGTTGAACTTTCAATGAATCTCACTCATTTTAAATTTCAATCCTCTCTTGTAAAACCAAATCAAGTTTAGAAAACAAATTTTTATTTTCTTCTTTTAGTTCAAAACTCTTGCTTTTTAAAAGTTTATATTAAAGCAAGTTTTCACGAAATTTATATAGTTCTTCATTCAAAGCATGGGCATCCATAGCATTGTCATCACATAAAGAACTAAAAATATCATCTAGATGAGTGTCCGATATTATCTCAAGGGAGTTATTCCCTTGGACCATGTAGCACGCTTCGTCGGACTCATCCACCATGGGGTTCCTTCTCCAAAATGTATGTCGTTTGTTCCTTGGGAAAAGTCAATCTGTTCTACACTGCAAAAGCAAAATCACAATGAGAAATTAAATAAAAATATTCTTTACTTAGTGTGTGCCTAAGTGCCTCCGTGGCTTGTGCATTGGCCCCTAAGTACTTGTCATTACCAATATAAGATTTCTTGGTAGTGGCAAGATAAACTTGCAAACCTAGGGTTTTTAAATATGAACTCATTTTAAATTTTCACATGTCAATGTTAGGAACATCATACATGGGAGGGGCATCCATAAGTATAAACTAATATATGTGCAAAGCAATCTAGATTAGCATATGAAGGATCTCACTCCTAGGTGGTTAAACCAAATATCAGGAGCATGGCTCTGATACCAATTGAAAGTACACCTAGAGGGGGTGCATAGGTGTACAAGATAATCTAGGACAAATGATGTGAAAATTAAAACTAATTTGCTAATAGACAACGTGTAACTAAGAGTGAGTCCGAATTCCTCGTGAAGGGCTCTGGAACTACTCCTCGCGATTCCTCTAAATTAAGAAAAAAGCTTTCTTGATTCAACACAAGTGTGGGCACACAACTATATCAAGCATATATATGAATGAGCAATAAAAGCAAATGCAAGATATGAGAGTGAAAGAGAGAGAGTTTGAAGAGAAAGATCCAAACGCAAACACGAGAATATGTTTCGAGGTTCGAGCCACTGCTCTACGTCCCTACCTTCACACAAAGAATTTTTACTATGTCCACACAGAACCTTTCACAAAGGGACCTCAACCGAGAAATTACAACAATACAAATGGGAGAACATAACTCCACTCTCTCTAACACAAACCTCTACACAAGAGGTGGGCACTAAGCCAAGCACAAAGCAAAGAAGAAATAAAAACTTAGTGATCACTAAGATCACAAATAACTCTTGGTGGTCTAAAGATCACAAATAAATTTTTCTCACAAAATAAGATCTTATAGATAGGTTTAGAATTGATAGCTCAAGTGTGAGAAATCAAAGTGTTTGAAAAAGAAAATCACAAAGAAACTCTTGAAAAAAACTTCAAGATAGATAAATAAATGAAGAACAAAATAAATTCTCAAAAACTTATTTTCTTTTGATTTTTTTCAAAACTTTAAAAACAAATAAAGATTGAGAATTGAAGCACAAAAACCTATTTTAAAATATTTTAGAAAATGGGCAAGAAGGCACTAGAAAACTGGTAGAAATTCTCTCGTGAAATCTTACAAGAAACAGGCCTCAAAAACCCTTCATATAGGGCCTAGGAGAACTAATCATAGGGGTCAAAAACTGCCCAGAATGGGTTGTCGGTCGACTGCCCAGTCGATTGGCCAATGATCAAATTTTTGACTGTTTGAGCTTGTCGATCAGTCGACCGACCCAATGGCAAAACTGCCTGTCGGTCGACTGCCCGGTCGACCAAGCCTACCTGAGAGTTGGATAGTGACAGTCGGTCGATCGCGCACGGTCGACTGGCCATATAGGCATGGCCTTGTGCACGTTTTGTGCACATCGGTTGACCGAACTCTGGTCCAGTCGACCGCCAAAACGCTCAGACCAGGGTTTATAGTTATGAAATATAACTTGTTAAATTTCAATAAAATCCCATAAAATCACATAAAATCCTCAAAAATAAGTTCATGTATATAATTGAAGTACAAATATGTGTTATGAATATTCAACACATATTACAAACTAATTGAATTATTTCTGAGGTATGAAAATTTAGCTTTAAGCCGAACTTTGAAATGACAAAATCATTTTCTCCAAAACTTGTATAAATACAAAAATATGATATAGAAACACATTTGAAGCATATTGTGTGTGGATAGAATTCAATAGACATTGTAAATGATATATCTATATTTTTGACCTAAAATCTAAAAGTAAATTTTGATAAAAAATAAAATTTTAAACCCATATAGTAGAATCATCAAAATAAGTTTTTCTAATCAATATGACTCATCAATATATATGAATGAAATCCAATATACACATAAACTATGTAAACTACTTTTGATGAAATTCATTCATGAAAATAATATATGTATACTTGAAAATCCAAAACAGTTAAACCGAAGCCAAAACTAAAACTTTTGAACTTGTGTGTGTGCGAACTTGAGCATATCAAGACTAACCTATCCTTACACAAGATCTAAACAATAAACAAAACTAAACAAACTAAAGTCTTCTCATCGATCTTCATCTCCAGGATGACTCGATCCAAATACGATCCATGAGGTTGACTCTATCCGAGTACTAGATGTAATCTTAATGTGCGAGCTCTTGAATCTACATGTGTTAGCTCCAAATCTTGACTTTAAATCTTTTGTTGAAACTAAACACCTACTAAGATCTTGATCAATATCTAAAACTTATTAAATATAAGATCATTAGTAAACTTAACTTCATAAGTTAGTCATCATCAAAACTAATGTGAAGGGCCTTTGGGCCAATAACACCTGTACATAAACACAGCATACGTTCACGCCAACGCGCACACACATACACACACATATCTACACGCACATACACTGACTCACTCACATACACACACACACACACACACACACACACCCCTTAACAACATGCAAATACCCACAACCACATGCACATGTAAATAACACATACAAACATTAATATACAGAGAGAGGAGAGGGGGAAACCTGGAGAGAGAGAGAGGGGGGGTCATGCACACGATCAAGAAGAGGAGCTCGGTTGTAGCCTGAGGTGGCAGCCTCTTGGTTCTTTTTTGGCTCGATGGCACAGCGGAGAAGTGCACACCGCTGTGCAGGCCAAGATGGGCTCGCGGCTCAAAGGAGATGTGGCCAGCGGAGAGGTGGGGGTGCTGTATTCGGCCATGGAAGAGGGGTTGCCGAGAAGAGGAGCTCGGCTCTGACGACGACGATCTCGAGCTTTGGTAAAGAAGTGCACAAGGAGGATAGGGGGAAGAAGAGATGAGCGATAGGGGGTGTGCGGTGGTGGTGTAGCATGGGAGATTAGCCATGGAGAAGGAGGCCGGGGTGATGCGGAGGCTAAAGGAGCCCGGGGGTGGCTGGCTATGGCATGGAGGAGGCAACGGGCATGGTGTAGGGGATGGATGGGGCTCGGCCTTGGAGGCTATTGTGGGGGCAAAGGGTATGGAAGACGGGTTTACAGGCTGAGGTTGGGTTAGCGACAGGTGGGGGTATGGGCGGTGCGCCAAGTGATTGTTGCAGAGGCTCGTCAGCGGAGAGCAGATGGTGGCGGCTTGAAGGTGAGGGGTGCAGACGGCCATGCTTGGGGGGCGGTTGCGGGCTCCAGCCAGGGAGAAAGTCTCGTGGAGGAGGCGGCTAGGTTTTGCAGGTAGGACAAGAGAAAAAGAAAGGGATTAGGGTTTTGATTAGGAATAAGAGTAGGGTTATATAGGGAAATGTTAATGGGCATGAGGTTATTGGATTTGTAGGTTTGGAGATAATAGCTGTGGGTTTGGGTATAGGGGTTAAAGGGTTTGGAAATAGGAAAAAGAAAAAATAAAAACATAATTAATAATAATAATATCAACACAATAATAATAGTAATAATTAACCATATAATAATAGTAATAAATAATAATAGTTAAAATGCTAATAACAATACACTAGTAATAATAATAGTCAATAATAATATCAATACATAATAATAATACTAATCACAATAATAACAATAACAACAATAATAATAACACTAATAATAATTAACGATAATCATAATAATAATAACAGCAGTATTAATAATAACACTAATAATATTAAAAATAAGTAATAATTATAATGAAATAATAATAGTAACAATTTCTACAAATAATAATAATGGTAGTAATAGAAATAATAGCAATTAATAATTAAAAATGTTAATAAATGATAATATTAATAATATATAACAAAATTAATATTTACATCTCAAAATAATTTGTATCAATAATAATAATAATAGGTCATGAAATAAGTTAAATAATAATAATAAAAAATAAGTAAAACAAAATAAATACTTAAAAAAATATAGTATTATTAATTAGGGATATTACAATTAGCTTTCCAACATTTCTTCACATGCTGGGTAAATTATTTTTTAAGTAGTTATTTTTGAGTTTGATTTTCAATATTTTTAATGATAGTGTTTTTTAAATCAGATGCTACAAATCCGTAACATTAAATTAGGCATTCAAAGATATATCTATACCCCCTCAATTTTGAAAGGAATTTTCAGTCTCAAAATGTCACAATTGATGTTTAAACGATGCAATGTGTTTTGGCCCAAGGTTACAATCATCCGGTTTTATGGTTTTGATGATTAAAAAAATCATATGTGGTTATTTGTACTAATCAAGTTCAAGTGTTTAAGTTTATCTTAGGGTTCTAAGAATTTAAGGAGTTTTCTTTCTCTAAAGAAAAGTATTGGAGAGTTAAAAAGATTCAAATATGGGATCAAAGCTCAAAGCACTCAACTCCGCTAATGGAGAAACCCGGTTGAAGATTTTGTAGTCACCTAGAGCCTTATAAAATATTAGTTTGTTAAAGTATAGAAAATAGTAGTGATGCTCAAGAAGTTACACACAAAATACACGATTTCAAAAAATACAAGTTTTGGTAGTATTGATATTTTGCATGTTTGGTTTTGATACATGTCTCATAATTTTTTCAAAATTTTATAACAAGTTTAGAACATGTATTTGATCACCTATACATTACTACATTACCTATAAATCAACAGAAAATATTTTAAAAATTGTTTGATATTCAAAATTAATACAGAAAATTATTTCAGGCCAGAACGCTCGACCGCCAGGTCGACCGGTGCCCATTTCAGGCCAAAATGGTCGAATGGGCGGTCGACGGGTCTTTGACCAGGGGTGTGTACATTTGTGCACATTGTCATCGACCTGCGGTCGACCGGTCGGTCGACCGCTAACCCTTGCGGTCGATCGACCGGTCGACTGATTAAGAGACCCTAACTCTCGGTTAGGGTCGGTCGACGGAGTCGGTCGACTGACATTTCAGTTTTTCATTTTTGAACTGCCGAGCGGTTGAGCGGAGCCAACTACTCTTTTCAGTATAAGCTGTCGGTCGACCGGCCGGTCGACCGACAGCCTGCCAAATGGATATAACGGCTAGTTTTGAATCTTTTTTATTTTTAGTGAATTCCGACGGGCATTTTTGATTTCCAAGTATCTAAACATACCTCAAATGAGCTGGTATGATTGTAAATGATATTTATTCACTGTCTATATATAAGGGTCATTGGTTTTGATTTAGATAAGAAAAAATACACAAGTTTACAAGTTTAATATTGGATCAAAGGGTACAATCACCAATTTTTTGTTTTGATGATAACAAAGCATATGAAGTTATTTGGTACTAATCAAGCTCAATAGTGTATTTCAGGGTTCAAAAAGATCTAACAGGTTTCTTTCTCTAAAGGAAGGTGTTGATGGCTCAAGGGTACTCCAGTACGGGATCATAGCTCAAAGCTCTCACCATTGCTCAAACGTCACTATCAGAGAAGCCCGCTTAAAAATTCGTGTAGTCAATTAAAACCTTGTAAGAAACTAGTTTGTTAAAGAGTAGAATATAGATTTGAGGCTCAAGGATATACACACACAAAAATGCACGTTTTCAAAAGTATGATTTTGACATGTTTAGTTTTGATACTTATTCCACATTTCTTAAAAATTTCTATCTTAGTTTAGAACTTGTATCTTATGGGTATGCATGTCTTCTCTCTTCCAAAATCCAAACAAAAATTATTTGAAGAGTTTCTTTATCTTCAAAAATACCTTGACCTAATTTTTTGGCCTAGGTCGATTGATCGGGCGGTCGACCATGCCTATTATAGGCCAGAACGGTTGACCGCACAGTCGACCGAACCTCTGGCAACTGGGGTGTGCATGTTGTGCACATTTTCGGTCGACTGACCAGTCGACCGGTCCCCTATTGCGATCGACTAGGCGGTCGATCGACTGTGCCAGTTTGGTCTCGGTTAAACACCGTCGACCGACCATTCGACCGAGAGCCAACAGACAAATTTTTTTTAGACCTGGTAAAACTATTCTAAAAGTGTTTTTCTAAAACCTATATAAAGGGTCATTCGGATTGAATATTTTACAACAGCAAATTCCATTGAAAATCTAGTTTTTGCTTTCAAAGAGAAAAAGTTTCAAGTTTTCTTTTGTGCACTTAATTTAAAGTTTTAATTAATTTTTCTGCTCTTAAAATCTCTCTTTTCTGATTTTCATTCTCACTTACATCCATGATCTTCAAGTTTACATTTTACTCTATAGGTTTTTTGTAAGAGAGTTGCAAAAAGAGTGTTTGTGATCTCTTGATCACCAGGAGCTTGTTATCTTAATTGGCTTTGTGATGCCTCTAGTATAGAGGTTTGAGTTAGGGGTTGTGTATTTTGAGTGCGTGTAATTCCTTACTGTAAGGTCCCTTTGTGGAGGATCCAATAATGGATAGTGAAATCCTTCACGGTGGTGAAGGCGAGGACGTAGAGCGTGGCTCGAACCTCAAAACAAATCTTTTTGTTTGTGATTGCTTTATTGCCTCTATTTACTTGCTTATCATTCATTTATTTTTGTCGATCAATACTCATCTCAATAAGATAGCAATTGAGCAGCTCAACTTTTATCTAGAGGAATCACGAGGAGAAGTTCAAAGCCCTTCACGGGGAATCTAGCTTCAAATCTTATTTTGAGTGATCGGTTGCGTTATTATTTATATATTATTTAGAATTTTCATTTGATTAGCTATACGCCTATTCACCCCCCTCTAGGTGTAATTTCAATTAGTATCAGAGTCTTGGTCTTTAGTTTTTGGCTTAATAGCCTTAGAGTGATCCTAGTTGCTAATCATTTCATTGACATCTACATTTTCATCCAGTATAGTAAAAATGGCCGAATGTATTAAGACCCCTGCCAAGTTTGATGGCCTTAACTTTCCCATATGAAAGGTTAAGATGACCGTATTTTTGCAATCCCTAAGAAGCCGAGTTGCAAAGGCAGTGACTAGACCCCCTTAATGTACCCTCTGATGATAAGGACACTTGGTTTGATATTGCCACCAAGGAGTTTGATGCTAATGCAAAGGCACACTTTGCATTGCTTCAAGCCTTGAACAATGACGCATAGCTAGGATCATTCATTACAAATCTGCCTAAGAGATTTGGTCATACCTCGTGGTCATTCATGAGGGAACATCACAAGTCAAGAGGGCGAAAATTGATCTTTGCGTTTCCAATATGTAAACTTCACTATGCATGAAAATGAGTCCATTGGTGATATGGTTATAAAATTTACTAAAATAACTAATGGTTTTGCTTTTTTAGGTGATGTCATTGACAATGATCAAAAAGTTTGGAAGGTCATTCGTGCACTTTCACCCTCATGGGGAGTCAAAGCTACTACATTGAAAGAGTTAAACGATAAAGAAGAGATGGAGCTCATCGGTCATATCGGCAATCTTAAGACCCTAAGATGGAAAGAAAGCCTAGAGAAGAATGGCACCATAAAAAAAGAAGACAATTGCCTTCAAGTCTACTCCGACCATCTCCGATGATGAATAAGAAGAAGAAGAAGATGAAGATCTTCCCTCCTTCTAAGAAATGTAAGGAGGATGGACAACAAGGTAAAGATCAACAATAGAAGACGATGGCAAGGAAAAGAGGAAAAGAAAATTATTTGTTTCAACTTTCGAGAACTCAGACATATCATTGCCGAATGTCCGGATATCAAAAATAAGCCTTCTTCCTCAAACAAGCTAAAGAAGCCATTTAAGAAGAAAGCTCTCAAAGCTACATGGGATTCAGAAAGTGAATCCGAAGAGGAGGTGGATACGGCAACTTGTGTTTCATGGCAAATGATAACACACCTATGATAATTTCTGAACCATCCCTTGATGATTGTGATTTAACTATGGATGAATTAGGAGATGCTTTTGTAGAACTTTCAAATAATTATGATTTTCTAAAGAAAAATATCTAAAAATGAAAAAGGAAAATGAAGTTCTTCAAAAAAATTATCACTCTTTCTAAAGAAAAGGATGAATTATCTTCCACTCTTTTATCCACACAAAAAATTTTGATGCATACAAGATTTCATGTAAAGCAAAGTTTTTCATGATTGAAAAAAATGAAATTTCTATTTTATAAACTAAAATCAACACTTTGAAAAATATTTTAAAGAAATGTGAGTTTGATAAAACAGATTAGAGGCCAGTTTTTCAAGAAAAATTCTTCAAAGAAACATAGTCATACTACACACGCTCATATGTCTAAATCACACAGTAAGCATGCTTATGTTTTACATGCTCATCATACACATCATGCATTCATGTATGGTAGAGTTTATTCATGTACTTATTATGGCTGAAACGGTCACTTAGCTAAATTTTATTTTTATCGTATAAAACTTCTAATAATCATATTTGGGTTCGAAGTACTAACATCATAGGACCAAGAAAATATGGGCATCAAAATCAACAACTTCATTATTTGATGTAGGTATACACCAAGGCACTAAGACGTAGGGAGCGGGTGGTATCTTGATAGGGGTTGCTCAAGACACATGAGTTAGGACATCAATAATTGTTCAACTCTATTAAGATATCAAGAAGGTGGCACCGTCACCTTCGGAGATGACTCAAAGGGTAACATTATCAGTATATGTAACATTAAAATTGGTTAATCTCTATTGATTGAAAATGTTGTTTTAGTTGATGGACTCAAACATAACCTCTTGAGTATTAGTCAACTATCTGATAGTGGTTTCAAAGTTATTTTTGATGATTCTTCTTGCAATGTTTTAGATGGTAAAACCATTTCTTGCATTCTTTCTGGATTTCATGAAAATAATGTATATATTATTGATATGCTAAATTTAGATTGTAATGCTACATATTTAAATGCTTGCAATGAGGATTCTTAGTTATGGCATAAAATATTAGGCCATGTATCTTTTGACCATCTATCTAGAATTAACTCTAAGGAACCGGTGAAGGATATTCCTTACTTGAAGTTTGAAAAGGATCGCATTTGTGATGTATGCCAACTTGGTAAACAAACCAAGTCCTCTTTCAAACCAATCAAGAATATCATGACATCTAGACTATTAGAGTCAATCCAGATGAATTTGTTTGGTCATACTAAAACCAAGAGTTTAAACGGAAACCATTTTGTTTTTATTTTGGTTGACGATTTTTCTCGTTTTACATGGGTTTTCTTTTTGGAACATAAAGATCAAGCTTTTTTGTATTTTAATATTTTAGAAAAAGGGTTTAAAAAGAAAAAGACTTTTTGATTTTACACATAAGAAGTGATAGAGGTGGTGAATTCATTAACCATTCTTTTATCATTTATTATGAAGAAAATAAAATTAGGAATGAATTGTCTTGTCCTAGAACTCCACAACAAAATGGAGTCATTGAAAAAAATCGTACTTTTCAAGAAATGGTTAGGACAATGATTAGTGAATACGGACTCTCTAAATATTTATGGGTCGAAACCGTAAACACTTCATGTTACATACCAAATAGAATTTATTTTTGTAAAAATACTTTCAAAACTTCTTTTGAAATTTACTAATTGAGAAAGCCTAATATTAATTACTTTTGAGTTTTTGGATGTAAATATTTTTTAAACACCAAAGATAACTTGTGTAAATTTGATGCTAAAGCTTTGAAGTTATTTTTGTTAGTTATTCTAACACTAGCATGGCATATAGAATCTTCAATAAATCTACTTTGATAATTGAAGAATCTATACATGTTAAGTTTGAAAAATCTAATGCTTTTATTGAGAATATTGTAGAGATTGATTCTTTAAGTGAAGTCATGAATAAAGAACTTTAAAGGACTCACCTATCCAAGAAGATAAGCCAAAACTTGATAAATAAGGTTAAATTCAAGAGGTCGAAGTGGCACCAAAACTACCACTTCCAAAAGATTGGAGATTCGCTACAAGTCATCCTAAGGAACTCATTGATTGCACACATTTATTGTATTATACTTTATTACATTTTCATATTTATTATATAATAAATCTGCTAAATTTCTTGTCTTAAATGTTTATTTTGCCAAAGATAATCATGGGGAGAAAGAGGATAAAATCAAATAAATATCAGTTAAATTCAGATTTAACTAGATCTATTGGTTAGAGGAGGATGATCCCAAATCCAATTGGTTAAATTCAATTTTTGGTGAATCAAGTGGTTAATCTAAAGATCAATCGAGAATAATATCAAATACAGAGTTCAAATCTAAAGGGATACATGGATAGAGAGAAGATCAACGGATGAAATAAAATAAATTTGACTTAGATTCTGACTGAATACATTTTAGTATTTGAATCATAACTTTCGTACCCAAATTCAAATTTAATGATTCAAGATGATCCATAAAGATGACTTAAAGGGTTACAACTCTTAAGTTTATCACTATTTCAAATTCAGTCATTTGATAAGTCATATTCAGCAATCAACACGCCAATAAGCTGCAGATCAGAACTGAATATCCATATCAAATCAAGTTTGAAGATAAGGAGAGGATCCAAATTTAGAAATATCCAGCTTTTCCTATCTTCATACTTCTCTAACCTCTGCATTTCTAATATAAATACCTGCAATCTCAAAGGCAAAAGGGAACGATCATGCAGAGATAGATTTTAGGCCAGTTTATCCTTCTTTTTAGTGTAGGTTTTTATTTTTCTTTTTATGTGATTTTTAGTTTTATTTATGTAATTCAGAAGAGATCAGCGTTTCATAGGAGAATGAGAGTGAAGCTTGTACTTAGAGTGATACCGATGTAAGTTGTTCTTCTTTTCTCTTATTATTACAAGATTGAATATATAGTTGCATTTGTAAGTTCTTCTTTATTTTTTTTGTGTTCTTCCTTTCTACTTTCTTCTTTTTGGTACCAATTGCTATCCAAGTGAGTCTTATAGCATCAAAAGAGCCTGGCCTTTGCGAGTACCACCGATAGCTCATGATGATGGATTTTTAGTCTCATTCTATTCATTTCATACTTGTATCTTCTTGATGATATGGAAGAGACGGGAATCAACTCTTATAGGTTATGCGATGATTGCCTCTACTTCAAGGTAACATCATTGTCACAGATTCAAGGTAAGTATTTAACCAAAGGAGGTAAGTAATTTTTAGTTTTCTTTCTTTTAATTCTTTAGCTTAGATCACCAACACCATCAACATCCAAATCTTTTTCTCTCTTTTTCAATTTCTTTGTACATATCCACTTCTATTTTCTCCACCTTCTCTATCTATCACTTTCTTCCTAACTTAACTGTAACTCCATTTTGCTCTTTTCTTTTAAAAAACTAAAAGAAGATCCTTAACCATTCTTTATAGCTTAAAAGAGAACTTACTAAAAAGCTTCCATCACTAGTCCTCATTGTGAATCATGACCCGTATAACTACTTGCTATAGCGGTAGTATTGAGTACTTGCACATTTTATTTTTTATATTCTGAAATTCTGTATTTTTTGTGCAGGTAAAACATCAATCACTCATCATAGGTGATGTATCAAAAGGGTAACTACTCGCTCCAAACTTTATGATTTTGTGACCATTTTGCTTATATTTCTCATATTGAACCAAAGAACATCCTCAAAACTTGGGGCGACTCACGTTGGTTGCTTGCAATGCAATAATAGCTCAATCAATTTGATCGCAATCAAGTTTGGCACCTTATTCCTAGACCCCATGATAAACCAACAATTGGTACTAAATGGATTTTTAGGAACAAGTTGGATGAGTCGGGTAATGTTGTTAGGAATAAAGCTAGGTTAGTGACCCAAGGTTACACCCAAATCAAAGGTATCAATTTGAGAAAACCTTTGCACCCGTAGCACGGCTTGAAGCCATACAGATTACACTTGTTTTTGCTTCTTATAAAGATTTCAAACTTTTTTAAATGAATGTCAAAAGTGCATTTTTAAATGGTTTCATTAAAGAGCGAGTGTATGTTGAACAACCCCCCCGGGTTGTTAATCCTATACATTCAGATTTTGTTTTCAAATTAGACAAACCTTTATATAGTTTAAAACAAGCTCCTAGAGTTTGGTATGAAAGAATTTCAACATTTCTTGTTTCGAATGATTTTGTAAATGGTAAACTAGATACCACTTTGTTTACAAAACATGTAGATAGTGATATTCTTATTGTTCAAATTTATGTTGATGATATTATATTTCGATCTACTAATGAAAAGCTTTGCTAAGATTTTGAATCATGCATGAAAAATGAGTTCGAGATGTCTATGATGGGCAAGCTAAACTACTTTCTTGGACTCCAAATCAAGAAAAGGAGTGATAGAATTTTTATAAATCAAGCCAAGTACACAAGGGAACTCATTAAGAAATTTGGACTTGAGGGGCAAAGATGAGAAAAACTCCCATGGCTACCACAACAGAACTTGACAAGGATGAACAAGGTATAAATATAGACATTAAACTTTATAAAAGTATGATTGGTAGTTTTCTGTATTTAACGGCTAGTAGGCCGGGTATTATGTTTAATGCATGCTTATGTGCTAGATTCTAATCTTGTTCTAAACAGTCCCACTTGATTGTGATAAAACGCATTATTAGATATCTTAAGGGCACTATTGGCGTGGGACTTGTGGTATCCGAGACTGGACAATTTTTCATGATGAGTTTTTCAGATGCTGATTATACCAGTTGTAGAGTTGATAGGAAGAGTACAAGTGAAACCTGTCAGTTTCTAGGAAATTGTCTTGTTTCATGGTCTTTCAAGAAATAAAATTTTGTAACCCTCTCAACCGTCGAGGCGGAGTATGTTGTAGCTGGGGCTTGTTATGCACAAGTCCTTTAGATGAAACATACTCTCCTTCACTATGATTTGCATTATGATCATATTAAGATATTTTGTGATAATACTAGTACTATTCATATGATTAAAAATGTAAATCAACATAGTAAGACAAAGCACATAGAAATTCGATATCACTTTCACTATGAAAAAGGTGATATTGAAATTGATTATGTTTCAACTGATTTTCAATTAGCAGATATTTTTATTAAGCCACTTGATTTTAACAAAATCTCTTTCATTTGTGGAGAACTAAATATTTGTATTGTTGATTCATGAGTTTTTCTTTTGATATAATATACATATGTATTAATTTTTGGTTGTTTTTGCTTACCCTTTTTGATGCATGACAAAAAGGGAGAGAAGTATTTATTAGTATTTGAGTATTTATTGGTATTTGTTTGATCATGCTCTTATACTATGCCTATATCATATAACTTGTTGATATCTTGCACTTGATAGCTAGCATAACTTGAGAGGGAGTTTTTATAAAGCTCTTTCCTAGATTTTCTTTTAAATAGCTCACATGTTTTGTCATCATCAAAAAGGGGGAGATTGTTGGCCAAAGGTTACAATTCCTGGTTTTGTGTTTTGTTGATAACAAAGCATATAAAGTTATTTGGTACTAATCAAGTTCAAGAGTGTATTTCAGGGTTCAAAAAGATCTAACAGGTTTCTTCCTTTAAAGAAGGTTTTGATGGCTCAAGAGTACTCAAGTAGGGGATGATAGCTCAAAGCTCTCAACATCGTTCAAACGTCACTAGAGAAGCCCACTTGAAGAATCGTGTAGTCGATTAAAACCTTGTAAGAAGCTAGTTTGTTAAAGAGAAGAATATAGATTTGAGACTCAAAGATATACACACACAAAAATGCACGTTTTCAAAATTATGGTTTTGACATGTTTGATTTTGATACTTGTACCACATTTTCTTAAAAATTTCTATCTCAGTTTAGAAATGTATCTCATGGCTATGCTTGTCTTCTCTCTTCCAAAATCCAAACAAAAATTATTTGAAAAGTTTTTTATCTTCAAAAATACCATTCCCTAGTTTGTTGGCCTAGGTCGGTCGACTGGGTAGTCGACCGTGCCTATCAGTCGATCGAACATCTGGCAATTGGGGCGTGCATGATGTGTACATTCTCGATCGACCGACCGGTCTACCGGTCTCCTACTGTGGTCGACCGAGCGGTCGACCAACTGTAACCGGTTTGATCTTGGTTAAACACGATCGATCGACCGGTCGGCCGAAAGCCAACGGTCAATTTTTTTTTGAATGGCCGGTCGACTGACACACTGCCAGATTAGCAGTAACGACTAGTTTTTGAAGTCTATTTTTAAACATGTTTTTTAAAATGTGAAAAGTTGAATTTCTAGGGTCAATTTATTTCTTTTAGACCTGGTAAAACTATTATAAAAGTGTTTTTCTAAAAACTATATAAAGGGTCATTGGGATTGAATCTTTTACAACAACAATTTTCATTGAAAATCTAGTTTTTGCTTTCAGAGAGAAAAAAGTTTCAAGTTTTCTTTTGTGCTCTTATTTTCAAAGTTTTAATTGAGTTTTTCTGCTCTTAAAATCTCTCTTTTCTAATTTCTACTCTCACTTACATCCTTGAGCTTCAAGTTTACATTATACTCTATAGGGTTTTTGTATAAGAGTTGCAAAGAGAGTGTTTGTGATCTCTTAATCACCAAGAGCTTATAATCTCTATTGGCTTTATGCTGCCTCTGGTGTAGAGGATTGAGTTCGGGAGTTGTGTACTCTGAGCGGTTGTAATTTCTTATTATAAGGTCCCTTTGTGGAGGATCCAATAGTGGATAGTGAAATTCTTCACGGTGGTGAAGTCAGGGACACAGAGCCGTGGCTCGAACCTCAGAACAAATCTTTTTTTTTTGTGATTGCTTTATTGTCTCTATTTACTTGCTTATCATTCATTTATTTTTATCGATCAATACTCATCTCAACAAGATAGCAATTGAGCACTTCAACTCTTATCTAGAGGAATCTTGGGAGAAGTCCAGAGCCCTTCACGGGGAATCTGGCTTCAAGTCTTATTTTGAGTGATAGGTTGCATTATTATATATTATATTATTTAAAATTTTATTTGATTAGCTATACACCTATTCACCCCCCCTCTAGGTGTAATTTCAGTTTGCAAGTTTGTTTCAAAAGAGAAAAGTTTTTCTAACTTTCAATCTTCAAGTTCTTTCTTTTCAAAGCTATTTTCAGTTGGTTTTTAAAGCTCCTCCATTCTTTCTAACTAAATTTCATCTCTCACTTAACTTCTTGAACTACACTTTATATTCTACTCTATAGGAAGTTATAAGAGAGAGTGTTTGTAATCTTTTCGGATCACCAAGAGCTTTGTAACCTCAATTGGTTTTGTGCTACCTCTTGTGTAGAGGGTTGAGTTGGTAGAGTTTTGTACTCCGGTCTTGTGTAAACCAAATTGTAATTCCTTTGTGTAAGGTTTCTTTGTGTAAGATTCTTTTGTGGATAGTGAAATCCTTCACAGTGGTGAAGGCGGGGACGTAGAGCGGTGGCTCGAACCTCGAAACAATTTCTCTGTGTTTGCGATTGCTTGTGTCTTACTCTTTATTGCTTTTCATTTTTCATACTTCATCTTGTATTCTATAATTACTTTCATTCCATCACTTTCATTTACCGGTCTACAGTCATCTCAACAAGGAGGTTATTGAGTACCTTTACTCATTATCTAAAGGAATCAAAGAGAAGTTCTAGAACCCTTCACGGGGAATTTAGCTTCAATTCTTATTTTAAGTGACCGTTTGCATAATTCATCTTAAGTAGTTTTAAATTATATTTGATTAGCAAAACACCTATTAACCCCCCTCTAGGTGTATTTCAATTGGTACCAGAGCCTTGGTCTCTAGATTTTGATTTAACAACCTTAGAGAGATCCTAATTGCTAATCACTTCTTTCACAATTTCATCTTCATCCACTTTAGTAAAAATGGCTAAAGGTATTAAGACCCCTCCTAAGTTTGATGGCCTTAACTTTCCAATATTGAAGGTTAAGATGACTGTATTTTTACAATCCTTAGGAAGTCAGGTTGCAAAAGTGGTGACCAAACCCTTTAGTATACCCATTGGTGATGAGGACACTTGATCTGATATTGCCACTAAGGAGTTTGATGCAAATGCTACGACACACTATGCCTTACTTCAAGCTTTGAATGATAACGATATTGTTAGGGTCATCCATTGCAAATCCGCCTACGAGAGGACACACCTAGTAGTCACACACAAGGGAACGTCATAAGTTAAGAGAGCAAAAATTGATCTCTTACGTTCCCATTATGAAGATTTCACCATGCATGATAATGACACCATTAATGACATGGTAATAAGATTTACTAAAATAACTAATAATCTTGCTTCTTTAGGTGATGTCATTGATGATGATCAAAAAGTAAGGAAGGTCATTCGAGCACTTTCACCCTCATGGGAAGTCAAGGCTACTACATTGAAGGAGCTAAATGACAAAAAAGAGATAGAGCTCATCAGTCTTATAAGAAAATTTAAGACCCCATGAAATGGAGAGGAAGGAAAGGGAAGAGATAGCACCACAAAAGAAGAATGAAATCGCTTTCAAATTCACTCTCACCATCTCCGACGATGATGATGAAAAAGAGGATGATGAAGAATTCTCTCTCCTAGTGAAAAATGTAAGAAGGATGTACAACAAGGCCAAGTTTAGCAATAGAAGAAGATGGCAAGGGAAGAAGACAAGAAGGTCATATGCTTCAATTGCCAGAAGACGGGCCACATAGTTGTGGATTGTCTAGAGACCAAGAGCAAACCTTCAACCTCCAAGAAGCCCTACAAAAAGAAGACTTTCAAAGCCACTTGGGACTCGGAGAGTGAAACCAATGAAGAAGTGGATACGGCACGTGTGTTTCATGGCTAATGACAACCCACCTAAGGTAACATTCAAACCGTCACTTGATGATGGTGAATTAATAATGGATGAATTGGGTGAGGTTTTTGAAGAGTTGTTCAACAATTATGATTTTCTTAAAAAGAAGTATTTAAAATTGAAAAGGAAAATGAAACTCTTCAAAACAAATTGTTATACTTTCAAAAGAAAAAGATAATTTATCTTCCACACTCACATCCACACAAAAAGATTTCGAGGCATATAAAATTTCATGTAAAGCAAAATTTTCATTAATTGATAAAAATGAGATTTCTATTATAAAAGATAAAATTAACTTTTTAGGAGATGTGTTAAAAAATTTGAGTTTGATAAAACTAGGTTGGAGGTAATGTTTCCTAAGAAACATACTCCAAAGAAACATGTTAATACTACACATGCTCATCATATTATACATAGTCACACTCTTAAATCACAACATATACATGCACATCATGTTAGACATACTACACACACCAAGAATGTTCACACCCCATACTTTCATCATGTTTTTATATATGGTAGAGTCTATTCATACACTTATTGTGGCCGAAAAGGTAACTTAGCCAAATTTTGTTTTGGTAGAACTAATGATCATATTTGGGTTCGAAAATCTTATATTATAGAACCTAAGAAAATTTGGGTACCAAAATCAACCAATTTATTACTTGATATATATACACACCAAGGCTCCAAAACGTAGGGAGCGATGGTATCTTGATAGAGGTTGCTCAAAATATATGACTTTGGATATCAATAATTTTGCACCCCTATCAAGATACCATGAAGGTGACACCGTCACCTTCGGAGATGATTCCAAAGGCAAAATTATCGGTATAAAAAATATTAAAATTGGCTCATCTCCCTTAATTGAAAATGTTGTTTTAGTTGATGGTCTCAAGTATAACCTCTTGAGTATTAGTCAACTTTGTGATAGAGATTTTAAAGCGGTTTTTGATGATTTAGCTAGCAATATTTTAGATAGACAAACCAATGCATGTGTGCTTTTCGGTTTTCGTAAAATATGGTGTACATAATTGATATGTCAAATTACAATGCAATGTTATATGTTTAAATACTTTAATGAAGACTCTTGGTTATGACATAGGAGACTAGGTCATATTTCATTTGACCATCTATCTAGAATCAACAATAAAAAAGTGGTGAAAGGTATTCCTTGTTTGAAGTTTGAAAAGGACTGCATTTGCAATGCGTGCCAACTTAGGAAACAAACCAAGTCCTCTTTCAAAATAATCAAGGATATCATGACATCAAACCTTTGGAGTTAATTCAAATGGATTTGTTTGGTCCAACTAAAATCAAAAGTCTAAGTAGAAATCATTTTGTCTTTGTTTTGGTTGTTGATTTTTCTCGTTTCACATGGGTTTTCTTTTTAGAATACAAAGATCAAGCTTTTCACATTTTCAAGTGTTTAGAAAAAGAGTTGAAAAAGAAAAAGATTTTTCAATTTTACGCATAAGAAGTGATAGAGACAGTGAATTTATTAACCACTCATTCATCACTTATTGTGAAGAACATGGAATCAAATATGAACTATCATGTCCTAGAACTCCATAACAAAATGGAGTCGCTGAATGGAAGAATCGTACTCTTTAAGAAATGGTTAGGATAATGATAAATGAATACGGACTCCCTCAATACTTATGGGCCGAGGCCGTAAATACATCATGTTACATCTCAAATAGAATTTATTTTTGTAAAAATACTTCTAAAACTTCATTTGAAATTTACTGTTTAAGAAAACATAATATTTCTTACTTTAAAGTTTTTAGTTGTAAATGCTTTGTTTTAAACACTAAATACAATTTAGGAAATTTGATGCCAAATCTTACGAAGCCATATTTGTTGGGTATTCAAATACTAATAAGGCCTATAGAGTCTTCAATAGAACTACCTTGACTATTGAAGAATTTATACATGTCAAGTTTGAGGAATCTAATGTGTTTGTGAAGAATATTATAAAGATTGATTCTTTAAGTGAAGACATAGAGAAAGTAACTTTGAAGGACTCACCTATCCAAGAAGATAAGCCAAAACTTAATAAATAAGGTAAAGTTCAAGAGGTTGAAGTGGCACCAACATTACCACTTCCAAAAGATTGGAGATTCGTTACAAGTGATCCCAAGGAACTTATCATAGGTGATGTATTAAAGGGGGTAACTACTCGCTCCAAACTCCATAATTTTTGTGACCATTTTGCTTTTATTTCCCATATTGAACCAAAGAACATCCTTGAAGTCGAAGGCGACTCATATTGGTTACTTGCAATGCAAGAAGAGCTTAATCAATTAGAGCGCAACCAAGTTTGGCACCTTTTTTCTAGACCCTATGATAGACCAATAATTGGTACTAAATAGATTTTTAAGAATAACTTGGATGAGTCGGGTAATGTTGTTAGGAATAAAACTAGGTTAGTGGCCTAATGTTACACCCAAATTAAAGGTATTGATTTTGAGGAAACCTTTGCACCCGTAGCACAGCTTGAAACCATACGAATTACACTTGCTTTTGCTTCTTATAAAGATTTCAAACTTTTTCAAATGGATGTCAAAACGTATTTAAATGGTTTTATTGAAGAGGAAGTATATGTTGAACAACCCCCGGGTTTGTTGATCCTACACATCCGGATTTTGTTTACAAACTTGATAAGCTTTATATGGTTTAAAACAAGCTCTAAGAGCTTGGTATGAAAGACTTTCAACTTTTTTTAATTTTAAATGATTTATTAAGGGTAAAGTTGACACTACCTTGTTTACAAAGTATGTAGATGTGATCTTTTAATTGTTCAAATTTTTGTTGATAATATTATTTTTGGATCCACTAATGAAAAGCTTTGTAAAGAATTTGAATCATGCATGAAGAACGAGTTTGAGATGTCTATGATGGGAGAGCTATACTATTTACTTGGACTCCAAGTCAAGCAAAAGAGTGATGAGATCTTTATCAATCAAGCCAAGTACACAAGAGAACTCATCAAGAGATTTGGACTTGAAGATGCAAAACTAAGCAAGACTTCCATGGCTACTACTACAAAGCTTGACAAGGATGAACAAGGTATAAATGTAGACATTAAACTTTATAGAAGCATGATTGGTAGTTTACTTTATTTGACGGCTAGTAAGCCGAATATTATGTTTAGTGTGTGTCTACATGCAAGATTTCAATCATGTCATAAAGAGTCTCACTTAATTGCGATAAAACACATTTTAGATATCTTAAGGGCACTATTAGAATGGGCTTGTGGTATCCGAAAGCCAGACAATTTCCCATAACGAGTTATTTGGATGCCGACTATGCCTGTTGTAGAGTGGATAGAAAGAGCACTAGTGGTACTTGTCAATTTTTAAGAAATTGTCTTGTTTCATAGTCTTCCAAGAAACAAAATTATGTAGCCCTCTCAACCGCCGAGGCGGAGTATGTTGCTGTCGGAGCTTGTTGTGCACAAGTCCGTTGGATGAAACATACTCTCCTTGACTATGATTTGCATTATGATCATATTAAAATATTTTGTAATAATATTAGCACCATTCATATGACCAAAAATGCAAATCAACATAGCATGACCAAACACATAGATATTCGATATCACTTTTTTAGAGATCACTATGAGAAAGGAGATATTGAAATTGATTATGTTTCTACCGATTTTTAACTTGCGGACATATTTACTAAACCACTAGATTATAATATATTTTCATTCATTTGGGGTGAGTTAAATGTTTGTATTATGGATTCATAAGTTTTGAAATTGTTTCCTTTATACATGTATTCTTATAAATATCTTTTTCATGTTGATGTCTTTTCCCTTTTTGATGTATGACAATAAAGGGGAGAGATATTTGAGTTATTTAGTTATTTTGGTATTCTATATTCATTTCCATGCTCATATGCCATGATTCATTATTTTTATTCATTGCATATTGTATTTTAGAGGAAGGAGGATTGGAAGAATGGTAGGCTATATATGCATATTATTCTATATTGGTATCATCTTTATATATGAATGTATGTGTGACTTGATTATATTGTCAAATTCATTTAAAGTCATAATGTTTTCTTGTAGTTGATAGATAGGATAACTTGAGGGGGAGCTTTTCTAAGCTTTTTCCTATCTTTTATCTTAAATAACTCACATGTTTTGTCATCATCAAAAAGGGGGAGATTGTTGGCCCAAGGTTACAATTACCCGGTTTTATGGTTTTGATGATAACAAAATATATGTAGTTATTTGTACTAATCAAGTTCAAGTATTTAAGTTTATCTCAGGGTTCTAAGAATTCAAGGAGTTTTCTTCCTCTAAAGGAAGGTGTTGGAGACTCAAAAAGATTCAAATATGAGATCAAAGCTCAAAGCACTCAATATCGCTAATAGAGAAGCCCGGTTGAAGATCTTGTAGTCATCTAAAACTTTATAAAATATTAGTTTGTTAAATAGAAAATAATAGTGATGCTCAAGAAGTTATACACAAAAAATACACGGTTTCAAAAAATACAAGTTTTGATAATATTGGTATTTTGCATGTTTGATTTTGATACATGTCTCATAAATTTTTCAAATTTTATAACAAGTTTAGAACATGTATTTCATCACCTATACATTGCTATATTACCCATAAACTAATACAAAATATTTTAAAAATTATTTGAAATTCAAAAGTAATACAGAAACTATTTTAGGCCAGAACGGTTGACCGTCTGGCCGACTGGTGCCCATTTCAGGCCAAAACGGTCGATCAGGCGGTCGCCGAGCCTTTGGCCAAAGGTGTGCACATTTGTGCATGTTGTCGATCGACTTACCGGTCGACCGCTAACCCTTGCGATCGACCGACTGAGAAACCCTAACTCTCGGTTAGGTTCAGTCGACCGGGTCAACCGGGTCGGGCAACTGACATTTCAGTTTTTCATTTTTGAACTGCCGAGCGGTCGATCGGCCAGTCGACCGAAGCCAACGGCTTTTTTCAGTATGAGCTGTCGGTCGACCGGCCGGCCGACTGACAGCCTGTAAGAGGCTATAATGGCTAGTTTTTGAATCTGTTTTATTTTTAGTAGATTCTAACAGACATTTTTAGCTTCCAAGTGTCTAAACACAACCCAAATGACTTGGTATGATTTATAAATGATATTTATTCATTGCCTATATATATGGGTCATTGGTTTTGGCTTTAAATAAGAAAAAAATACACAAGTTTTCAAGTTTGTTTCAAAAGAGAAAAGTTCTTCTAGCTTTCAATCTTCAAGTTCTTTCTTTCTAAAGCTATTTTCAGTTGGTTTTAAAGCTCCTCCATTCTTTCTAACCGAATTTCATCTCTCACTTAACTTCTTGAGCTACAATTCGTATTCTACTCTATAAGAAGTTGTAAGAGAGAGTGTTCGTGATCTTTTTGGATTACCAAGAGCTTTGTAACCTTAATTAGCTTTGTGCTACCTCTTGTGTAGAGGGTTGAGTTGGTAGATTTGTGTACTCCGGTCTTGTGTAAACCAAGTTATAATTTCTTTGTGTAAGGTCCCTTTGTGAAAGATCTCTTAGATGATAGTGAAAACCTTCATAGTGGTGAAGGCCGGGATGTAGAGCGGTGGTTCGAACCTCAGAATAATTCCTTTGTGTTTATGATTGCTTGTGTCTTGTTCTCTATTGTTTTTCATTTTCATACTTGTGTAATTGTTCATCTTGTATTCTATAATAGCTTTCATTCCATCACTTTCATTTACCGGTTTATACTCATCTCAACAAGGAGGCAATGAAGCATCTCAACTCATTATCTAGAGGAATCAAAGAGGATAAGTTTTAGAACCCTTCACGGGAAATTCGGCTTCAATTCTTATTTGAGTGACCATTTGCATAATTCATCTTAAATAGTTTTAAAATTGAATTTGATTAGCAAACCACCTATTCACCCTCCTCTAGGTGTATTTCAATGTGCAGTTGTACGAGTCATATTACAAGGAATGTGTGAGATTACGGGCATGTTTGTGTTGGCCCAAAGGCCTTCCACTCTAGTTTTGATGATGATTAACTCATGTAGTTATGCTTACTAATTATCTTGTGGTTTTAGTTTCAGATCATTAATCAAGATATTAGTTGGTGATTAGTTTCAGCAAAGGAGTTTGGAAGCTTTCACATGGTGATTCCAGAGCCCGAGCTCCAAGATAATCATTGCACTCGTTGGAGTCTAGCTCGGTGGATCACGGTTTGGATCGAGTCGGTTTGAAGATAGAGATCGTCAAGAAGACTTAGGTATCCTAGTTTAGTGTGTTTAGATCCATGTGTAAAGATTAGATAGTCAATATGCTCAAGTGCACAACACACACGTTTTATGGACAGTGGTTTTTCGGTTTATGGTTTAACCGATATTTGTTTTCATGAATAGTAGATCAAAACAAGTTTACATTGTTTAAATGTATATTAGATATATTCTATATACATACTTGCTTCATATCCTAGACAAACTTATTTTGACTTAACTATTCATGTGTTTTATGTTTTGGTATTTTAACAAAACATTATTTTGGAATTGAAGACAAAAACTATGATATATATATGTTTCATGTATATTGGACCTATGTCCATATGCAACATGCTTTAAAGTGTTTAAGTATCATGTTTTTGTATTTAAATGATTTCTAGGAAAAATCAGATTTCCTATTAAAAAATCCATGTTTGGTAAAATACAGTTTTTGGTTTTTGACAAAATTCGTAAGACACAAAAATGATTCAAAATGCTTGATATTTGAGTTGAAATTTTTATCACATGTTTATATATCAATGCAAAATGATAAAACTATTTTTGTGGATTTTTAGAAATTTTTATGGAATTTTTAGAAATATTTTTAACATGTTTTTCTGACCCAGATTATTGTCTGCCAGGCTCTGGCGGTCGACCGGGTTCCAGAGGCTCGGTCGACCGACGTACACAGACCTGTGCACGTTGGCCAGGCACAGGGCTCGGTCGACTGGCCAGAGAGCTTTGCTCTCTGTTTTTGGACGGTCGACCGGACGGTCGACCGGGTTCCTCCAACGGTCATATTTATGACCGTTGGCGGTCGACCGGCCGGTCGACCGCCAGCCTGTCAGGCTGAAAAATCAGCCTAACGGCTATATTGTTGGAGAGCCTATTTATACCCCATTTGTTGGGGGTTTTATATAAGATTTTCAAAAATTTCTCCTATTCCTAAGTGTTTTTACAAGGTTTTCAAAAGTATTTTAGAGTCAAAAGATCCATCTTATTTGTTTTAAGTGTTTTGTTTATTTCAAAGAAAATAGGTTTTTTGGGAATTAGTTTCTTGATTCAAATTTCTATATCTATTTGGTATTTTCCCAAGAGATTTTCTTTGATCAAAACACTTGTTTTCCATATTTGAGCTTATCTTCTATCCTATTCTATAGGATCATTTATTTATGGGAAATTGGTTTGTGGTTGAGATATACTACTTGTTGTAAACCCTTTCTTTGTGGGTGCTCCCTCTTTGTAGAGGTTGAGATTGTTGATTTGCTCCCTCTTGGTGAGGTGGAGTTGGTGTTGGCTTGTATCCCTCTTCAGTAGAGGTGGATTTGGTTGTATTGGTGGAGTTCGGTACTCCGGTCTTCGGTAGACCATTTGATTGCCTCGGTGGAGGTTGTATTGTTAGAGAGAGGAGTTCGGTACTCCCTTGTTGTACAAATCCTCCTCGGTGGAGGTTCCCTCGGTGGGAGTCCTCGGTGGATAAGTTAGTGGATTGGAAATCTTTCTCGGTGAAGGCGGGGACGTAGAGCTCGGTGCTCGAACCTCGAAACATATCTTTGTCTTTGCATTTGATCCATTGACTCTCAACTCTCTCTCTTTACTTTGTGTTGTGCATCTTTCACTTCATTTATATCATTCATATCTATGCTTGTGTTGTGCCTTGCATATATTCACATTGCCTATTCATATTATATGCTTGGTTTGTTTGTGTGTGCCTCACTTATACTTAACCACGAGAGCTTCATATAGCACCTCAACCCTTATCTAGGGGAATCAAGAGGAGTTAGTCCAGAGCCCTTCACGGGGAATTCGGCTACACTCGTTGGTTGTTTTAAGTGTGTTGCAAATTAGTTTTAGCTTCCGCATTTAGTTTCTAGATTAGCCATATAACCTATTCACCCTCCTCTAGGTGATTTCAATTGGTATCAGAGCCTCCGCTCCTGATACTTAGGTTTAACCACCTAAGAGTGAGATCTTGGCTAGCTAATCTATCATTTGCATTTGCACATATATTTGTTTGCACACATATAGTTTACACCCATGGATTGCTTTTCACCTCCCATGTTTGATGTCTCCAACATTGACACATGGAAATATAGGATGTCCATGTATTTGAAGACCCTAGGTTTGCATGTTTTCCTTACCGCTACCAAGAAATGCTATCTTGGTAATAGCAATCATATAGGGGCCAATGCACAAGCCCTTGAGGCTATTAGAAGCACGCGTTCTAAAGATTATCTTTTACTTGTTTCTAACTTTGATTCCGCCTTTACAGTGTGGAACAAGTTGACCACCTCCACCTCCAAGCTTCAAATGCAAATTCAACCGGAGGAATCTAGCGGAGAATCTGAGTCACAATGCTTCATGGTCCAAAGGAATGACTCCCTTGAGGTATATTCGGAATCTCAACTAGATAGTGATGATGCTAGTTCTTCATGTGATGATCATGTTGATGCCAATACCTTGAATGAAGAACTATCCATTGTATGTGAAAAATTATTAGAAAAATATAATCTTTTGAAAAAGAAGAGTTTTGAATTAAAAGATGAAAACAAGGTTTTATGTTCAAAATTTGATTTGGTTTTGCAAGAGAAAGAGGAGATTTCTAATGAAAGGGATTCTTTGAAATCTAAGCTTGAACTTGCCCTAAAAGAAAATGAATTTTTGAAAATTAAAAATGATTGTGAAATAATTTTGAAGAAAAAAGAAAAACTGTCTTCAAAAGTTGATTTTGTAGTAAAAGAGAATGACTCTTTAAAAATAAAAATTGTTTCAATTTTTAAGGATTTAGAAGATTGTTTAAAGAAGAACATTGTTTTGAAAAATGATATGTCTACACTTGTTTGCCATGCTTCACCTAGATCACCCCTTGCATGCTCCACTTCTTCTATAATTAAAAATGATATGAATTTGTTGAAGAAGAATATGGATTATTTGGGCTCCACTTTGAGCCAATGTGTGGTGAGCCATTCACGCTTGGAATCTTTGGTTCGAAAGAAACAAGTTCCATCTTTTCATGCACACCCTCCACGGCATACACATGCCCCTCACGATCACAAACTTCACACTATGTATGCTCATATGTACACTTGTACACATTGTGGACGTAAGGGCTACCTTGCTAAATTTTGTTTTGATTGTATACATGTTTCTAATTTAGCAAATAAATTTGTTTGGGTTAGGAAAGATACAACCCCCATGGACCCAAAAAGATGTGGGTACCAAAGACCACCCCTATTGTATTTGATGTAGGTGTGGGCTCTCGCATGACGTGAGAGTTATGGTACCTTGGAGTGGATGCGTTCCGAGCTTCATGAGTATTATGTGGATGCATCACTTTCAAGGGATGTTTGGTGGGAGGACCACCTTGGTTTGGAGAACTAGAGAGGTGCCTTCATCGGTTTTGGTATCGATCTCTAAACTCCCGTTTATTATTTGCATGCTTTTCATGTTCATTGTTTATAGCATGTTTTGATGTTTATAGATTATTATGATAATGTCATGATTATTAGATCCTTGACATACATGTATAGCTTTTGAGACACCCATGTTTAATATGGACAATTACTTTAGTGTTCTCTCTATTGTTTAGCTATTATGTATTTCATAATTCTAATAACATGTGGATTTACATAATAATCATGTTTATGTTTATCATGTTGATTTATGATGTGTTTTATGCTTCATGTTTTGAATATATGTTTAAATGTTAGTTTTCATTAAGACTAGGATATA
Source organism: Agave tequilana (assembly GCA_038442645.1). Lineage (NCBI taxonomy): Eukaryota > Viridiplantae > Streptophyta > Magnoliopsida > Asparagales > Asparagaceae > Agave > Agave tequilana. The sequence continues at coordinate 237,339 of JAVJIF010002356.1, read as the reverse complement.
TACTTGTACATATAGTGGGCCACAAATAAATAAATAAATAAATATATATATATATATATATATATATATATATATATATATATATATATATATATGTTTGTGCTTGAATGATTATTTGTACCCATTAGATGTGTTAGTATAGTCTAGTTTTGATGATTTATGCATTTGACTTGTATTCCTATTTTTGTTTTCATGTTCATGTGATTTTTGTTTAACTTCATGTATATGTCCATTTTATTCAAACTATTGATTATGCATATACATCCTTTGAGCCACGTGCCTTTATGCATATATTATTGTGGACTCGTTGTGTTTGGATATGTATGTATACTTTAGTTTGTATAAGACATATATATGTCTTGAAGATTAAATAAGTTTTGATGATTTTCAAGTTTTTAAGGAATATTGAGCTTGATTGCATATTTTCATGATGATATGTTTCACATAACACTTGTTCATTCACCTCTTTTAAATGTTTCTCATGATTGTATTTTCATGAGTATAATGTGTGCTTCATTGATTTTGAGTGTTTAGTACCATATGATTTACATGTATTTCATGAAAAATATTTTTATTTTATTTCTTACTTGAAGGATTTCGTACTAGTTTAGAAGTTTTTCCATTTAACTAGTTCGGATTCTTTGGTATGGTAGAGTTTTCAAACATACTATATTTTCAAACCTATTTTTGAAAACTCCTACCTTTCAAGGGCGGTTGGATGGGAGATCATACTCATGTATGCTTTATAGTGAAAATCATTTTAAACTTGAACATGAATGGGTGGTAGGAAATATGAGATATACTCTTGATATTATTGTTGTTTCAATTGGTATCATTGGATTCTTTCAATTAGTATTAATATTGACATTTCTTATATACTCATATATATTTTTTATGTATGTATGCTTTCACTTCAAATTGTATCAATTTCGATTGGTATATAAATTTTCATACATATATAAGCTTGAATTTTTAATGAATATCATATTTCAATTGATTAGTTTTTCAATTGGTATGCTAATACAAGCTTTTGCATAATTTCAATTGGTATTTCATAAAGGGGGAGAAAACTCACATTTTATCTTTCAATTGGTATTTTGTTTACCCTAGATTTGCACTCCCTTACTTTATGATAGAAAATGAATTTTAAAAAAAATTGTTAGAATATTAAAATTTCAATTGGTATCATATGTTTAAAAAGAATAATACTCTTTATTAATATCAAGATATTTATTTGAATGTTTTTAATTGGTATCAATGTTTATATGTTTACTTTCATTTGGTATCTAATTGTACTACTTTGACACATTTTTTTGGTATCAAAATTTGTTTTATTGAGAAAATTCGAAATGTTTTAATAAGAAATATATAAAAAAATGTTTTGATTTATGTTGCATATATGCAAGGGGAGCTTAACATCTCTTCTACATATAGATTCATGTTGAGTGTATCTTATATTGAGGAGCTTGACAACTCTTTTTTATGCGATACACGTGTGTAGGGGGAGCTTCACATCCCTCTTATACATTACATATTATGTATTATGTGAATTAGGGCTTGTCATCCCTTCTTCATGTAGTGCATATTTGTAGGGAAGTTAACTTTGCGTCTTCCTCTTCATGAATGTATATCGCATATATCCTTTATTGATTTGTTTTATGTCACCCCTTATTGGTATCATTCTGTTTGTTTTTAGACTAAAAGGGGGAGAACATTGCATTTATTATTTTTAACCCTTTGTTGATTCTTTGTTTAGAACAAAAAGGGGGATAAGAATTTATTGATTTGTTTTTACTTTGACCCTTTATTGATGATTGACAAAAAGGGGGAGAAGTATTTGGTATATATGCATGTTTTCAGGATTCATGTTTATGTATATATGTTTTGTTTTGCAAATAGGAGAAAAAGAATTTATGAGTTTTATGTTTGATTGACATGTTTATCTCTTCATATTTGCATACATGTTTATTTTTGCTGTGCTTCATTGTCATATCTTATTGCTTATTTGCTATGCATGAGTTAAAGGGGAGCTTCTTTGAAGCTTAACTTTAATCCATGCATATATAACTCCATGAGTTTTGTCATCATCAAAAAGGGGGAGATTGTTGGCCCAAAGGCCTTCCACTCTAGTTTTGATGATGATTAACTCATGTAGTTATGTTTACTAATAATCTTATGGTTTTAGTTTCAGATCATTAATCAAGATATTAGTTGGTGATTAGCTTCAACAAAGGAGTTTGGAAGCTTTCACATGGTGATTCCAGAGCCCGAGCTCCAAGATCATCATTGCACTCGTTGGAGTGTAGCTCAGTGGATCACGGTTTGGATCGAGTCGGGTTGAAGATGGAGATCGTCAAGAAGACTTAGGTATCCTAGTTTAGTGTATTTAGATCCATGTGTAAAGATTAGATAGTTGATATGCTCAAGTGCACAACACACACGTTTTATGGACAGTGGTTTTTCGGTTTATGGTTTAACCGATATTTGTTTTCATGAATAGTAGATCAAAACAAGTTTACATTGTTTAAATATATATTAGATATATTCTATATACATACTTGCTTCATATCCTAGACAAACTTATTTTGACTTAACTATTCATGTGTTTTATGTTTTAGTATTTTAACAAAACATTATTTTGGAATTAAAGACAAAAACTATGATATATATATGTTTCATGTATATTGGACCTATGTCCATATGCAACATGCTTTAAAGTATTTAAGTATCATGTTTTTGTATTTAAATGAGTTTTAAGAAAAATCAGATTTCCTATTGAAAAATTCATATTTGGTAAAATACAGTTTTTGGTTTTTGACAAAATTTGTAAGACACAAAAATGATTCAAAATGCTTGATATTTGAGTTAAAATTTTTATCACATGTTTATATATCAATGCAAAATGATAAAACTATTTTTGTGGATTTTTAGAAGTTTTTATGGAATTTTTAGATATATTTTTAACATGTTTTTCTGACCCAGATTATTGCCTGCCAGGCTCTAGCAGTCGACCGGGTTCCAGAGTCGGTCGACTGCTCGGTCGACCGACGTGCACAGACCTGTGCACGTTGGCCAGGCACAGGGCTCGGTCGACCGGTCGGTCGACCGGCCAGAGAGCTTTGCTCTCTGTTTTTGGGCGGTCGACCGGACGGTCAACCGGGTTCCTCCAACGGTCATATTTATAACCGTTGGCGGTCGACCAGCCGGTCGACCGCCAGCCTGTCAGGCTGAAAAATCAGCCTAACGGCTATATTGTTGGAGAGCCTATTTATACCCCATTTGTTGGGGATTTTATGTAAGATTTTCAAAAATTTCTCCTATTCCTAAGTGTTTTTACAAGGTTTTCAAAAGTGTTTTAGAGCCAAAAGATCCATCTTATTTGTTTTAAGTGTTTTGTTTATTTCAAAGAAAATAAGTTTTTTGGGAATTAGTTTCTTGATTCAAATTTCTATATCTATTTGGTATTTTCCCAAGAGATTTTCTTTGATCAAAACACTTTGTTTTCCACATTTGAGCTTATCTTCTATCCTATTCTATAGGATCATTTATTTGTGGGAAAATTGGTTTATGGTTGAGATATACCACTTGTTGTAAACCCTTTCTTTGTGGGTGCTCCCTCTTTGGTAGAGGTTGAGATTGTTGGTTTGCTCCCTCTTGGTGAGGTGGAGTTGGTGTTGGCTTGTATCCCTCTTCGGTAGAGGTGGATTTAGTTGTATTGGTAGAGTTCGGTACTCCGGTCTTCGGTAGACCATTTGATTGCCTCGGTGGAGGTTGTATTGTTTGAGAGAGGAGTTCGGTACTCCCTTGTTGTACAAATCCTCCTCAGTGGAGGTTCCCTCGGGGAGTCCTCGGTGGACAAGTTAGTGGATTGGAAATCCTTCTCGGTGAAGGCGGGGACGTAGAGCTCGGTGCTCGAACCTCGAAACATATCTTTGTCTTTGCATTTGATCCATTGACTCTCAACTCTCTCTCTTTACTTTGTGTTGTGCATCTTTCACTTCATTCATATCATTCATATCTATTTGCTTGTGTTGTGCCTTGCATATATTCACATTGCCTATTCATATTATATGCTTGGTTTGTTTGTGTGTGCCTCACTTATACTTAACCACGAGAGCTTCATATAGCACCCAACTCATATCTAGGGGAATCAAGAGGAGTTAGTCCAGAGCCCTTCACGGGAAATTCGGCTACACTCGTTGGTTATTTTAAGTGTGTTGCAAATTAGTTTTAGCTTCCGCATTTAGTTTCTAGATTAGCCATATCACCTATTCACCCCCCTCTAGGTGATTTCAGTTTGGATTCATGGAAGTGGGAGAAAAACGGAAATTGAAAAGTGAGAGTGAAAAATGTGGAAGTGTAATGAAAATTTTGTAAGTTCACCTAGAGGGGGGGTGAATAGGTGATGGCTAATCTAATGGTCACTAAATGCCAAATAATGCGGAAGTGTAAACTATAATGACCAAAACAAAACTATTACACTAAACACCACGTATAACACAAGAGTGTTGCCGAATTCCCCGTGAAGGGCTCTGGACAAACTCCTCTAGATTCCCCTTGAATGGGTTGAGGTGTCGCGTTGGCTCTCTTGGTTAAATACAAGTGTTAGCAAACAACCCAAGCATGTATATCAAATAAGCACACAATATATATCAAGCATGTAAGGATAAGCACAATAAAAGCATGCAAGATATAAACAAGAGACAAAGAGAGAGAGAGAGAGTGAGCAATCGCAAACACAAGGGATTTGTTTCGAGGTTCGAGCACACTTGCTCTACATCCCCGCCTTCGACACACGAAGGATTTCCACTATAATCAATCCCACCGGATCACTCGGTGTCGCAACACCTACAACGTGTTCCCACTAGAACTCCTTGGACTCTCTCGTCCGTACACACCGCAAGCTCACTAGCTCGCCGAGGCCGCACCTCAAACAACAAGTTCGCACCCGAACTCGAAACAACCGCGAACGTACTCGTCCGCCTCCTCAAGGAACAAGAAAAGATCTCTTGGTGATCTAAACACTTTGATCACCAATAAAATCTCTCACTACAACACTCCTATAAGATGAATAATCAATGGGTTGCTTAAGTGTTTGTGTGAGAAAATAAGGATGGAATCTTTGATGAAAACTCAAGAAAATCTCTTTTGAACACTCTTGATAAAACTCTCCTTTTGATTGGAAGTATTGGCTCTAAATTTTGTGGAGAAAAACTTCTGAAAAGAGTAGGAAAAACTGGCTCAAAAGTCTCCAAAAATCTTGTTGAAAAACAATGCCCCAACCCCCAAATTTATAGGCTGTCAAAAACTAGCCGTTGGGGTTCTGTCAGACCTGTCGGTCGACCGCCCGGTCGACCGCCAACGGTCAAGAATCCGACCGTTGGAGCCTCCGGTCGACCGCCCGGTTGACCGAAAAGAACATAGAGCACTGCTCTCAGATCCGGTCGACCGGCCAACTGCCAGGTCAAGGCGTGCACGTCTGTGCACGTCGGTCGACCGAGCCGGTCGACCGACTTCAGTCCTAGTCGACTATACAGTCGACTTGCTGAAGCCTGAAACAGAAATTCTGGGATTTAAAACTTAGTCTTTTTGGCTCTAATAAAATCCCATAAAATACTGAAAAATCTACAAAAAATAGTTTTACCAATATACTTTGATACACAAACATGCTTGCACAAAATCAAGGCATGTTACAAATAATTTGGACTATTTTTGTAACTTGAAAATATTTGTTCAAAACAAAAACGGTATTTTCCAAACTTGATTTTTCCAAAACTTGTTTTTCCAAAACTTCATCAAATACAAAAACAAGATATTTAAACAACTTTTAAGCATAGTGTGTATGGATATGATCCACTACACAAACATGTTAAAATATCTATGTTTTTGACATTAAGCACTAAACATGGTTTTGGGTAAAACATATAAACTAGAATACCAAAAACCAAAAAGATATTTTTCCAAAATGAAAGTCTTTTCTAAAAATTCTTTTATGAAAAGACAACTAAATCAAGAGTGTGTGTGTGATATATACTTGAGCAATCCACCAACTACTCTATCCTTTACATTTTATCTAAAAACAAAATCTTATAAAAACAAACCTAGACACAAGTCTTCATCTTCTTGAAGTCTTCACTTGAAGCCTTCTCATCTTCTTGACTTGGTCCAAACACGATCCAATAGCTCTTTGGATCAAACCATGCTAACTCCAAAACTTGACTTCAAATCATTTGTTGAAGCTATGCACCTACTAAGATCTTGATCATAAATCTGTCACTAATTAAACACAAGATCATTAGTAAACATAACTACATGAGTTGATCATCATCAAAACTAGAGTGATGTGGGCCTTCGGGCCAACAATCTCCCCCTTTTTGATGATGACAAAACTCATGAAGTTATATATGCATAGATTAAAGTAAAGCTCCAAAGAAGCTCCCCTTTAACTCATGCATACCAATAAACAAATAAATATGCAATGTATGCTCATAAACATATATGCAAATGAAGGAGATAAACATGCACTCAAGCATAAAACAAATCAAATCTTTTTCTCCTATTTGCAAAAACAAAACATATATGCATAAACATAAATCCTTTTTCACAAAACATGCATATAAGTCTCAAATTCTTCTCCCCCTTTTTGTCAATCATCAACAAAGGGGTTAAAGGTAAAAACAAAATCATCAAATTTTCTCCCCCTTTTTGTCATAAATAAAGAGACCAATAAAGGGGTAAACTCAAATCAATAATATTTATATGCGATATACATTCATGAAGAGGAAGACGGTTAAGTAACTTCCCTACACATATACATTACATGAAAGAGGGATGACAAGCCCTAATTCACATAACGTATAATATGTAATGCATAAGAGGAGATGTGAAGCTCCCCCTACACACGTGTACCGCATAAAGAAGAGTTGTCAAGCTCCTCAATACAAGATACACTCATCATGAATCTATATGTAGAAGAGATGTTAAGCTCTCCTTGCATATAAAAAATACAAATCAAAAAATTTTTAACTTTTCTTAAACAAAAATTTTGAATTTTTCTTAATAAAACAAATTTTGAAGGTATCAGAGCTCTTGTAAAATAAACAAATTTTTAAGATACCATATGTAAATAATCATTATTGTAAAACACATTGATACTAATTGAAATTTAACACATATGAAGTTGAAACATGTTGATATCAATTGTAAACATAATGATCAAATATTTTTATTTTTCATCATAAACTTTGTGCTTGATTTTTCAAAACATATATATGTATGGAAATGATAATACCAATTGACATTGAAGACATACATATATAGAAACAAAATATGAGTATATACAAAATTATCAATTTAGATACCAATTGAAAAGATCCAATGATACCAATTGAAAATAACAATGTAAATTAAGTATATAACTCATAACCTATACCTCCCAACCAAGTTCAAGATTAAAATGTTTTTCACATAAAGCATACATGAACATGATCTCCCATCCAACCACCCATGGAAGGTAGGGTTTTCAAAAATAGATTTGAAAATAGTATAGCATTGAAAATCACTACCAAATGAAGAATAATTAACTAGTTAAAATAATTTTTGAAAAAAAACTAGTTAAAGATCATTCAAAACATGAAATCAAATCATATGTTTTTCATGAATCATATTAAATACATAAGGGTTGACACTAAAAAACGATTAAGCTCATAAAAATGGTCATGAAACAATGTCATGATAAAACAAATAAAGAGTGAGTGTACAAGAATCATGTGTTTAGCATTTTCCATGAAAATAATCAATGAAGCTCAAAACACAAATATCATTTTATCAAAACAAAACATGAAAATTTATTTTTCATTAAAAACAATAAACTTCTAGGTATATGTATGATTTATCTAAATCTAACAATATGCATACATATCCCAAATATAAAACGAGTCTATTTATAGTATTTGTATGAAGGCAAGAGACTCAAAAAGGATATACATGTATATTTATTAGATTTGAATAAAAATTACATATACATGAAGTAAAACACGAAAATTGGCAAAACAAGTGTAAATGAGGAAATCATCAAAACTAGCCTATATATGTGCATATAGTGGATACAAATGAGCATGAAGTGCAAACATATATGAATCAATTTGTTCTCACTATTTGTACATGTATAAATTCAAATTTTAATAAAAACTACATTTAAACAAGTTTTTACCACATGAAGCACAAAAATACAGAAAACATGAACATGCTATGAATATCATGAATGAACAAGTATGAACATAATTAAAATGGGAGTTTAGAGATTGTTACCAACTCCAAAGCTCCAAACATGGTGGTTGTCCCACCAAAACTTCCTTGATAGCAATGCATCCATATATGTATCCATCAAGTCCAAGTGCATCCACCATCAAGGCACCAAATCTCTCACGTTTTGTGAGAACCCTCACCTACATCAAATACACAAGGTGGGGATTTTGGTACCCATTTTTTCTTGGGTCCACGGGGGTTAGCATTTAATGGAACCCAAACATTTTTGTTAGCAAAATTAATATGATGCAACTTGTCAAAACAAAATTTTGCTAGATGGCCTTTGCAGTCACAATGTGTACATTTGTACACCTTAGGATGCTTATGTGCGTGGGTATGATCATGACGTGCAACATAAGCATGATGTGGATGATGATGTGCATGAACATGTGGAGCTTGTTTCTTTGAAAATAAGGACTCCAATCTCTTGTGATTAAATGCACAAGAGCTCAAGGTAGAGCTCAAACAATCCATTTTATTTTTCAAAAATTTAATCACACTATCATCAATGGTGGCATGTAGAGAAAGGTGAGATATAGAATCATTTTCTTTTTCTTTTGAAAAACATTTTCTTTTTCTTTTTCAACAAATCTTCTTTTTAAAGAGTTATTTTCTTGCAAAACACTTTCTTTTTGTTTTTCCACCAAAATAATTTTATTTTTCAAAATAGTGTTCCCTTCACATAAATCATTCAATTTGGACATTAAGGAAACATTTTCATTTTTCAAATCATCATATTCTTTTTCAAAACATGCAACCTTATTTTCTAATGAATCTTTTTCCTTATGCATGCTATCAAAATTCTTTTTCAAATTTTTATTTTCTTTTCTTAACATGTCATATTTTTCAAGAAGTTGTTGACAAAAGATGTGAGCTCATCATATAACATGTCTTCATCATCTAACTCGGATTCGGTGTTTACCTCAAGGGGGTTATCCCCTTGGACCATATAGCACTTTTTGGAGACATCACTTCCAACATCCGAGTCACTCCCCGCATAGTATTGTTCATTTTCGCCAAGGGAGAGGAGGGTGTTCCAAACTACAAAAGCCGAATCAATGTTAGAAACCCTAGATAAATAATCATCATTTAGGGCTGATTTTATAGCATGAAGGGCTTTTGCATTAGCCTCAAAATTCTTGCCATTTAAACAATAATCATTTTTAGTTGTGGCAAGATAAACATGAATGCCTAGGGCCTTGAGGTACAAGGACATCTTAACCCTCCAAATTTGGATGTTAAGAATGTCAAAAGTGGGTGGTGACATGAAGTCCATGGTGTGTGTACAAAATATTGTGATTAGCCTAAAATGAGGATCTTTAACTTTAGGTTGTTAGACCCAAATCAAGAGCACTTGGCTCTGATACCAATTGTAAGTTCACCTAGAGGGGGGTGAATAGGTGATGGCTAATCTAATGGTCACTAAATGTCAAATAATGCGGAAGTGTAAACTATAATGACCAAAATAAAACTATTACACTAAACACCACGTATAACACAAGAGTGTTGCCGAATTCCCCGTGAAGGGCTCTGGACAAACTCCTCTAGATTCCCCTTGAATGGGTTGAGGTGCCGCGTTGGCTCTCTTGGTTAAATACAAGTGTTAGCAAACAACCCAAGCATGTATATCAAATAAGCACAGAATATATATCAAGCATGTAAGGATAAGCACAATAAAAGCATGCAAGATATAAACAAGAGAGAGAGAGAGAGAGAGAGAGAGAGTGAGCAATCGCAAACACAAGGGATTTGTTTCGAGGTTCGATCACACTTGCTCTACATCCCCGCCTTCGACACACGAAGGATTTCCACTATAATCGATCCCACCGGATCACTCGGTGCCGCAACACCTACAACGAGTTCCCACTAGAACTCCTTGGACTCTCTCGTCCGTACACACCGCAAGCTCACTAGCTCGCCGAGGCCGCACCTCAAACAACAAGTTCGCACCCGAACTCGAAACAACCGCGAACGCACTCGTCCGCCTCCTCAAGGAACAAGAAAAGATCTCTTGGTGATCTAAACACTTTGATCACCAATAAAAACTCTCACTACAACACTCCTATAAGATGAATAATCAATGGGTTGCTCAAGTGTTTGTGTGAGAAAACAAGGATGGAATCTTTGATGAAAAACTCAAGAAAATCTCTTTTGAACACTCTTGATAAAACTCTCCTTTTGATTGGAAGTATTGGCTCTAAATTTTGTGGAGAAAAACTTCTGAAAAGAGTAGGAAAAACTGGCTCAAAAGTCTCCAAAAATCTTGTTGAAAAATAATGCCCCAACCCCCAAATTTATAGGCTGTCAAAAACTAGCCGTTGGGGTTCTGTCAGACCTGTCGGTCGACCGCCCGGTCGACCGCCAACGGTCAAGAATCCGACCGTTGGAGCCTCCGGTCGACCGCCCGGTCGACTGAAAAGAACAGAGAGCATTGCTCTCAGATCCGGTCGACTGGGTCGGTCGACAGGCCAACTGCCAGGTCAAGGCGTGCACGTCTGTGCACGTCGGTCGACCGAGCCAGTCGACCGACTTCAGTCCTAGTCGACTATACAGTCGACTTGCTGAAGCCTGAAACAGAAATTCTGGGATTTAAAACTTAGTCTTTTTGGCTCTAATAAAATCTCATAAAATACTGAAAAATCTAAAAAAATAGTTTTACCAATATACTTTGATACACAAACATGTTTGCACAAAATCAAGGCATGTTACAAATAATTTGGACTATTTTTGTAACTTGAAAATATTTGTTCAAAACAAAAACGGTATTTTCCAAACTTGATTTTTCCAAAACTTGTTTTTCCAAAACTTCATCAAATACAAAAACAAGATATTTAAACAACTTTTAAGCATAGTGTGTATGGATATGATCCACTACACAAACATGGTAAAATATCTATGTTTTTGACATTAAGCACTAAACATGGTTTTGGGTAAAACATATAAACTAGAATACCAAAAATCAAAAAGATATTTTTCCAAAATGAAAGTCTTTTCTAAAAATTCTTTTATGAAAAGACAACTAAATCAAGAGTGTGTGTGTGATATATACTTGAGCAATCCACCAACTACTCTATCCGTTACATTTTATCTAAAAACAAAATCTTATAAAAACAAACCTAGACACAAGTCTTCATCTTCTTGAAGTCTTCACTTGAAGCCTTCTCATCTTCTTGACTTGGTCCAAACACGATCCAATAGCTCTTTGGATCAAACCGTGCTAGCTCCAAAACTTGACTTCAAATCATTTGTTGAAGTTATGCACCTACTAAGATCTTGATCATAAATCTGTCACTAATTAAACACAAGATCATTAATAAACATAACTACATGAGTTGATCATCATCAAAACTAGAGTGATGTGGGCCTTCGGGCCAACAAAATTGAGATTTGTGAAAATAAGTTTTTCGATGTTTAGTTGTTATAATGTGAAAGTGTAAGTGAAAAAATATATTGTATTTTTCAGTGTTTGGTTAGTAATGTGAAAATGAAAGTAGAAAAGTTGACCACAAAGTTGATCATAAAATAATATTAAATTAAATATTATTTCTGAAGTGATGTTTTTGAACTGCAATTAGACTGCAAGTGAGATTTACATGATATTAAAATTTAATACATTAAGTTATAACTTATTACAAGTGAGATTTACACGACTACAAAATTAACTGTATCACTCTGTAAGTGAGAAAATAATCGTGTAAAAGGGAGGTGTAAAAGAGAAAAAAGGAAAAGTGTTTTTTTTTTCCATCTTTCATTTTCAGGTTCAAAACAAACAAGAGAAGTGGGAAATGAATTTTTCGACTTCTCATTTTCCTCCCAGTTCTTGAATCCAAACACGACCTACAAATAAAAAGAGAACTTCGGCTTAGATTTGATTGGAGGAAGAAACCAAACTAGAAAAAGGAATTTCAGAGTTGATATTGTTGGAATTGAAGAATATGAAGGTGAATCTTCGAGATGAATTATGGCGAGATCCGTTGATCGAATCAACTGGATGATGGTTGGAGTGTGTTCTCCTTCCATTGATGATGAACGTGGTATATTCACATGTTCAATTCCGACTTCGAATGAATGAGATATTCAAGTCCAAAGATTACCTAATTTAAAGCCAAATGGGACTAAAGTTAGCTACAAGCATTTAGTCCCACATTGGCCATGGGATGGAAGCCTATGGTGTATAAATAGAGAAAATTGAGAACAAAGGGCGTGCCCTTTGGGTACTTGGAGTTTTCGCGCACGAAAAGGAGGGAACTACGCGCGCGCACGCCGCCGCTGGCGGCGGCCGGCCGGCCGGAGCCGGAGCCGGGCCGGGTCGGGTCGGGCACGGCACGGGCTCGTGCCTGGGTTCGGGTTCGGGTTCCCTACCTGGACTGGTTCTTTTTGAATTAGGTCTCAGGGTACTCCACTCCACTACCCAATCCACTCCAGCCCGCCAACGGGTGTCCGCGCGAACAGATCCGAGCCGCCCGCCAACGGGTGTCTGCGAGCGGATCCGAACTATTCGCCAACCACTGTCGGAAAACCGACCGTGCGGTTGGGCGGTTGAACGGTTGCGACGGTTCTGTCCGAACCGTCGCAACAGTTGACTTTTGGCAGACGAGAATACCCTTCCGGAGCGCTATAAATAGCGCTCCAGAGGTTCATTCTCAGACACACCAAACCAGAAAGATCTCTCTCTCTAAAGTTAAGTTCTGAAGTGAATTTCTGAACTGGGCTTCCAGCGTGAAAGCGGCTTCCAGCGTGAAGTGGGAATCCGAAGCGACTTCCAAAAAAGGAGATTCTGCAAAATTGTTCTGAAAGAGGAATCAGAAAATTCAACAGATTCTTTTATAAGAATTGTTGTCTGAATCTGGTACTTCTGAAGAAATAATATTCTTCAACCTTCCTTCGTCCTCAACAGTGGGTGCTCCTACAGAGAGTAAAGGCAAATATTCGTTTGAAATTTGTCCTTGTACCGCTGCTTCAAAGATCCTGTGAAGGTACTGGTTGACTACGGTTCGACCGTACGGTGATTTGGTAGTGCTATCCAAATACCGTGAAAGAGTGTTGTATCTTGGGAGACCAGCGTCCATTATCCCGTTAGCAACGGTGCGGGGGACGTAATTGTCTTAAGGAGATTCGCTCTAAGCGTACCTCACTCTAAATACTGTATAAGTGGATTAAGTCCTTTATACAGGGGATATACTTTACAGTATATCGAGACTGACTTAGATTCAGTCTAATTGGTGCTTTAACCAAGGAAGGAAATTGAAAGGTGGTTCTTAAATTAAGGAACGTTCTATTGAACGGAAAACCTCCCACCTGATATTTGCCGACCTGGCCAATTAGATTGTTGATATCTCAGTGATCTTGATTGGTTGTCAGATTGATTCTTGTTAAGCAGAATACCCAACAATCTTAAAACAATTAACGTTTCTTACTTCTGTTCTGCTTGAACTTGCAGAAAATGTCTGAGACAAATCAAGATAGCACTAGTAAGGCAACAAACATGCAGCTCCAAAGTTTGATGCCTACTCCACTTCCTAACCCGAAGCCGGAGAAGCCAGAAAAATTCGACAGCACAGAATTCAAGAGGTGGCAACAGAAGATGCTCTTCTACTTGACCACTCTTCATCTGGCCAAATTCCTGCAGGAGGATCCACCAGAACCCGGAACTGATCGGGACTCAGTCCTTGCAGTCGATGCTTGGACACAAGGTGACTTCCTTTGCCGAAATTATGTTCTTAATGGACTGGATGACTCTCTTTATAATGTCTACAGTCCTATCACTACGGCAAAGAAGTTATGGGCCAGTCTTGACAAGAAATACAAGACTGAAGATGCTGGTACCAAGAAGTTCGTCGTTGGACGATTTCTGGAGTACAAAATGGTGGATACCAAGACTGTAATCAGTCAGGTGCAAGAGTTTCAACTTATCTTGCACGAAATAGAGGCCGAAGGTATGATTCTTCCTGAAACTTTTCAGGTTGCAACAATCGTGGAGAAGCTCCCACCTGCGTGGAGAGACTTCAAGAATTACCTGAAGCACAAAAGAAAGGAGCTAAAGTTGGAGGATCTCATTGTGAGGCTTCGTATAGAGGAGGACAACCGCAAGTCCGAGAAAAGGAGCAGCAAGAACTCCTACGAAGCAAAAGCAAATGTGATCGAGGACTCAAAGGGGAAAGCGTCTTCTTCCAAAAGCTTGAAGAGAAAGAAGCCTTCCCAGGGGTACAAAGGTAAGGCTCAAGACGGCAGAAACATGCGCTTCAAAGGGACCTGTTACATCTGCAACAAAGAAGGTCACAAAGCAAATGAATGTCGCAGCCGTCTTAAGAAGAATAAGAAGAGCCACCCATAGGCGAACATGACCAACCATGAATCTCCAAGCCTTTCTGCTGTGGTGTCAGAAGTGAATCTGACAACCAACAACAAGGATTGGTGGGTAGACACTGGAGCTATCCGACACATCTGCTCGGAGAAATTGTTATTCTCAGAATATCAAAGGCTAGAGCAAGATGAGCAGCTATTCATGGGTAATTCAGCTTCCTCAAAGGTTGAAGGAAAGGGCAAGGTCATCCTGAAGTGGACATCGGGGAAAGAGCTTACTCTTAACGATGTCCTTCATGTTCCAGACATCCGCAAGAATTTGATCTCCGGATCAATACTTAGTAAGAAAGGATTTAGAATTGTATTTGAATCCGACAAATTTGTACTTACTAAGGGAGGGATGTATGTGGGAAAGGGCTATCTTGTTGATGGACTTTTTAAAGCCAATGTTGCAGTGGTTGATAAAAAGTCCGTGTATTTGTACCCAAAGCTAATAAATAAAGGAAATTCTTCTGTTTATTTGCTTGAGTCTCCTAATTTGTGGCATGCTAGATTAGGGCATGTAAATTACAAGTCTTTGAAGAACTTGTCTAATCTGGGATATATTCCTAAACTCAACTTGGAAGAAATTCGCAAGTGTGAGATTTGTGTTGAGGCCAAGCTGGCGAAAAATTCATTTCACTCAATTGATCGAAATACAGAACCTTTAGGGTTAATTCATAGCGATCTGTGTGATTTGAAGTTTATGCCAACTAGAGGCGGTAAAAAGTATTTCATTACTTTTATTGATGACTGTACAAGATACTGTTATGTGTATCTTTTAAACAGTAAGGATGAGGCAATAAATATGTTTACAACATATAAAGCCGAAGTTGAGAATCAACTCAACAAGAAAATCAAGATTCTAAAATCCGATAGAGGCGGAGAATATGAATCAAATGATTTTAGTGAGTTATGTGCTAGTTTTGGTATAATACATCAAACTACAGCACCATACACTCCTCAGCAGAATGGAATTGCTGAACGGAAGAATAGAACTTTGAAGGAGATGGTTAATTCCATGCTCGTAAGTTCTGGAGCTCCGTAGAATTTGTGGGGGGAAGCTCTATTAACTGCAAATCATATTCTAAATAGAGTACCTCACAAGAAACTTGGTCTAATACCATTCGAGTTATGGCATGGAAGGACACCTTCCTACCATTACCTCAAAATGTGGGGGTGCCTTGCAAAGGTGCTGGCACCATTACCTAAAAAGACTAAGTTGGGAGCAAAAACTATGGACTGCATATTCATAGGCTATGCCTTGAATAGCAGTGCCTACAGATTTCTGGTTCATAAATCAGAAATACCTGATATTCATGTAAACATGATTATCGAATCTCGAGATGCTGTGTTTTTTGAAGATATCTTTCCGTACAAACGGGAAGCAGATAAGACTTCTGGGAAAAGAACACACGAGATGGCGTTCAGGGACGAAAGTTCCGAGGAACCGAATGTAAATGCGGAAACTGAACCAAGAAGAAGTCAGAGATCTAGAATCTCAAAATCTTTTGGTCCAGATTTCATAGCATACGCTATTGAGAGCGAACCTCAAACATTTAAAGAGGCTATGTCAACCCCAGAAGCACAAATGTGGAAAGAAGGTATAAATAGCAAAATAGAATCCATACTAAGTAATCATACTTGGGAATTGGTAAACTTGCCTCCTGGCAGTAAACCAATTGGGTGTAAGTGGATTTTCAAACGAAAATTAAAACCCGATGGATCTATCGATAAGTACAAGGCTAGATTAGTAGCCAAGGGTTATCGGCAAAAAGAAGGACTTGACTACTTCGATACTTATTCACCAGTAACAAGAATAACGTCCATACGGATGTTAATTGCAATTACAGTATTGCACAACTTAGATATCCATCAAATGGATGTCAAGACTGCATTCTTAAATGGTGAATTAAATGAAGAGATATATATGGAGCAACCTGAAGGATTTATAGTCAAGGGCCAAGAACACAAGGTGTGTAAATTGGTAAAATCCTTATATAGTTTAAAGCAGGCTCCAAAACAATGGCATGAGAAATTTGATAGTGTCATGATCAAAGATGGATTCACTATCAATGAATGCGATAAGTGTGTTTACACGAAAACAGTTGAAAACGCATGTATCATTGTTTGTCTTTATGTAGACGACATGTTGATACTTGGGACTAATATTGAAATTATTAAGTCCACTAAAAGAATGTTATCCAACAGTTTTGACATGAAGGATCTGGGGGTTGCTGATGTAATTTTAGGAATTAAAATTACTAGAACACCAGATGGAATCAGTCTATCTCAATCTCACTACGTGGATAAGATGATAGAAAGATTCAAGGATCATAGGATAAAAGAGAATGTAAATCCTTTTCTCCCACACGTCCACCTTCATAAGAATAAGGAACTGGGATACGCCAGTTGGAGTATTCTCAGATTATCGGAAGTCTAATGTATTTGATGAATTGCACTAGACCCGATATTGCTTACGCTGTAAGCAAGTTAAGTAGATACACTAGTAATCCTAGTGATCTACATTGGACCGCTCTACTACGAGTATTGGGTTACGTATCACATACCAAGGACTATGCCTTGAAATATGGACAGTATCCACCTGTACTGGAAGGATACAGTGATGCTAATTGGATTGCAGATTCTGAGGAATCAAAATCAACTAGCGGATACGTATTTACTCTAGCAGGAGCAGCGGTATCTTGGAAATCTTCTAAGCAAACATGTATTGCCCGTTCCACTATGGAATCGGAATTCATAGCCTTAGATAAGGCTGGAGAAGAAGCAGAATGGCTTCGAGAAGATAGACCATTATGGCAAAAGCCAGTGCCCGCTATATGTATACACTGCGATAATCAAGCAGCTATATCTAGGGCACAAAATGTTATATACAACGGTAAGTCTAGACATATTCGTCGTAGACATAATACCGTGAAGCAGTTGCTCTCAAATGGAATTATCTCTATTGACTTTGTGTCGTCAAAGGATAATTTAGCGGATCCGCTTACTAAAGGTTTAAGTGGAGAGCGTATAAACTGCGCATCGAGGGGAATGGGTCTAAAAGCCTAACCTTACCGAGTCAGCTTAATGGAAACCTCACTTAGCGACTGGAGATCCCACGGACTAAGTTCAAGAGGAAAAACTAGTTATGATTGACTCAACAAGTAAGCACTTGGGAGCTTGACTCCAATCCATTCCTAAGGTGCACATAAGTGCTTTTCTACAAGTGGATTAAGGATAAGCTTAACGCTTTTAATGATGCCTATATCTTGTTACTAAACAAGTGGAGTAGAGTAGACTACTCTTAATAGGTCCATCACCTATGTGAGTATAGAGTTGGGTCGGCTCTTTGGGAATTTCTATGGAGGCTGTTATTCCCTAAAGATACTCTCTGAAACCAAGAATGTCCAGGGCCAAAACGGACACAACCGAGAACCAAAGTTGATTTGGAAAGTTACTGTGTGAAGTTTGTTGACTTGGCTTACACTAACGGCTAACAGTTCAAGACCTAGTTCACTGATTAGCCAGTAAGTCCGATAAAGCTTTCGCTATGGAAGGTTCAAGACCTAGTTCACCTATCCTTATGCAGTTTCTTTTCTCAAGTACATTTCACAATAGAGTCAGTCTCTTTGTGTGTCATTCCTTGAATTCTCCATTCATTGTGGGGGATTGTTGGAATTGAAGAATATGAAGGTGAATCTTCGAGATGAATTATGGCGAGATCCATTGATCGAATCAACTGGATGATGGTTGGAGTGTGTTCTCCTTCCATTGATGATGAACGTGGTATATTCACATGTTCAATTCCGACTTCGAATGAATGAGATATTCAAGTCCAAAGATTGCCTAATTCAAAGCCAAATGGGACTAAAGTTAGCTACAAGCATTTAGTCCCACATTGGCCATGGGATGGAAGCCTATGGTGTATAAATAAAGAAAATTGAGAATAAAGGGCGTGCCCTTTGGGTACTTGGAGTTTTCGCGCGCGAAAAGGAGGGAACTATGCGCGCACGTGCGCGCGCGCGCCGCCGCTGGCGGCAGCCGGCCGGCCGGCGCCGGAGCCGGAGCCGGGTCGGGTCAGGCACGGGCTCGGGCCTGGGCCTGGGTTCGGGTTCCCTACCTGGACTGGTTCTTTTTGAATCGGGTCTCAGGGTACTCCACTCCACTACCCAATCCGCTCCAGCCCGCCAACGGGTGTCCGCGCGAACAGATCCGAGCCGCCCCGCCAACGGGTGTCTGCGAGCGGATCCGAACCGTTCACCAACCGCTGTCGGAAAACTGACCGTGCGGTTGGGCGGTTGAACGGTTGCGACGGTTCTGTCCGAACCGTCGCAACTGTTGACTTTTGGCGGACGAGAATACCCTTCCGGAGCGCTATAAATAGCGCTCCAGAGGTTCATTCTCAGACACACCAAACCAGAAAGATCTCTCTCTCTCTCTAAAGTTAAGTTCTGAAGTGAATTTCTGAACTGGGCTTCCAGCGTGAAAGCGGCTTCCAGCGTGAAGTGGGAATCCGAAGCGACTTCCAAAAAAGGAGATTCTGCAAAATTGTTCTGAAAGAGGAATCAGAAAATTCAACAGATTCTTTTATAAGAATTGTTGTCTGAATCTGGTACTTCTGAAGAAATAATATTCTTCAACCTTCCTTCGTCCTCAACAGTGGGTGCTCCTACAGAGAGTAAAGGCAAATATTCGTTTGAAATTTGTCCTTGTACCGCTGCTTCAAAGATCCTGTGAAGGTACTGGTTGACTACGGTTCGACCGTACGGTGATTTGGTAGTGCTATCCAAATACCGTGAAAGAGTGTTGTATCTTGGGAGACCAGCGTCCATTATCCCGTTAGCACCGGTGCGGGGGACGTAATTGTCTTAAGGAGATTCGCTCTAAGCGTACCTCACTCTAAATACTGTATAAGTGGATTAAGTCCTTTATACAGGGGATATACTTTATAGTATATCGAGACTGACTTAGATTCAGTCTAATTGGTGCTTTAACCAAGGAAGGAAATTGAAAGGTGGTTCTTAAATTAAGGAACGTTCTATTGAACGGAAAACCTCCCACCTGATATTTGCCGACCTGGCCAATTAGATTGTTGATATCTCAGTGATCTTGATTAGTTGTCAGATTGATTCTTGTTAAGCAGAATATCCAACAGATATGCCTCTTGTTAATCACTTTAATTTAGTTTAAATCACTTGAAAATGAGGTTAGTGTCACTTTAGCAAACTCACGCTTCGCGATTTTCAATCTTCAGTTTGAACCTATTTGTTTTTAAGTAAGGGAAAAGAGAATGGGAGGGGTGAAGATAATTTGAAGAAAGGGAAATTCTCTTCTTTCTTGGAGTTAAAATCTTGTTGTTTGGACAAGTTCGGAAGAAGGAAGAGGTCTCTCTTTCCTCCCTGTTGAGCGGCGTCGCCGCCGACAACCTCCTCCTCTGTCCTTCCCTTCTCTCCCATCAGCGGCGACAACGATGACCTCCCACTCTCTCCTCCCCCTCTCTCATGCTGATGAAAAGAGATTAAAAAGTGTTTTTTTTGCTGTGATCCACGTACTCATCTTCTCTTCAGCAAGATTTTTGGGAGGAAGAAAATCTTCCTCTCTTTTGCCACGCAATGTCGCCTCACCGTCACGTTGGAGGAAGAGACTCTCTTCCTCCAAAACCAAACATCACCCCCCTCCTCTCTTTAAAGAAAACAACTAAGCCCTTCGCTGAAGTTAAAAAGAAATCCTATTGGGATTGTTATTACCTATCTTCATGTTTTTCTAATTACTTTAGGGAAACTTAATATCAGCATGGAAGATTTTATGCGATATGTTTTTTTAAAAAAAATAATTTTCTTATAATTTCAAGGATATTTTCTATTTTATTTTTCATTTGTATATTTTATAGAAAACAAAGTCACAATAGAGTGAGACTAGTCAGTATGTCATCTTCTCTTTATGTGTGGAAAAGTGGTTGGTGTGTCTTGGGGATCACAATTCACAACCTAACTTCTTAAAATAATTTTCAATTCATGTAATAATTTTAGCTAGATAAGGAATTTTTTTTTTCTTTTTGGGGAACAAGCCTTAATTAATAATGTTTTTTTTAAAAATAAAGCAAGCTATAATAGACGCGTTGGGAGATCAGCACTCAGCAGGCGTGCATCCTTTTTCTTTTTCTTTTTCTTTTTATATTTTATTATTATTTTTATTTGAGAAAGTATTAGGTGGGTTCTCGAGGATTGCCGCACAATAATTTATTATGCGGACCTCCGTTTAGCATACGCAACCTATCTCAGCTTCATTTCTTCCACCTACTAAAAAGAAAAGAAAATTAAATGTAAAATAAAAAAATTCAAAGAGAATCAGAAAGAGAACCGTCTCCTCTCTCTCTCTCTCTCTCATAGTTTTCCTCGCTCGTCCCTCGTTCGATCAATCAACGCTTTTTAGGTGAGCTTTTTCTCTCTTTTAATTAGTTCGAGTGATAGCTTTTCGCAATGCAACCGCGTGGAAAAACCCTAATTTGGACTCCATTTTTTGGATTTCTGTGTCAATTTATGTCGAAACCGAGGTTTTAATGAGGTTATTTGAACTTATGGTTGGAATTAGTAATGCGAGACAATTTATTTCTTTTTTTGTTTGAATTGTGATGTTTTGGGTCTTCTCTTGCTCTACACTTCGCAAAGGTGGCGATTTTAGTGTTTAGTTTTGCAGTTGACAGTTTGTGTAGTTTGCACAATCATCAGTTGTTGACAAAACCTTAATTTGTTTGTTGTTTTTGATGTAATTTGTTCACTACTTTGCCTTGCATGAATATGTATGAGACTGAATTAGAATACTTCTAACTTTTTAAATTGAGGAATTACTCTGGAATCACGATATAATTCAATTAGAAACCGTTGTGTAGAAATAGGGAAGGAAGAAATTATATATTAACTAATAACGCATATATACTTTTCTGGAAGAAATCATCAATTTGTATTGTAATCTATCTGCACGGTAAATAGCTACTCAAGTCATTAGTTTCTAATCTAATATTTTTGCGCCTAGTTCCTACTTTCTCTTTGTATCTCTGCTTATGATTGAAGGTGGGCAGCAGAGGTGGAAGTTGAAGTCTCCAACCCTAAAAACAGCAAGGTTGTTTGCATTTCTTTACATATCCGACAATGTCATTTCTTCACATTTCTTCACTTGTATGGTTGACCCTGGATGCGTCTCAACAGCAACAAAACCATATTCCAAACTTTTGAGTTGGCTTCATGAATCCTTTTCCGCACGCAATATTTGTGCAGTTTTCTCTAAGTTGCCAAACAGTTCAGCAAATTCTACACTCAATGTTAGCGAACTACACAGTATTGGCACTTGAGACTAAGGTTAATAATGGACCTGTAAACCAACTAGACTGGGTTCATTCAACTAGACTGGGATCATTTGACCTGTATCTCATCTCATCACCATCCATTATCCATACTTTTGTTGTGATAAATGCTCACATACTAACTTCATCTTTTTATTTGTTTATCTGTGCATGTAACTAACAAAATGGAGACTTTTTTTTTTCTGATCAGATTATTAAATCATGCTTTTGAAAAGGATTTAGCATCATCAGTACGGGTGCAAATGGATTGGATACGGATCAGATATAGATTTACCATATCCGTGTCCGCTTCAAACTTTTCGGATTCAGATACGATAATGTCGTGGTCACTATCTGACCTGTATCCAGCATTTGACGGATATGCGACGCGTGGTTACTTTCAAAACATTTAACCTGGTATCTTCGCCCAGTTCGAATTTTGAACGGGTTAGGTGATTAAAAGAAGAATCAGATCCGATTACAGAGATATCTATCCCTAAGCCCAATCCTAATTCAAACGAGGTGGTTACCTCTAGAGAGCGTTTCATCCTTTTTTACAGCTAAGCGCGAACCAGATGGACTCTCTCCTATATCGATTCAAATCGGGGTGTTCAGCTCAACCGATATCAAGATAAGAAACTTAATTATTTAAACTGAGCAGAACTCCCTAGCCTTATCTATTTTACATGACTTGTATAAATAAGAGATCCCTTCCAACGAGAAAGCGATCACGTTCACCCGAATCCAGAGAACCCTATTGTAATCGCTATTGACATAGTGAAACTTTTCTCTTTCTGTGATTTTTTCCTTCGGGTTTTTAACGTATTTTCACTTTGTTTGCGATTGGTTTTCTTTCTGTGATTTTGGCTACATCCACTTCCTTATTTGGTGCGTGGACATATTCTTTAGGAATTATCCACTGCATTTGGTGTTTTTATTGAGATCTTTGAGTCCACACTCGAGATCTCCCATCCAATATCATAGTCCTTCCTCTAACCTACCTATCGTGACTGCTCCAAGGGAAAAGGGAGGTAATAGAAGCGGCCGAGCCAATGGACTGTCGGCCTAACCTATCAGACATCCACATCTCCGACGCTAAGGATTCTCTTCCCAACATTGCATTGCCACTCAGGATGCAGACCGTCGAACCTGAGTCTTTGCACAACGGCAACCAACTCCTCCAGATGCTTTACTCCATGGGGAAGTAGATGGAGAATCAGCAGACGGGGATAATTTGGCTCCGCGAAGTCGTTGCTGTGAAGCGGCAACCTGTGTCCAGACACAGCTACTCAAGCAGATCAGAGCACAACGGGGGTCGCGATCTTCTCCATTACGAGAAGAAATGCGTGGGCTTCCTCATCGCCAACGCATACACAGGGATCCGCTCATTCTACCTGAAGCTCGAGGCGCGTCTGATTGGAGATCTACGAAGATAATGAGGACTCCGAGAACTCTGGGCGTTCCGAACCTCGAAGTTCCCTCGCATTGAGAACATCACGGATCTGGTTCAAGAGCTGCTCAATCAAGCGAGTCAGCAGTTTCCAAAAGGGATGGAGAACAGCGGGTTGGGACCCACCGACTCACCATTGTCTAGGGAAATCACCGCGCTTCGCTTCCCGAATAAGTTTGTGATGCCGACCTTCGATCACTACTCGGGAACCTCCGACCCACTCCATCTTCGCCAGTACCAGGACAAGATGGCGGTCTATGCTTACAACGACCTTCTTCTCTGTCGAGTATTCCCGTCCAGCCTCAAGGGGGTCACCTACCACTGGTTTTATTCGTTCCTGAGGAATTCGCTCCAGAACTTTCATGAAGTAACCGACGCGTTCTACAACCAGTTTGCTTCTTGGAGGAAATTTCAGAGGAACATCAACCACCTCCTCACTGTCAAGATGAAAGCTGGGGAGAGTCTGAAGAACTACGTTAACTACTTCCAGAGTCAGATGGCCCTGATATACAACTGCAACGTGGACGTAGCCGCTGCTGCCTTCATCAGTGGGTTGCAAATCGCTAACCCCTTATAAAAACATTTGGTGAAGAATGACATCACCAAGATGAGGGATATCCTCGTCCGGGCTCAGAAATACATCAAATAGAAGAGGCGGCTGGACGTAGTCTGGACGTAGTCAGACTATGTTCAGCCGCCCCCCCAAAATAAGGCCCCGAGGTCGAGAAGCCGAAGCCACAATTTCCCCCGAGGAAGAATCTGAGCCACAACTCGTCTGCCGTCCGCAAGCAATCAAGGCGCACTGCCGAATCCAGCAAAGGGAGCGAAGCGAAGCTCGACCTCATTCCATTCTGCATACCGATCGATTAGATCTTTAGCGCCATCAAATATCAGCCTTGGGTCAGGCGTTCGACCAGACCCTCCCACCTAATACAAGAGGGCATGAATCTAGTGACTAATGTGCCTTTCATGAAGGAAGGGGCCACCTGACTGTGGATTGCTAGACCCTACGTGGCACCTTCAGGACCTGTTCAACGAGGGATACCTCTGGGAGTTTGTTCTCAACCCAGAATTGCCCTCAAAGGTTAGGATGCAGGGCAGCCTGAGACCTTAGCTGAACACCCTAGCAGCAGTGTTCTAAATATCCCCGATATAATCCTGATATTGTGCTGATATTGCATTTACGGCACCTAGACGCAATGATTTGGCACATCCAAACTGATATAGCATTTTTCATCCAAATTTGCCGATAAATAGGCATGGACCCGATATATCTGCCGCAATTTCGGCGATTTTGGATCCGATATAGCGTTTTACACCCAATTTCTAGGTTACGTATTTGGGTAATTTGAGCGATGTAGCGATATGGTATTTGTAAAGATTCTACACTTGGATAGTGATTATGAATTCATAGGCTTAATGCAAGTTATCGAGTTAAGTATATCTTAACATATAAGTATGATGTTTTATGTAGCTTTATATAATTTATGCATATATTGTCTTATTGAGATGCGATTTAAGATAAGAATATATGTATGTTTACAGTCTGATTATGACATCCGATTTTTGAAAATATCCCCGATATATCCTTGATATATCCCTATCCCAAAAATTTTCCCGGCCGATGTGGCCGCTGTGGTCGCCATTTAGAACACTGTCTGGCAGCACCCTTGTCCATTATCAGGAGGTGAACGCCATCTTTGGAAACTCCCAGATAGAAGGCACCACCACCAAGGAAGACCCTCTACGTCAGTGAAGCCTGGAGGACAATCATCTAGCAACAATGACTTGCCCTCCTACTCTTTTGGTGGGTCAGTCTTTTTCTCAGAAGAAGACTCATATGCTGTGCACTTCCCGCACAAAGACATCTTGGTTGTGACAGTACATATCGGACACTGTAAAGTGTTGAAGATCCTATTAGACGAGGGAAGTAGCATCAACATTCTCTCGACCATGCCCTGATCGAATGGAGGATACTCCCGAGCTGGCCCGAAAATTAATCATCCTCCAAACTCAGTCGCTTCACTACGGATTCAACGAGAACGAGGCACGTACCCCCGGCATGGTTGAGTTCCCAGTCCGTGCCGATCCATTCAATGTCATCACGGAGTTCAACATCCTAGACGCCCTATCCCTTACAACGCCATTATCACGAGGCCATGAATCCACATGATGAGAGCGGTCCTGTCCATCCATCATCAGTTGCTAAAGTACCCCACACCATCCAGAATGACCAATGTAAGGGATAACCAGGCGATGGCCAGAACAGTTGCTGCAATAGCTCGAAAGAGATCGGGCTGGACCCAGAAAACATCCTGAGTAGACCCTAATGAAGACTTTTCTGTGGATAAGAAGCAGAAGAGGATTGTTGATCAATAGCAATTAAAGTTCGGCAAGAGCCCAGACCCCGACTCACCTACCAAGTCAAAGAATCCCGACAGTAGGACCTAGGAAGAGCCAGAGTCGTTCGGAGTATACCCACATTACCTCGAACGCACCCTCCAAATCGGCTGAAGCCTGCACTCGCACAAGAAGATACTGTTCAAACAATTCCCATCGAACCACCGACATGCCGGGAATTGACCCCGAAGTCATCTTTCACAAGCTCTCCATCCGGGTAGATGCTAAGCCAGTAAAGCAGAAGTTTAGGAGAATGAACGAAAAAAGGGTTGCGCCATCAGTAACGAAGTCGATCGTTTATTCCAGGCTGGCTTCATTCCATAAATATTCTACCGCGACTGGCTCTCTAATCCTGTCCTCGTGAAGAAAAAAAATAGGAAGTGGAGAGTCTGCATCTTTACAAAGCTCAACGAAGCATGTCTAAAGGATAGTTATCCCCTCCCGAGGATCGATCAACTAGTAGAGTCCACGACAAGACACGAGCTCTTTAGTTTCATGGAGCCTATTCCGGCTATAATCAGATTAAGATGCACCTACCAAATTAAGATAAAACAGCCTTCACTACGGGTCAGGGAATCTACTGCTACAAGGTGATGCCTTTCGGACACAAGAACACAGGGGCCACCTTCCAGCGGATGGTAAATAAGGTCTTCAAGGACCTGATGGGGAATACCATGGAGGTTTTTGGTGTTATTCTACTCAGGGCATCAAGCTTATCATAGTGCCAGTTACTGGGAAGAAATAGGTTTTTGGTGTTTGTCTGATCAACCTTTCATAGCCTTATGAATTGTTCATAGTCATACGCCTCGAAAAATACATGGATCTTATCTCGTCATTAGTGACTGCTTTCCAACAATTCAATTCATCTCTGGTGAAAATTTGCAGATGATGAGGACATCACTAGTTCTTAGATGACTTTAAGTCTTAGTTTATTCTCTTTGAGTTTAGTTGTTTCTTTTATTGAAATTTAGTCCCACATCGGCTGTGATAGGAAAGTTTACTTTGTATCTTTTATTGAAATTTAGCCCACATCGTTTATGATAGGGAAGTTCACTTTGTAAGAGCCTATATAAAAAGGCTCAACTCAATGAATAAAATGGAGAATGAATAATTAAAATTTTTTTCAGTTAAATTCTCTTGAGGGTGCTTTTGAGTATTGTGGCGTGAAACACGTAGTGTAAGGGGTGTAAAGCTTCTGCAAGGCGTGCGAAACCCAACATTTATCTGGTTCTTTTCTCTAATCTCTTTTCTATTTTTTCTTTTAAAACCCTATTTCTTCAATTTTTAGTTTAAAGTGATTGCGATCCTTCCATTTTACATCAATTTGGTATCAGAGCTTCTGGTTCCAATCTCCTTCAATATTTTCTTCTCCCTTTCACCTCCACCCCCTGGGTCAGCCATGATGCATCAGTGCTGCTGGCACGACTACCACTTTGGCCCGATTGAGATGCTTCGTAGGAGGAGTCCTCACTCGACAGAGTTGAGTTTCTTTCACCCCGAGGGAATTGATGAGGGCATCACCAGTTTTTAGATGACTTTATGTCTTAGTTTATTTTCTTTGAGTTTAGTTATTTCTTTTATTGAAATTTAGTCCCACATCGGTTGTGATGGGGAAGTTCACTTTGTATCTTTTATTGAAATTTAGTCTCACATCGGTTGTGATGGGAAAGTTTACTTTGTAAGAGTCTATATCAAGTGGCTCAACTCAATGAATAAGATGGACAATGAATAATTAAAAAACTGTTCAGTTAAATTCTCTTGAGGGTGCTCGAGTATTGGGGTGTGAAGGTCGTGGTGTAAGGGGTGTGAAGCCTGCGCAAGGAGTGTGAGCCCAACATTTATCCGGTTCTTAATCTCTTTCTATTTTTTATTTCAAAATCTTATTTCTTCAATTTTTAGTTTGAAGGTGATTGCGATCCTCCCGTTTTATATCAGCAGAAGTATAAACACAGGGTTAAAAGTTGTTATGAATAAAGGTTGAATTAAACTATAAACTGAGCCCAGTAACCCTAATTAAATGATACATGTGGCTTGTGAATGCTTGTCATTGTCTAACATGTAGCTCTCCTTCTTTTGCAGGTTTAAACACCATCCAGCATTGGCGTGCAATCCAGGAGGGATTAGTTGGTTTGATGAATTGTTTTCGCTCCTTGTACAATTACATAGTGTTTTAGCTACATGTTTAACTGCTGTTTCATTCAAGAACTTCCCTGGCATCAGACCATCTACATTGTGCTTGACTTTCCAATTCAAGGAAGAAGGGGTATTCTTTTATTCCGTCATTTAGCTACTTGAGAAAAGTAACATGATTATAACTTAATTCTGGGGTTTAAACATGTGGATTCGGGTTTTGGAGTTTGTTCTTTGATACAACATCCTCCTTGAATGGCCTGGAAGGGAATTTTTTGTTCACTGCTGCTGCTTTTTTCTTTGGCTGAGTCATCAAGCCGATCATGGAAAATTTTCTCTCACGACTCAGGCGTCCAGTCAAATATGTTACCCAGTTGGCCGATCCTGAGTGCAGGCATATTTGTAATGGTTGCAGTGATGCTCTCCTTGTTTCTTATTTTCGAGCATCTTTCTGTTTACAATCAACCTGAGGTATATTCCTTTATCTTTCCATATATTTCTGTTAACTATCAGTTATTTCATTTTGAATCTACAGTATTGTTCTCATTTTTATCTAGCACCATTCAGTTGCAGGACATGGAAATTGTTTCTGGATACCGATTATAGTTTCCATCAGAAAATAATACTTGCTTATTGATTATAATTCATTCCTGGTAATATGCTGATTGGGGCTTCTTTTTTCTTTTTTCTTCTGCAGGAACAAAAATTCCTGATTGGACTTATTCTGATGGTTCCTGTTTATGCAGTAGAATCGGTATGTGCATCTTTATCTACATATTTCACTTTATCCTTTTTCCTCTCAGAAATTTCACTTTTCACTCTTGCTCATGTATTTCTCTGAAATAAGCAGAGAATTTGTTGCATTAATTTTTGTCTGGATTGCTGCTAGTCCGACATACTGAGATTAAAATGAAAAGATATAATTCACTAATTATTCAGTTTAATTTGATTGATTCATATTTGGGATCATATGCTGTTATCTTTAGATAAAAAAATGCTGGAAAATCGATCACTATAGTTTTGCTGTTTTTCTAGGCTTTCTATCATGATGATTTTAAGTGCTTATATGAATTAGTGCATCTAATGGTCACATTTTATTGATATCATAACACTTGTTAGGGCTATTAACCTTGCTGCCTTGCATCGGTCATTATTTCAGGGTTTTCTTTTTCTCTTTATGTTGATTTAAACCTCTATCTGTTTTACTTATTTCAACATTCTCATCTGGTTCTGTTACAAACTATAATCCACAGTATTAATATTGGATCCACCTCCTTGATCATGTCATCATCCCTAGTTATTAACTAACATAATATCATGTTTTTTGGACAGTTCTTGTCGCTACTGGATTCAAAGTTCGCCTTCATCTGTGAAATAATGCGGGACTGTTATGAAGCATTCGCGTTGTATTGCTTCGAGAGATATTTGATTGCCTGCTTAGGTATATCTGCTTTCACACTTGTTTTATAATTTCTTTGTAAACTAGGATGAACTTATGCCAAATTTTTTATTCAGCTCTTAATTGGTGTGTAAATGTAATGAATTCTTCTTCCTCAAGCAAAGATGCATGCCAGAAGATTTTTATTTGTACTTGTTAATTGTTCTATTGTTTAAACTTGTCCAGTATCGGCAAACTCTTTTAATAGAATCTGTTAAAGTCAACCTACTGATTAATCCATGAAAGATCAGCCCACTTATTAGTGATCCTAATTATATTCCATTTCATAACTGCAAGCAGTAAGAGGGCCTGGATCAGAGCTTACGAGGTAATATGCGGAAAATGAAGACCAGCTTCAATTCCTGGAATTGTGCCATTGGCACCTTTTTCTCAAAAATAAAGTACAGAAAGTAAAAATTGTATACCAATATGTAACGCCCCGCGCCTGGTGGAGCGCTACTGCGACGTACATATGCAGGACGAGAATACCCTCACATATGTACGCTAAGTATAAGTACAGACAAGAATCAAAATACGAAAATACGTGGTGATATATATTCCAGCAAAAGAGAGTATAATTACACAGCTATCACAAAATGTGATCCAATATTATAAGAATATTACATCACAAAAAGCGCAAAATTAGATTACAAGGTATGAACAATACAAAAGATGCTCACAAGTTACAAAAAGAGAATCCCGTGAGCTGGTCAAAAGAAGACAGGAAGGAAATGAGCTACGCTGATCCACTTGTTCCACAAGGAAAAACTGATTCTCCACAGAAGGGTCCACGACGTTCACACTCTGGATCTGGACATGCAGGTTCAGGGTTTTTTTGAAAACAATCCAACGATTATGTAAAATTGATGGGGAGATTCTGTCTCCTCGTTTTAAATTACCGCAAGTGCACGGTCTTTCGATGTAGCACTTGAGGGTCGGTCCATAGGGACAAGTGGTTCTTTTAGTTTCAGCACTTTAGACGAATTGATTAAAAATTTTGTGGGTTTGTGAGTTATGTGAACTAATTATAGTAAAAGAAAGGTCAAGCACTTAGGATCGAATCCCCTAAACTAGCATCAAGTGGACAATTTTGGTCTCCATACCAGTTTGTAATACACACCAAATCTCTATGTCTAAGAGGCACATAAATTTTGAACCCTAGATTTAAGCACAAGCTATTATCCTGTTACATAGTCCATCAAAGATGAATTAACTAAATTAAACAGATAACATAAATGCAACAGACCCTAAGCATGGACCATTAACCCCCGATACATAGCCTGTCAAATATCCAGTTATTCTATAAATTAATTTCCTAAAAGTAGTAGGTCAATTGGTGTGCATACATCATAAATAGGAGAACGACTCGGTCTACAAGAATTAAATCTAGGTTCATCTCACCTAAGCGCTTGCAACAAATTAGTTACTCATGATCAAATTAACAATAAACTGAACTAATTAAATTAGTTTAGGATTATCTAAGTTTAATTAAATAATTACTGAAAACTATTAAACTAATGAAAGTATAAAAAGGAAACAAAATTAAAAAAAATATACATATATATTACCTGCGGGACCTGCACCTGCAGGTGGAGGGGAAGCTTTCTCCCAACAGAGGGCGCCAATCAAAGGCAGGCCCTGTGCCTTGCTCCAATTAAAAGCCACCAGGGATCTTGCTCCAATTAAATGGTGCCTGCGGGCCCTTGCTCCAATCAAAAAGGGTGCCCTTCAAATGCAGGGGAGCCAAGTCTTTCTCCAATCAAAGGGGCCTGCGTCCCTTTCCTTCAAACCCAAGGCTGCCAAAGGCTTTGCCGAGCCTTCTCTGTCCTGTGAGCAGAGAGAGGGGCGGCCTCTCTCTGTTCTGCCTTCGTCTTCTTTTTTTTTTCTTTCTTTTTTTTTTTTTATGATGGAGGAAAGTCGGCTAGGGTGCAGAGGAAAAGACGAAGGGATTTGATGAATCAACAAAACAGGAACAAGAATAAAACTAATAACGTAGAGAGAATTCTATGCAGAGAAGAAGAACAACAAGACTCCAAATCTTTTTTTTCTGAAAATATACATCCAGCTGAGAAGAAAAATTGGCCAAGAAAAAAAAATAAAAATCTCAAAACCCTAGCTGCCTCCCCAATTCACTGCCCTCTCTATTCCTTATATAATAAGGAATTTTTTACAGAAAGGTCCCTTGAAATACATCTATTACATAATAAATCGTTTCCAATTCAGGCAGATTTTTTAAATGATGAATACAGGCCACCAAATGGAGGAATCAGCGAAAGCTATCAACACGAAAGTCGTAGATCTTCGAATTATCTTTCCATAGCATCTTCAATGATTTCGTTCGGAGTCCTGTAGCTAAAGTTATGGCCAAAATACCGCAACATATTTGGAAAGCAACCCTCAATCTTTGACAAATTGCGTGAGTTTATTGTTGAATGTAACCAGATTACTCTTTCTCTTTCTCTTACCTGTTTCCTGCAAAAATTCAATCAACTATACCCGAGTAGCATTATTTATATACAAATAATAGATAATTAGGAGTATCAAAATGGTATAAAATCATGCTGATCAAATACCCCCACACCTATCTTTTGCTAGTCCTCAAGCAAAATTAATAAAAAGAAAAAGAAAAACTAAACTACCTTAACTCACTTTCGTAGGAATCACGGTTGCACTTAGCATGTGCAACAAGCCGTTAAACCCCTAGGTTACCCTAGAGGACGAGTGTTGTCTCGTGAGGGTTTTCAGTGGATTACACCCACAAATTCAAGAAAGTTAAAGATTAAGAAATAAATAAAAGTAAAATAAGGATAACCGAAAATCAAGAAAAGAAAAACAAATCAAAATTTTTTTTTATTTTTTATTTTTTTTGTTTTTTTGTGATAACTAGTTAGTAAGATCATCAGTTCCCATGAGTTTCATTTTCAAGTAAAATCTCAATTCCAGAAATCATATTGGCTATAAAATAAAGTCTCAAATTCAAAACTTTACACTACCTGTCCTAAGTTTCAGATCCTATGTACCCCGTGATCGTGATGTAGTTCTTAAGCTTGGGAATATTTAATTACAACTTTCATACCTTTTTTTCTTTTCTTTTTTCTTTTTTTTCTTTTTTTAGAATTTTTTTCTTTTTTTTTTTAACTATCTTTCGCGTAAATACCGAGGCTTCCCGAGGCCAAGGTACCTAGCTAATTGATAATCAAAATTATTATATTTTTATAGTGTCTTGTCCTATTAGGCTTTCTCAGCTACCCATATAGCGAGCTTTAGGTCAATGCTCCAAACCAGATGGTCTTAGGGCAATAAGTGTAAAGACACTCCTACGGACTTAATTACTCAAGCAACTGAGGCCATAAGACAAGACTTATTAATATTTATCTTATTATATAGTAGTAATATATATATATATATATATATAGTTGCAATCAATATCCCAAGCCTATGAACTAATAGTGTAAGTGCTGTTGGGTACATAATCACTTAGACTAAGTTTAGATGGTATGTCCGTTTTAGATTCTAATCTTTATTTTAAGATTTTATAATTCTTTCATCTTGATCTTACCCTTAAAATCTACTCATGGATACTAAATCACTCACATACTAGTTACTCATTTGCAGAAAATTTTCAAATTTTTCACAATTTTTTTTAGGACTCTAAGTAAAGAAAGAAAAAAGAAAAAAAAACCTAAAACTAAAACAAAACCAAAAAGACTCTTAAAACAAAAGAAATATGTGAATCGTCCCCCCACACCTAAACTGTGCCATGTCCTCATGCATATACTTGAATACAGAGATAAAATGAATATAGCATATAATATATACATCCACATACGTGTGCACCATCAAAGAATAAAGCATCCAATTCAAGCATACATGAGTAAAATGGATGAAATAAATATGCTGAAATTAGAAGTACTCACAGTGCACTGAAAAATCTAGTTGCAGAAGCAACCAAATTCACTCCATGTGTGTGCATCCCTGCTTATCCTGTAATCACTTATAATAAACTTGGCACAAAGGTTAGAGAAAAAGATACATAAAACAACTCTTTAGACACCAAAACTACATTGACTCACTTGACTAAAAGAGAAATATAAAGACTCACGACTCAAAAGAAAAAGAAAAATAAATAAATAAATAAATTAAAATTAGTATACAAATGTATAAAGTTACATCTTCCCTCACACCTGCCTTAAGCTATGACGGTTTCTCCCCCTTGATCGCTTTCCACTTTCGAGGTGGGTTCTCTTCAATGAGTTGACATGACTATTAGAACCCTTCATCATTTTAGCACAACCTCCTTTAAACTTGATCATCATACTCTTTTTCTTTATCCTCTTCCTCTTTCGCTTTCTTCTTTTCAGCAAGTTAGAAAGAGGACTCACTCCCGCAACATTAACTCCTAGCCCAATCTTATTATCTTCACTTTCATGTGAGCAAACTTGATCAATAGCTAAGAATTTGAGTTCATCGTCAAATATCTCTTCAAAACATTTATCAAAGAATCCTATGGGGAATGTGTGTCCATCCAATTCATCCAGGAGTAAAAGCTCATCCTCAAAGATCTTTTCAAAGCTTTGTTCGCAGTATTTACAACCATAATTTATTGACTCGTTGTCAATATGATCGTTCGCCATTTCTTGAATCAGGGATGACACATGATTAACCTGTTGATTTATTTCTTCAAACATCCTGATCTCTTCCTCACATAGCTCGTCAAAACTTTGGTTAGTACACCCAAAGTCTGAATCCATATGATCATCCTCGAATTCATTTGATCGACTTTGAATCATATTTACTTCAAAGAATTCAGTTGATGGCTCACTTTTTTGCCCTTCAAGGTTGAAGATATTCAGATCAACTGTCATATTTCCAAATGTGAGTTTCATTAAACCGCTACGACAGTTGATCAAAGCATTCGAAGTTGCTAGGAAGGGTCTACCCAAAATCACAGGAATTTGCCCTCTTGGGTTCTCTACAGGTGCAGTTTTAAGGACGACAAAATCAGCAGGAAAGATAAATTCACCAACCTTAATTAGCACATCTGCAATCTCTCCTAATGGAACTTTAACTGACCTGTCAGCTAGTTGGAGAGTGACTTTTGTGGGCTTCAACTCACCCACTCCTAACTGCTTGTAAACCGAGTAAGGGAGCAAATTTACACTTGCCCCTAAGTCTAACAGCGCCTTGTCAATAACAGTTGTTCCAATTGTACAGGAAATAGTTGGACATCCAGGGTCCTTATATTTCACTGGAACGCTACTCTGGATTATTCCACTGATATTTGCTGCTAGAAAGACCTTCTTCGGCGTTTGATGTGCTCTCTTCTTAGTGCACAAGTCCTTCAAAATTTAGCATAGGATGGGACTTGTTCAATAGCGTCAAGAAGAGGAACATTCACTTTCACTTGCTTGAAGATTTCTAGAATCTTCTCCATCTGCGCCGTGTGTTTCTTCGGTTTTAATCGGTTAGGAAATGGAGCTGGTGGATCATAAGGAGGCTCAGTGATTTGCTCAGTTTCTTTATCTTCAGACTGATCTGCGCCAGAAGATGATGGATTAGCCATGGGGAGAGGGAATTAGTTTGGTCAGGCATCACCACCTGATTGTCAACTTCCTTTCCAGATCGCAAGGTATGAATTGCATTGATTTGAGCATGACTGGACGAACTTGCTCTTGTATCTCTGGGATTAATCTCAGGTTGGCTGGGAAAGGTCCCTCTTTCCCTTTCACTCATTTGAGACGACAGCTTACTCATTTGCAACGTGAGTTGTTGTATGGCTTGTTGATTAGACTGCAACATCTGTTGATTGGACTGCAACATCTGATTCGTCGATTGCATAAATGAGTTGAAGTTCTTCTCCATGGTGTTCAACTTCTGATCACTCCCAAATCCTGGTGGCGGTATTGATGGATTTGCATATGTTGGAGTGGATTGCGGTGCCACAAAGGCCGGTTGTTGTTGTTGATACTGGAATGTGTTTGGCCTCGTGTACTATGAACCGCTTGGTTGAGAGATGCTTGTTGCCCCTCCTTGATTTCCTCCTCCTTGATTCCATGAAAGGTTAGGGTGATTCTTCCACCCTGGATTGTATGTTGGTGCATATGGATCATTCCTTTGTTGCTGATAAGTGGCGTTTAACTGTTGTCCCTGACTATTCATTAGTGGGTTTGGAAGGAATGGGCAATCTTCCATGACATGAGTTGGAGATTGACAGTTAAAGCAACTTGGTACAGAGGTCTGATTCACTTGATCGAACTGCTGAGGAGGAGTCCTCTTGCTTTCCAACACTTCAATCCTTCTCATCAGGGTGGCCATCTTTGCTTCAGCTGCAATGGAGTTTTCGATCGAATGTATGCCACTCCTCGATGTGGTGGTTGAATTTGTAATTGGTGGCTTCTCATTAAACCCTTCCCACTCATTGTTTTCTCTGCCATCTCTTCGAGGAATATCCATGCCTCATCATCTGTCATCCTCATGAAGTCACCGTGACTCATGGATTCAAGAAGAGTTTTCGAGTTGTAATCAACACCCTCGTAGATAATTTGACAGAGACGCCACTTTTCTATGGCATGATGGGGACATTGAGCTAGAAGGTCCGTAAACCTTTCTAAATATCTCCAAAATGGTTCTTTGTCCCGTTGTCTGAATTGATTGATCTCAGATCGAATCCTTGCAGTCTTGTGCATTGGGAAAATTTTTTTTAGAAAGACTGCAACAAACTCTGCCCATGTAGTAATTGAGTTTGTTGTGAGGCTGTAAAGCCACTTCTTTGCATTGTCCCTGAGTGAGAAGGGGATGAACCTTAGTTTGACTCCATCTTCACTCAGCTGCCTAATTCTCATCATTGCACACACCTCCTCAAACTCATTGATGAACATATATGCATCTTCAGATTCCAGTCCGGAGAATTTGGGGAGCATAGTGATGTATTGTGGCTTCAACTCGTAGTTGTTCTCAGTGGCTTCTGGTAATTTGATGCATGACGGGTGTGATGATCGAGGAGGGTAACATCGGTCCATGAGGACCATTGGTGGAACAGGGTCAGTCATCTTGATCTCGTTCGTATCTATGCTGACAAGACGTCCTTTTGAGTCGCGTTCCCAAGCTGACATGTATCAGCGTAGGAATTGAGTTGGAATATGTGATGCTTGGGTAGCACAGAATTTTTTTTTAAAAATTTTTTTATTTTTTTTCAATTTTTTTTAATTTTTTTTTCGGTAGATGTGCTAAGACTAAAGAGGACACCGATCCCCGGCAACGGCGCCAAAACTTGATGGGGAGATTCTGTCTCCTCGTTTTAAATTACCGCAAGTGCACGGTCTTTCGATGTAGCACTTGAGGGTCGGTCCATAAGGACAAGTGATTCTTTTAGTTTCAGCACTTTAGACGAATTGATTAAAAATTTTGTGGGTTTGTGAGTTATGTGAACTAATTATAGTAAAAGAAAGGTCAAGCACTTAGGATCGAATCCCCTAAACTAGCATCAAGTGGACAATTTTGGTCTCCATACCAGTTTGTAATACACACGAAATCTCTATGTCTAAGAGGCACATAAATTTTGAACACTAGATTTAAGCACAAGCTATTATCCTGTTACATAGTCCATCAAAGATGAATTAACTAAATTAAACAGATAACATAAATGCAACAGACCCTAAGCATGGACCATTAACCCCGATACATAGCCTGTCAAATATCCAGTTATTCTATAAATTAATTTCCTAAAAGTAGTAGGTCAATTGGTGTGCATACATCATAAATAGGAGAACGACTCAGTCCACAAGAATTAAATCTAGGTTCATCTCACCTAAGCGCTTGCAACAAATTAGTTACTCATGATCAAATTAACAATAAACTGAACTAATTAAATTAGTTTAGGATTATCTAAGTTTAATTAAACAATTACTGAAAACTATTAAACTAATGAAAGTATAAAAAGGAAACAAAATTAAAAAAAAATATATACATATATATTACTTGCGGGACCTGCACCTGCAGGTGGAGGGGAAGCTTTCTCCCAACAGAGGGCGCCAATCAAAGGCAGGCCTTGTGCCTTGCTCCAATTAAAAGCCACCAGGGATCTTGCTCCAATTAAATGGTGCCTGCGGGCCCTTGCTCCAATCAAAAAGGGTGCCCTTCAAATGCAGGGGAGCCAAGTCTTTCTCCAATCAAAGGGGCCTGCGTCCCTTTCCTTCAAACCCAAGGCTGCCAAAGGCTTTGCCGAGCCTTCTCTGTCCTGTGAGCAGAGAGAGGGGCGGCCTCTCTCTGTTCTGCCTTCGTCTTCTTTTTTTTTTTTTCTTTTTTCTTTTTTTTTTTTATGATGGAGGAAAGTCGGCTAGGGTGCAGAGGAAAAGACGAAGGGATTTGATGAATCAACAAAACAGGAACAAGAATAAACTAATAACGTAGAGAGAATTCTATGTAGAGAAGAAGAACAACAAGACTCCAAATCTTTTTTTTTCTGAAATTATACATCCAGCTGAGAAGAAAAATTGGCCAAGAAAAAAAAATAAAAATCTCAAAACCCTAGCTGCCTCCCCAATTCACATCCCTCTCTATTCCTTATATAATAAGGAATTTTTTACAGAAAGGTCCCTTGAAATACATCTATTACATAATAAATCGTTTCCAATTCAGGCAGATTTTTTAAATGATGAATACAGGCCACCAAATGGAGGAATCAGCGAAAGCTATCAACACGAAAGTCGTAGATCTTCGAATTATCTTTCCATAGCATCTTCAATGATTTCGTTCGGAGTCCTGTAGCTAAAGTTATGGCCAAAATACCGCAACATATTTGGAAAGCAACCCTCAATCTTTGACAAATTGCGTGAGTTTATTTTTGAATGTAACCAGATTACTCTTTCTCTTTCTTTTACCTGTTTCCTGCAAAAATTCAATCAACTATACCCGAGTAGCATTATTTATATACAAATAATAGATAATTAGGAGTATCAAAATGGTATAAAATCATGCTGATAAAAATGAAGCCAAGTGACATGCACAGACAATCACACATGTACAGAATCATAGTGGCATGGGTTCAGTCATGCAAGTACAAGCAAATAAGTGAGAAAATCAGGAAATTTAATACATGGTATCATGCAAGTGACGAGCAATGTATTTTGCTTATACAATAATAACAATCAATATCGCTTGTTATTTTAATTATTTTCTTCCAGTGTCCCATACTATTGGCAGTCCGTATTGAAGCCCGGCTCTAGCAGAACTCATCCGAACAAGACATACGGGTACCATCATCTGAATGAGTAGTGACCAAATAGTACACGCTCCTGATATTATCCTTGCTAGATTACTAAATGCATTGTGTACTGGGTCTGAATGACTGGTGTACTGAGGATGTGATGTGGTACCCCACGGACCCCCGAGGTACCTCAGGGTCTGTGGGGTACCTCACGTGTGTGGCGTGATACTTAGCTCCATGTGACACTTAGTTTCACACGTTATGCGTACAGAGTAACATGAATAATGAGTTTTATCAATAATAATGTCTATAACAGGTGCACTGAGGACCCATGGGACCCCAAAGGTACCCACACCACGTGTATGGCGTGACACTTAGCTTCGTGTGGCACTTAGCTCCACATACCGTTCCACCATATCTAGGTAACAAGAGTGTTTTATTAATGTCAGTGATATAGAAACAGTCATGTCATACATTCGGGTGTATCCGTGTAACGATACAAGTACATGAAATAACAATATAATATGAAACCAATATTGAGCCAATAATAGAAATCAAATTATTATTAAGACTCATCTGACTTATATGTTTTGGTATGTGTCCTGGCATCCCAGTACACATACATCTACTTATGAGTAAGATGAGGTTGGTTATTGGAAACTAATGGGGTGATCAACGAACTATGTTTACAATGGTCCACTGGAATTCCTGGGACAACGTGCCAGGATGTTCCGGTACTTAGCCGAAACCTGCAGCTAGGCAAAATTGGTCTTATTTGTATGCCCTGAACATTAATAGAATTTGGATCAGGGGTACCAGTACACCCCATCGGAACGCCTGGAGTCCGTCAGGTAGAACCAAAATTTTAGTTGCACAACATTTTGTCATTGTAAATACGAACACATATTGATATCTATCAGTTTCCCCCATCTTGGTGTAAGTTGTCCAATTATTACAGATTAATGTCGATGATGATCGGTTTATAGGAATTAATCATGAATATTATAACAAGAGGAATATGCTAGATACAGGAGTACATGATCTCTGGGTGTGTAACAGGACGACAATGTCAAGTCCTCGTAAATGTGATAATTATATGTCAAATAATTAAAAGGTCAAGTGCCATTTTACTAGGTGAAGTATAACACCACAAACAAAATATATGATCATGCCAAAGCAGCACAAACAAAATATATGATCATGAGTAGAGAAAGCTGATCCATGTGCCCGATCCGGCGTAATTCTCTTTGGTTCATGTAGCCTACCCCAAATACTTGGGACAAATGACTTAGTTATTGTTGTATGTCAAAGTAGTATATAACCATTTCAAACTCCTTATAACTATAATAACAATAATAATTAATTAAACTATTAAATATCCAGGTGGGGCTAGTAAAGTTGGAGCGAAGATAGGCCGTGTCAGCATAGCTCTAGGCACACGACGTAGCTAGGCTCCTGGCACAGCTAGCGTGCAACATTAAGCGCTAACGATCGCGGCAAAGCAAGCGTATAAACGCTTTGCTAACACACGCTGCGAAGCTACGCTCGCGGCGAAGCAAGCATATGAACGCTTTGCTAACGCACGCGGCGAAGCAAGCATATGAATGCGGAGTTAGAGGTAAAGTGCTAAGCTCGCTTACCTGGTGGAGCCAATAAAGCCTGGAGGCTAAGCCTGAAGGCTAGAGAAAAGCCCGAAGTCTAAAGAGCGAGGTACTTGCATAAAGCAAGAAAAAATATTCGCCTAGGGTTGCTCAAAGGCGCGACGTTAGAATCTGGTGGAGCTCCGGTGGAGATAGCGCGCGAAACGTGAGGAGGATTGAGAAACAGAGAGAGAATAAGAGAGAGAATGTGAAATAGAGAGGGATAGAGGAGTCAGAATGAGAAAGAGAGAGAGGGAACAAGAGCATGGTTCAAAGACGCGGTCTCGACGGGCACCGTTCTATATCGGTCGCGGCGTCGCAGCCCCGACTCGGGCGAGGCGCGAAACACTACATAGAGGGTTCAAAACATGCTGAAAAATCACAATAAAACTTAAAAAATGTAGACATTAAAATTGACATATAACTTGTCCAAAACATATCACCTAGCACACTAAATATGAAGATAATGCATAAATACATGCAGTATTAAAATATCAAAATAAATTAAATTTAAATTAACTTTTCTTTTTAAAAAGGTAAAGATTAACTTTACCTTTCTAGTAAAAATTTAAATTACAAGAAATTAATAATATGAAAATTTGTCTTGACTCGACCGACTCGGCCTCGACTCGGGTGACTCGGTCAAGTCGGCCCCGAGTCAAGTAAAACAATGCAAAATGTTGACTCGTGGAACAGTCTCAGAACGAGAAAGACCGTTCCGGTTCCGACTCGGCCGAGTTGGAACCGGAACGATCGAGTTTTTGAACCATGAACAAGAGAGAAAGAGAGAGATAATCAGAGAAAGGGAAAGAAAGAGAAAAATAAAGAGAGGAGAGTAAATAGAGAACCAAAATGAGAGGGAGAAAGAGATGTGAGAGAGAGAATAAGGAGAGTGAGGGAACTAGAGAGTGAAAGAGAGGAGAGAGAGAAGAGAAAGAATGGCAGAGAAAGAAGAGAAAGAGTGAGGAGAGATATATAGGGAAAGAGATAGGGGATGTGAGTAGAAGAAGAGAGGAGAAGAGTGGAAAAGAAAGGAGAAGAAAAAGAAAAGAAAAAGGAAAGAAAAGGAAAAGAAAAATGAAAAAAATAATTGGTTGGGCCCTAATTAGGATCGGGTCAGGCTCAAGTCCACAGAATACGGGTCAAATCACGAAATAAATAATGGGAACAAAAATAATACAGGTGAAAATTTGGGCACGTATCTTGGTATGTATTCTGGGGACAGGGTGTTACAATCTACCCACTTTATAAAAATTTCGTCCTCGAAATTTCGATATGAAAGAAGACGAACACGATGAAGTCTAGGACTGATGATGACATATGATAAAGTGGAGGTGATATGGAAAGATTACCAAATCAAGACACGAATTGACGGGGATAACAGTCATGGGTGACATCTTCGGGGTTCTTGCTCTGGGTATCAGGCACCACATCCTGTCATTACTTAGTCTGATGTGTCGGCCTCCTCTGCGGTCAAATTATAATCTTGGCCTTTTCCGCAGCCTGTCCCAGTTCTTGCTCCTTTCATACCTGACTAAAAACATGTTGCTGGGAGAGTTATGGAGCTCCTCCGCCAATAGATTTTGGATTCATTCTCACTGGTGGCGCTGGAAGTGCTGGTGGAACTGGTGTGGCATTCCCTGTCCTCTTGAACGGACAATCACTTATCGAGTGATTCACATGCTAAATAGAGCCCGTTCACCCTTTGGCAATTGTGTTGCAAGTTTCCGGGCTTCTGGTAATACTTGCATACTGCGTACTCAGGGGAAAGTCGGAATGGTCGTTTGGCCTGCAGGGCACCGATAGATTTGACTATATTTCCTCTGTCCACCCGTTGGAATGACCGCTTCACTGCTTTGTTCTGTATCTATCTCTTGTTTTTCTTCTCCAATCCCCGTTCTACGTCACAGGCCATGGCAAGGACTCGTAAGCATATCTTTAGCTGATGCTGATGACTTTCCACAATGCCCTGGAGTATTCCTATCATGTTGTCATTCACTCTGCTAGAACTGTTGGAGAAGTGCTAGGACCATTATGATTTCCCCGTCTTCCCATACTGAGTTGGTTAAAGATGATGAAAGACTGAACAGTGAAAAGATAGAAGGGTCTCAGGATTTAAGGAATGGATATTAAGAAGGAATTGATAACATTGTACTTGCGGTTGGAATGTATGACCATGACTCGTGCGCTCCAGCTACAAATTAATCTCTCATTAATCTGCCGACTGAATGTACTGAAGGTGTAAGAGTTTAGGCTCTGATACCAACTTGTAACACCCCGTGCCCGACGGTCGAAGCAGCTACTGTGATGTACATACACGGCGAAAATACCCTCACATATGTACGCTAAGTATCGGTACAAGTAAGAATCATAGTATGAAAGTACATGGTGATATATATATATTCCAACAAAAGAGATTACAAGTACACATTTATCACAAAGTGTGATCGAATATTACAAGAATATTATATCACAAAAGGTGCAAAATTAGATTACAAGGTATGAACAATATAAAAGATGCTCACGAGGTACAAAAAGGGAATCCTGCGAGCTGGTCAAGAGAAGGTATGAAGGAAATGAGCTACGACTGATCCGATTATTCCACAAGGAAAGGCTGATCCTCCACAGAAGGTTCCACTGTGTTTCACACTCCGGGAACTGGACATGCAGGTTCAGGGTTATCAGAAATCAACTCAACGAGTACGTAAAATGAAGCCAAGTGGCGTGCACAGGCAATCACACGTGTACATGATCATAGTGGCCTGGGTTATGCAAGTACAAGTCAGTAAGCAAGAAAATCAGAAAATTTAATAAAGTA
This sequence comes from Agave tequilana, assembly GCA_038442645.1. Taxonomy (NCBI): domain Eukaryota; kingdom Viridiplantae; phylum Streptophyta; class Magnoliopsida; order Asparagales; family Asparagaceae; genus Agave; species Agave tequilana. Next base: position 194,267 of record JAVJIF010002356.1, on the reverse strand, counting down.
TACACAGATATAGTATCATGCAAGTGGCGAGCAATGTACTTTGCTTATATAATAATAACAATCAGTATCAATTGTTATTTTAATCATTTTTTTCAGTGTTCCATAACACTGGCAGTAGGGGTGCAAGCAGATCCGAATATCCGACTGAAATTTGCATCCGCATCTGCCTGAAACCCAGATTCAAATGCAAAATTACTGCATCCGTTGGATTTGAATTCGAATTCGGACAATCCTATTCCGATACGGTTTCGGATGCGGGTTGGATTTTAAAAATCAGATACGGATCTGGTATCCGCACTTATAGTTATAGGCTTATAAGTTATAGCTGAGACGTCATCTTTAGTGTAGAGTCTCACCCAGACACCCAAATAGGCAAATACCCAATCACCCAATCAATCTGAGAAAGAAAAAAGCTCTCATCTCTTCTCTTATCTAGGGCTTGTGCTCAGGCCTCGAGGAGGGCGGCGATGATCGGCAGCAGTGATCGGTGGCGTACCTGGCCCTGGGTAAGTCTCTCCCCCCCTCTCTCTGTGCGGCGGCGGCGGCAAAGATCAACGCCGCTGCTGCATCCTCTTCTCTTCCTCTCTCCCTTTCTCAACGCCGCCATACATCCTTATTCTATAACATGGATAAAGGTGTTTGTCTGCCCTGTTTATCTATGCCCATGAAATAAAATTAATGTGTATTCTTTAGGTTTGAGGAAAGTCATATATTAATGTTTACTTCACACAGCCACAATTACCTGTGAAAGCATAACTTAACCTTTGTTGTGCATTCCACGGTGGGCTCTATGATATTTTATCATCCAGTAATCATGTCATTGTTGCAAGTCAAGTCAATGGAGTGAGTAAAGGGATGGGGAATGACTCATCAACTTTCAATCTTGAGCAGGGAAAGTTTTTTGTGGCAAGGTGCATGGAGTATGCATGTTAGCCTTTACAAATTATTTTTGTACTTTTCTCTTTCAGTCTGTCATAATATTTCATTGTTTTATTTTTGGTTTATTGGTCTTATAGCTTTGGGAATTTAGATTATGAGCTAAACATGGGCTATCAGTTTTTAGACATACAACATGCTTAAATGCCACATATGTAATGTTGGTTGCCAGACACATTTGTTTTGAATTTCATATTTGAATTTTATCTATAGTAGTAGTCGTCGTAGTTGTGAATTGTTTTGAATTTTGGGATAAATTTTCTTAGGTTGCGGAAGTTTGTACCAATTGTGGGGTGAAACTTGGGAAGTACTTCTGTGATATTTGCAAATTCTTTGATAATGACACAGTTCCCTTCTGTTCGTCTTCAACTTTGCAGCCCCTCTCGCCTGCCACTGTTCCCTTCTCCCTTGTTTGATCGCCCGCCTCCGTTCTGATCTCCCTCATCTCTTCTCAGTTAAGTACTGTTTTTAACTCTTTTCTCTCTTCCGGCGACTGCTCCTTTGCTGCCGCCAATCTCGATTGGTCTGTTCCCACTGCTTTTAGGTATACTAGTATTATTTTAGATGAGATAAAAAGTAATATAAGTGTATATGTTTGGTTTATTTGTAACCATATCTGTTTTTGCATTTTCGATTAGTATCCGTATCCGATTCGTTAATATTCGATCTGTATCTGATATCCGATTTTGGCGGATATAGATATCATTTTTTCACATCCGTCAATATCCGTATCCGTATCCGAAAGTTAAATGCAGATACGGATATGGTACAGACAATATCCAATCCGTATCCGAACTGATTGCATCCCTAATTGGCAGTCCTTACTTGAGCCCGTACTTCAGCAGAACTCATCCGAACAAGCCATGCATGTACCATTGTCCGAACGAGGGAGTGACTAAATAGCACACGCTCCAACGATTATTATATTATTAAGCTAGTATTGAGCCAATAATAGAAATGAGATTATTATATTATTATTATTAAGACTCGTCCGACTCATATGTTTTGATATGTGTTCCAATGTCCCAGCACACATACATCCACTTATCAGTAAGATGAGGTTGGTTGTTGGAAACTGACACGGTAATCAACGAACTATGTTTACAATAGGCCCCGTACATACACGGGACAACGGCCCCAAGATGTTCGAGCCGGGAACCTGCAGCTAAGCAAAATAGGTCTTATTTGTATGCCCTGAATATGAATATAATTTGGAGTAGGGGCAGTACACCCCACCGGAACACCTGGAGGCCCCCAGGTAGAATGAAGTTTTAGTTGCACAATATTTTGCCATTGTGAACACGAACACATATTGATATCCATCAGTTTTTTTTCATCCCGGTCTAAGTTGTCCAATTATTATATATTAATATCCATGATGTTCGGTTTATGAGAATTAATTATGAATATTATGACAGAAGTAATATGCTAGATTCAGGAGTACATGATCTCTGAGTGTGTAACAGGATAATAATGTCAAGTCCTCGTAAAGGTGATAATCATGTGTCAGATAATTAACATGTTATGTGTCATAGTATAGGGTGAAGTATAACAACACAAACAAAATACAAGATTATGACAAACCAGTACAAAACTATTTTAAAGCTCTTCACAATCATAATAACAATAATAATTAATTAAACTATTAAAGGCGGGGCTAGTGAAGTTGAAGCGAAGTTAAGCCGTGTCAACATAACGCTAGGCACACAGTGGAGTTAGGCTCCTATCGAAGCTAGCCTGTTGCACTAGACGCTAGCACGCTCGACGAGGTAACGCCCGCGACAAAGCTAGCGCATAAACGCTTACTAACACACACAGCGAAGCCACACTCGTGGTGAAACTAAACGCACGCGGCGAAGCAAGCGTATAAACGCTTTTCTAACACGCTGTGAAGCTACGCTCATGACGAAGTTAGACGCACGCGGTGAAGCAAGCGTTTGAATGCTTTGCTAACGCACGCGGTGAAATTATGCTCGTAGCGGAGCTAGCGGTAAAGCGCTGAGTGCTAAGCTCGCCTATCCAGTGGATCTAGCAAAGATCGGAGGCTAAAGAGCGAGGGACTCACATAAAACAAGTAAAAGTACTCACCTAGGGTCGCCCGGAGGTGTGGCGGTGGAATCTGATGGAGTTAACGCGCGAAGCGTGAGGAGGATAGAGAAACGAAGAGAGAGAATGAGAGAAATAGAGAGAATAAGAGAATGTGAAAGATAGAGGGATAGAGAGACATAATGAGAAAGAGAGGGAACAAGAGAGAGAGAAGAGAGTGTGAGAGAGTGAGAGAGAATCAGAGAAAGGGAGAGAACGAGACAGAAATAGAAAGAAGAGAGTAAACAAATAGAGAGAGATGGAGAGAGAGAACATAGAGTGGGTGTGAGAGAGAGGGGGAACCAGAGAATGAGAGAGAGGGAGGGAGGGAGAGAAAATAGTGAGAGAGCGTGAGAGAGAGTGAACCAGAGAGAGAAAGGAGAGAAGCGGAGAGAGAAAAGAAAGAGAGATGGAGGAGAGAGGGGGCTTGGGTTGCTGGCGCGGCCAGGAGGAGGGTGGCGCGACCAGGAGAGGGAGTGGTTGCCAGGGTTGCGTGCGGAGGAGGGAGGAGGAGGCCAGGGTGGCTATTGGGGGCTCGACCAGGCGGAGGAGAGGAGTAGAGTGGTGGCGGCGGCGGTATAGTGGTGGTGGCCGGGCTTGGCTTGGCGGAGGGGAGGAGAGGAAGAGGATGCCAGGGGTGAAGGTGGCATGGTTCAAAGACTCGGCCGAGTCGGAGACGAGTCGACCGAGTCGTATCTGTCTCGGCCCGCTCCGAGACAACTCCGAGTCATGAGTCGGTCGACTCAACTCAGAGGAGATTGACTCAGTCGAGAATCGGAGTTGACTTGGTCGACTCGGCTGAATCGGTCGTGACTTGGTCGATTTGGCCGAATCGGTCGTGACTCGGTCGAGTCGATTCCGATTCTCAGCCGAGTCGATTCGAAACGTATATTCACCCGTGACGAATGGGTATAAAGAAAAAAAAGAAAATTTCCTCTTTCTCGCTCTGATCTGGAGATCGCCGCTGTCCGATCGTCGCCTCTCAGATCTGGACTCCGCCACCGCCCGATCGCTGTCGGCCGCTCCTCCCCAGCCCCAGGTGATGTTCCTTCCTCTGTCTCTTTCCCTCTCCCTCCCTCTGTTCTCTCTCCCCCTCCCTCTTTCACCCGCTCTCTTTCTCTCCCTCTCCCCCTTTCCATCTCCTGTCTCTCTCTGTCTCTTTCCCCTCCCCCTCCATCTCTCTCCCTGTTTTCGAACTCTCCCCTCTCCCCTTCGAGGTATAAGAGAAGCAGATAATGATGGTGGTGGTAAAGATGTGTGTTTTATCCAGTTCTAGTAGTAATGATGGTGAAGTTGGTGATGACAATGATGGCGGTGATGGCGGCGGCGGTGATGACAATAATGAGGGCAACAATAGTGTTGGAGAAACTTATAGTCTTGGAGGTCATATGCCAATGTTGAGTTTGACATCAGGCCAACATTATGGTGTGACATATGTCCATGACTACAGACCACAACTTGAGAGATATATGAGCACTAGTATCGGTTTATCTACTTACCACAGAGATGATTATGATGATTTTGTGCTTCATCGCAATTCAATGTGGAAAATTGGAAATAACTACATTAGCATGTATTTATGAATGTAGTTTGTGCAATTTACTATATTGTGCATGTATTTTGATATGCTTCTACCGACGACGCGTGTATTTATGCTTTCACTTTATACTTAGTGTGCTAGGTGATATGTTTTGGACATGTGATACATGAATGTGGATATCTACATTTTTTTAAGATTTGTCGTGATTTTTTCAGAATTTTTTGAGTTTTCTATGTAGCGCTTTGCGCGTATCGCCCGATACCGATCCGAGTCGTCGAGACCAATCCGTCTCAGTGCCCGCCGAGTCGGCGGCCGAGACCGCGACTGTGAACCATGGAAGGTGGTGGTATGGGAGGTCGTAAGGTGGCCGGCCGGGGGGGGGAGAGAGGGAGAGATGAGAGAGAGAGAGGAGGGAAATGAGAAAGAGAGAGGAGAGATATATAGGGAGAGAGGGGAAGTGAGTAGAAGAGGGAGAGAGGGGAACTTTTAACTGAGATTGATAATTTAGTGTTCTTTTAGCTAATTTGCATTTTTTTTGTATGATAGAGGAGGTCCTATGATTATCAAACCACCATGAACTCCTTTATTATTTTTTTTGAAAATACACTGGAGGTTAATTGTGGATATGGACAACATTTATAGTGTTTGCTACTTTGCTACGAGTAAATGTGTCTTGAAATTGTCATACCATCTTCAAACGACCTTATGTGGATCTGAAAGAGTTTAACGATGATTGCACGATTGTGACAAGGCCACATATTGGTCTTTTACAGGTTTTCTTGATGCTGTGTCTTGCGGATTTCTTTTGTTGTAGTATCCCGTAGTGACTGATTTGGGTCAACGCGGTAAATTTAAGTGAGCCTACTCATTGCATGAACAAGAATAGAGTCATGCATTTTTGACATGCATAGTGAGCATGAGAATCCAATTTTGGTATTGTAAAGTTTCTAGTTTCTCATTACTCCAAATGGGTAGTGGTATTAAGAAAATTTACCAAAATCAGGTTGATTTATGTAAGAGAGGTTTCCAAGAGAAGGTATTTTCTTATTAAGATAGATACCATAAAGATAAGAAGAAATAGATTTTCATATGGTTTTTATTGATTTAGAGAAAAACTTATGATAAGATCCTGGGGAGAATCTATTGTGATATTCAAAAATGAAACAAGTTGCTGGTAGCCTGCTCTATTAAGAAAACGTGCACGATGTAGTAGTCACTAGCATGAGAATAATTGGAATGGCATATCAACCCCTATTGCTATTCAATCACATGGAGGATTGGCATCAACTCCTTTCACACTACTTATGAATTAAGTTACTATGCATATTCAGGATGAAATTTTATGCTCTATGGTGTCTGTTGGTGACATTGTAGTCGGAGAATACTAGGGAACATATGAGTTCTAAAGTAAAAATGTTTAGAAAACCTAAAAGTTAGCATAAGAAAATTGAATACATGAAATGTACCTTTAGCAAATTGGTAGAAGAAATAAGGGTGTAGTTCATTTTGATGTCCAAGAGATAATTCACCGTAAAATTAATCGTGAGATTGAGGGGAGTGTTATTTATGAAATCAAAGCAAGATTGAAGTGAAGAAGTGCTTTAGGTGTACTGCATGATTGTAGAATGCATATAAACTTGAAGAAGAGAATTTGAGACAGTTGTGCAACCAATGATGGCTGTAAATGAACATTTGAAATATCCTAGTGTGCTTTGTATCTGCAAGACTGCAACTGTGTAACTTCATTTATTATCTGCCTATCAATGGAGTAGACATGGATATTGTGGTACCTGCTCTCTTTAAACATTCGATCCACCTATACTTAATATAAATTATTTATATACTTTGTTACTACTGTTTACTATACATATGAAACAACAACAACAACAACAATAATTAATATATAAGTGTGGAGTGAGTATACTCTTTGAATTTAGTATTTTAAGCATCAATTTTGATGAATTTATGTATAACTGGGTGTACCGAATTTATTTCCAATCACGCTTGTTTAATTGAATATGGATAGTAATAATCAATATCCGCTCCGTTTAATATCCAATCCGCTTAGTATCCACTTATAAATTGAAAGGATATGTTTAGACCTCTTCATAGTGCTAGGCAATTAAGAAATAAAAAGTCAAAAAGGTGTACCTGAAACAAGAATGCCAACATGGATTGGCAGTGAAACAACGAGAAGTTGAAACATGAGTGCATCTATAAGACATTAAATGTAGCTGATAAAAGATGAAATGTGTTATGGGGAATGACCAGTGATTTGGTGTCTAGTTAGGAGTAGTAATAGGGTTTGGTTGGAGGAGCTAGGGTTAGGGCGAGACCAGGACAAAACATGGATAGATGCCGTAAGAAAAGGAATATGATAGATGCTGATTAACAGGGGAGGAAGTCCATAGAGGAGGGGCTCCATAACAGAGTCTAGGGTGAGACCAGGACAAAACATGGACTGAATATGATAGATGCTGATTAACAGGGGAGGTAGTCCATAGAGGCGGGGCTCCATAATAGAGCTGAATGAATGAAGAAAGAATTCATGTAGCTGCTAAATGAAAGTGAGATAAAAGGCTTAATGTTTTGCTGTGGTGGTTGTGGTCGTTTTGTACTTTTTCTGGGACTTGCAAATTGTTATAATTGCAGTTGTTGTCAAGCAGCCATAGCCGATTTCAGATATTTTTACAAGCAGCTTCTTTCACTGTGAGTTGTTTTTCAAGCGAGATAAGTGTTAGAAACTTTTGGTTGTTTTCGGTTGGAGTAGGAAAAGTTTATAGTCACTATGATCATGTTTAGAAGTAGTATGGGAAATAATATTGAGTGGAAACTTACTGAGTCCTTCCCTGGACATCTGAAGCTAACTGTTGCATGGAAAGATATGGTATACTTTCACTAAGATTTGAGTATAGTCCATTGGTTTCAACAATTGGCCGATTTTGATATATATTGACGGTATCGTATCGGGTTTTTAAGTACCCAATATGATATTAACCCTATAACATCGGCCGATATCATGGTCAATTTTTTTTCGATATAATCGATATGTTGATATTAATGGCTGATATTAATGACATTAATACTAGAAACCATTGGCTGATTCTGAAACCAATATTGAGATTTTAAACCATGGTATTGTCTCTCAAGGAATTGCAAATCTGAAGCAGGAGTAATGTGGAAGCAATTCTCTATCAGCTTGCATAGATTCATGGTCAGAACTAAATTATTGTTTAGGAAGAATGGACATGACACATGACATGGATATGACACAATGGGGCTGTTTGGATGCCGAAGTGGGTGGAAGTGGGAAGTAGGATTTTTTTCCTTTTGAAAAATGAGAATTTGTGTTTCTTTTCCGGTATTTGGATGGTAGTTGAGAAGTGTAATTGGAAAAGTGTAATGTCTTTTCCAGTATTTGGTTGGTAATGTGGAAGTGGAAGTGGAAAAGTTGATCGCAAATTAATATTAAAATAAATATTAATTATGAAAAAAACTAGACTGTAATTAGACTGCAAATGAGATTTACATGACCACAAAATTAACTATTTTGCGTTACTACTTATTAACAATGAGATTTATATGATCATAAAATTAACTGTAGCACCCTGGAACTGGAGAAATGGTTGTATAAAAGAGAGGTGTAAAGAGAAAAAAGGAAAATGAAAAGTTTTTCCCATTTTCTTTTTTCGGTGTTTAGATGGACAACGGAAGTGGGAAATGAGTTTTCCCAACTCCGCACTTCCCCCCAAACCAAACATCCCCAACATGGAAATTGCGGTGTGACAAAACCTTGAAAAATAGGGTACATGAACGCATCAATATGACTCTGTGAGAAGATATATATAATGTACATTAGTAATTAGGATTAGGATCTGTTAACTAAAAGTAAAAAAGAAGACAATAAAATCTCCATGATTTAAATCTAATCAAGCAACAAAAGCAAACAAAAAACTTCTAAAACTCTAGACTCACCTAATTAGTGAAGTATTTGTTTCTGTCACAAATGTCTTCTTTTCATGTTTGTTTAAGTAGCATGTGGCTCTAAGGTGTCTGACATGTGATCTTTAAAGTTGATATGGCTCTGGCACACAATTTATATATTTTAAAACTGGCATGGTTCCGGAGTGTCCAATACATGTTGGGTAAGTGTCATGCAAGTGTCCGTGTCAAACATGTGTCCACATACACCACTCACTTTGAAGTGTCCACACTTCATAGATTATTATAAACAAAGTTATCATTTTCCTTGTTAGATACAAATATTAGATTTTGTCACGCCATACCCGGAATGCTTTGAACAAAAGTGGAAGTAAGTCCCTATCGGCTTGCACAAATGCTCGATCGTATACTGATATACTGAATTATTATAAACAAAGTTTTCTATTTCCTTGTCAAACACATGAGTTAAATTTTGTGACATTAACCCTGAATGCTTCGCTCAAATTTTTTGGGATAACCTTGGAGTATGAGTATAAACTTATTGTAAACTGATGCCTAGGTAGTTCTACATTTATGCTATAAAAACTGATTGTTTGCGATAAAGCTCTTAGGTGTCTAGTTTGACATGGAAGATCCTTATTTAGATCTTTCTCTAGAGAGCGTGGTTCAGTCTATTCAGAATAGTTAGATGTGTTGTATTAGGACATGCTTAGGATTTAGTAATGTGAAGCAGCAGTAAATGATGTAATCAGAATTTATGCTATCATTTTTCTAAATGTATTTTGTAAGTAGTGATGGGAAATATTGAACGGTTATAACACAAAGGCCTGTTGTGGGTAAACAGTGTTAAAATAGTTGTTTGCTGTTTATAAGTTGGACCACGGATGCTAGTATTCAGAAGTTGTGTTTTTTGACGTGGTCCTTGTAGGACTGTCAGTTGGACTTAAGTTTTTGTGCTTACTCCAATATTAGTGAAGAGATGCAGGGGATTCATATATCTTGCTCGTGAGTGAAATTATGTTGTTGATCTCTTTACGCAATGGAAGTAGCCATCTGACACTGACTGCTGATGCAATTCTAAGGTAAAAGATAAGGTGTAGAGATCCTGAGACCCTTCGTTGGATCTGATTGCCTGATTGGTAATATGTAGGTTCTGCTGAACTCATCCTACTCCCGTTGGACCATTTTTAGAGTGATCGTTTAATTAAAGACAACAATAAGGGAGGAAAAAATTGATCTCTTGTGATCAGAGCTGACCTGTCCTATTTTATTGCTTTTCTGCTGTTGTTTTTCAGCTAGTCATAGTGAGACAAGTCATATCAGTGGGAGGTTGAACTCGTGAACAGAAGGTTAAGATACAGATCACTAAACTAGGTCACCTCTGAATATCATACTGGACAGATGCTTGTATAGAGATTCTTAATATCAGCTTACAGTTTATGCACTTGAAGCCTTTCTTGCCACCGTCATTACTCCTTGTGAATAGAGGGCCTACAAACTATAACTCTTTTGCTGTTTGGCTTTGGACCAAAGGCAATAGCAAAGCCAGTATATATCATTCATTTAGGGTTGGAGCGTGGCAGTGCCATCTGAAGAAGCCAATTCATTACTTTTATTGTTATCATGCTGAACTACAGTTTTGATCAACACTAGAGAGAGTATTTCTTTGTGACTTTCCAATAGTTTTCCTTCCCTAAATTTAACACAAGCACTGATTATGGATACCTTTAAAATCATATAACTTACAGTGCCCTATAGTTACGGGGATAGAAAAATATTGTGAAAAATGGTATTTAATTTATGTATTATTATGCATTCTTCTTTTTCTTGTATACTTTTCTTATGATCAAGCTTGTTTGTGAACCAAAAATGATCGCTTGGGTTAATATGGCTTTCAAGGTACTGTGAGTTTCATTCACAAGATCCAACATTTATGTAAAAAATACTGCATCATAAATAAGGTCATATAAAATAGTAATGTCCAGTTCTCCATGACTAGAGGTTAATGTTAAAAGCTTATGTTTTTTTTCTCTATTATGCAGAAGCATGCATATCTTTTTGCGCTTGCTTGCTTAATTGGAGTGCAATATGCATCTAAGTATCCTAATTTATTCAGAAGTTCTTTGTTCTAATAGGTGGCGAGGATAATACTATTAAGCTTATGGAGAAGCAGGTTGAAATCAGCCCTAACACACCGCTTTTAGAACTTACGTATGAAGATGGTGTTGTGAGACATCCATTTCCATTGAATTGCTTATTGAGGCACTGGTATCTTGGTTCTGATTTTTATCACGCTGTGAAAATTGGAATTGTTCAATATGTACGTATCAATAGATATCTTTTGCGTCAGTCTTCTCCTTTATTCTTCTTTAACTGCTTGAAGCAACATTCTCTTTATCCAGATGATATTGAAGACAATATGTGCTCTACTAGCAATCATTTTCGAACTTCTGGGGTCTATGGAGAAGGGAAGTTTGAATGGACGTATGGGTAGGGCCATCCACCTTTTAAATCAGATTTTGTTTGGTGTCGAACATAAATGACCACAATCACTTAATTCTGTATCTGCTTCTAGCTGCGTAATAGCACTTTTGGAAAATGACAGTGACTTTGTTAATGATATCTTGTGCCAGGTATCCGTACCTAGCTGTCGTTTTGAATTTCAGTCAAACATGGGCCTTGTATTGCCTTATACAGTTTTATTCTGTAACAAAGGAGAAGTTGGATCCTATCAAGCCTCTGCCTAAATTTCTTACCTTCAAGTCTATTGTATTCTTAACATGGTGGCAGGGTGTCATTGTTGCATTCCTTTTCTCAACTGGTTATTTTAAAGGCCATTTGGCCCAAGAGTTGAAAACACGCATCCAGGATTATATCATCTGCATTGAGGTAAGCATTATTGCCTTATGTTCTTCATCCATGTCAGAGACTTTGAATTTGGAGATCCTCTTTTTTAATAGTTAAATAACCAATATTGGAAAGATCCAGCTCTCATTTGCGAAACTTATTATAAATATTTTTTCCTTGCTTGATGACTACTATGTCATTACTTTAAGACCCAATTATTAAATTCTGTTTCAGAGATAAGCTTCTGAAATTCAATCAACCATTTTGAAACTGACTTTGCAACGAGATGTCTACTTTATAGCTTGCTACCCTCTATGTAAGTTCCTGGTGGGCCAATGTGGGTCTAACCTAAGTTGTCTTTGTGAGACAAAGCTTTAGTCCTTTGAGAAAATGGCCAATTTCCAATGGGTATTTGAGCCAGAATAACCCTCTGGACTCCTAAAATGAGTGTTTTGATCTTCAACTTTTGAAGTTGTGGGGACTAAGCTGATTAATTCAGTTTGTCATTTAACCATATGTAAACCAATTGGGAGTCTTCTGGTATATACTTCTGATTTGCAGATCATAATTCACCAATATTGCCACATGTAAAGTTTCCTATTGATATTCTTACGTGATGTTTCTGTCCCACATGAAACAAAAGAATTAGGGTCCATTGATATTCTTTTACAAGTGGTTCCCCCTTAAGACAGCCCCTTGTCACGTGTAATAAGTCAACGTTATGAATTGTCTTATTGAGATATGTTCATTGTACTTTCAGATGTTTTGTCTAGTGTGCTGCTGATCAACTAATTTCCATAACAGATGGGAGTCTCTGCCGTGGTTCACTTGTATGTTTTCCCAGCTACACCTTATCAACGTGGAGAAAGATGTATGCCTAATGTTGCTGTAATGGCTGATTATGCATCCTTGGGGGCTCCTCCAGATCCAGAAGAAGTTAAAGAAAGTGGAAGACTGGCAAGGATGCACATTTCCCGATCTGATGACAGACAGAAACGGCTAAGTTTCCCACAAAATGTTCGTGATGTGGTCCTTGGCAGTGGTGAAATTGTCGGTGCCTTATCTTTGCAAATCCATCATTACCTTCTTGTGCCTGGTTTTATTTTCAACTGTAGCTTGGGTTAATTTCTTTTCAATTATCTGTGTGGTCAGATGGTAGATGATGTCAAGTATACTGTTTCACACGTGGTTGAACCGGTAGAGCGAGGAATTGCAAAGATAAACAAAACATTCCATCAGATATCAGAAAATGTGAAGCAGCATGAGAAGCGAAAGAAGAAAGCCAAGGATGATAGCTATCTTATTCCTATGCAGTCATGCTCTGAAGAGTTTTCAGATTTACATGATCATCTTCCAGAAGGAAGCTTTAGTGATGGTGGATCGACAAGGAAGAGAAATCAATTACAGAACAGGAACGTGCACGTGCCTTCTTCAGAACGTTCCTCATACGAGTTCAGTGGAAACAGGTGGTACTAATTGGGCTACTTACTGCTAGTTAAACTGACTTCAGCATTAACAACCAGTAAGTATCAATAGCCACCAAGTTGCTCATAGAGCTGTCATGGAATAGACCTCAGCTCATGCTATAACTGCAAATTTATTTATTTATTTTTTTGAGAAAAGTTATAACGATGATTTTCATTGGCAGGGAAATGACTTTCGGGCGCTTGTGATTTTGGTCTAGAGCAGCAACCTAACAGTGTTCATAGCCGACTCAATCAGCTGTCTTCTTTTTTCGCAGGCAGTGTCTCTTACAAAGTTACATGGTTAAGTTACATGGTTAAAGAAGGTATATAGACCCTTTGTTACAGTGCTAATTTGGATCTTATAGAACGGTGACAATCACACCTGAACTGTAATTCATGATTTTGAAATTGGACCACAGGTTCATTTAGTTTTTTCAGTCAATCATAGATTTTTTAGATTGTTTGTTTTTGCTTTTTATATTTCCTTTTTGTTCGATATATGTTTGAGTTAGTGTTGATTAGAGAATTACTAACCCCTAACCCAAGGCAATGTCTATGTGTGCCATATCTTGTTAGGGCATTCCATGGGCATACTGGCATCCAGTTACAAGGCCAAGAAGAAAGTTTTAATTTATGTATGAAACTTTTTCTTGCATGTAGATGTTATACAAGTAACATGAAAATTGTTCATTCTCCCAACTTTTTAAGGGAGTGAGAAGTGAGTTTCTTTTTGCTTCTCTTCTATAGTTTGATTTTCTTTTGCCCCCCTACTCATCATATTAGTTCCATGTACTTCTGCCACTTTTTTTTTTAAATAATAATTTAAGGATATGAGTTTGTGCCCAAGACGCAAAATATAAAGAGAATGGTCAATGTAGTTTGATGATTGCAAGTATGCAGTTGCAAAAAAAATTTGATTCACGAAGCAATGTGCTTGCTGTGCTGTTTCCCCTGTGATGTTAGTACAAACATACAAGAATATTGGATTTGGGTGAAGATTGCCTATAGTTGTGTAGTGAAGAAATTGTTTTCTGTTGTTGATCGGGAATTTAGAAAAATGAAGAGAGTCTGTAGGAAATTTTCTCCACTGTGGCAGGCTACGAAGGAGAAGCAAAAATTCTTTTTGTTTATCTTTCTGGATTCATTGTTCAACTTTGTGAGGCAGCCGTGTATGCTAACGACAATTCCCCCCGTCCCCCCCTCCCCCCCCCCCCCCCCCCCCCCCCCCGGCCCCCGTTTAACTCCACTCTATCTGTGTCCTATCCCTGGGCACTGTCTGTCTTGGTGCTCAAGGAGCAACTAGATACCAGCTCTTGTTCCATATTGTAATTGTTTACGAGACTGGAAAGCCCAAAGAGCTTGTTGTCACACGTTTCTGTGTGAATCAATTGGAATGATTCTCATCTGCACCAGCGAGCGGATATTTCCACCCTAAAAACTGATGAAGGCTACTCCAGGATTAAGGCACCCCAATTTTTTATGAAGACCCCCCTTAAAAAAAAAAAATTAAAAAATAGCAAAAAGAATCCTCTTCTTCTCCTCCTCCCTCTCCTACTTCCGCCTCCCTTTTTGCCGGCGACCACCTCCCCTGCTCCCCTCCTGATCCCCCTCGGGGCTGGTTTGAGTTTTTTTTTTGGGGGGTTCGGAGGAAGGATGAAGAAGAAAAGAGTATTTTAGACTTTTCATTAAAAGTGAAATCGTCAAAAAAAATAATAGCACACTTGTAATAACTTATGAGGTGTCCTCTGGAAATATTTGCTCCCTCTGCACAATAATAACATGTTACTATAAAAATGACATTGATCACTAAAGTCTAACGATAGAACGACAAATTATGTGATCAGAAAGACTTCCAGATCAAGTCATTATCTTCTATAAAAAAAAAGGTAAAAAGAAGAAAAAGGGAAAAAAAAAAAAAAACCTCTGAATTGGTAATAGTGTAAAGGCAAAACCGGGTTTGAGATTTCAAAAGAAAAAAATTTAGAAAAAAAAGGGGACAAAAACAAAAAGAAACAAAAAGATCTTTCTTACATTAGACGGGCTTGGGCCATTAGAAGGCCCGTTTAGAACATAAAGGACATTTGCGTCATTTAATTGGGAATTAGGGCTTGGCGGTCAGATCCCATCTGTCTATAAATACTCGCGACGAAAACCTCTCTCGTGCCGCCCCAATCCAGCACAAGTATGTATCTTCTTCTTATGTTTTCTTTATTTCATGGAGGATTTGATTTTCGATTAGGGTTAGGTTTCGGTAGAAATTTTGTTATGAAAAAGTGGCGGTGACGAAGGACATAGTCATGCACCACTCTGATGATATTCTTCAGTTGCTGACATTCGACTTCTACCCATTTTTTTCTTTCTGAGCCACAACAAGTCTAGTTTTTTTTGGTCCTTTCAAATTTTCCCTTCAAAATCTTTCTATTCGTTTTATTTATTAATTTTGTCACTATTATTTTTTAAATTTTTTTTTGCTGTTTTCTGTGATTAGTTATGGCAATTTTTCGTTCATCAGATTGGCTTTTTTTTTGTTTAGAACCAAATGATGCGGGTCTTTGACCCAACCATGATGCGGACCGATGAGAATGCCCTAGTGCGTTCCTGTTGATAACCACTGGTTTCTGATGGTTCTCTCTTTTTTTAATTTTTCTTCAATTTTTTTTTTCCTCCCTTGAACGACTATTAAGGACTATCCTAGATTGGCTCTCATAATATTTTAAAATTGTTGTTTTATGATTTTCTCTGAGTTGTGATTTGCTTCTGAAATTAAAAATTTTATGTTGCAGAATTTGGATACTTCTATTGAAAAACTCTCTGAAAGTTGACAAAAACTGTAATGTGAATAAGTTGACAAAAACTGTAATGTGAATAAGTTCACAAAAGTTAACAAAAGTTGTAAAAAGAGAAGAGTAACAAATTAACATTGCCGTTTCTTTTGGAATGTGAATACAACAAATTTGTGAATTGACAAAAATTGAAAAACGAGCACTATGGATATACGCCAAGTGCATTATTTTCAAGGCCATGAATGCAATGTTGGCAATTTTTAATCAAGGGTGTGTTTGTTTTGACAGAGAAAGAAGTGCAAGTGGGAAAATTCTTTTCTCATTGTTTGTTTTGAAGGTAAATGTACAAGTGAGATTTACATTTTGATAGAATTTGAAATATTGTATATTAAAATATTAATGTACAAAAACATTAACAACAAAAGTTATAGATTAGATCTCCAGGCATAGCAAATTTAATTTTCAGTCATTAACAAATTCAATGAAATTAAGAATACTAGAATATTTGAGATTTGTTGGTTAGTTTATTCAAGACTTGTATTCATGAAATGATGGGTGCTCAGGGATTCTTTTATAGATTAGAGGCCTTTTATCCCTTTAATTATTTGTAGTAATTCTTGATATCTTTCTCATAAAGAACACTAATAAATAGGAGTAAATGACCATCTCCAAGAAGTCGGAAAATCTGGTCTTCTTCAACAAATTAAGGGACATTGGAGGGATTTGTTCTCTAAAGGGTCGGAGTTCTCTCCCCCTACAAATGTTCTTTAATTTGAGAAGGCCAAAAAGTCCCTTATTAGCCTTTTTAACATGTTGATCCAACCAATTTTAAATTTGTTTTTTAATAGCTTGTAGTAGATTTAACTAATATATAAAGTAATATATAAATTCATTTAAAACATAAAATTTTAAAATAAAAAGTGAAGGGGATATTTAAGTAGTATCATTGGACACCAATGGCCTCTTAACCTCCCACCCTCTTAAATAAGGGATTTCCAAAGGATAAGGGATTTCCAAAGGAACTCTTGGTGATACACTTACAACTCCAAACAATGTGTCCTCACATTTGAGGAAAAAGTAACTATAAGTGAGTTTTTTAAACTTCTATTGGGTCACAAAAATTGTAAAATGGTTATTTTATTATATTAAATAAAATGACATCCAATATTCTCTCACTTGGTCCATAAATTACTTAACATATAGAAATTAATACATGAACATAATTTTTCCTTATTTTTTATACTAAAGAAAAAGAGTTTAAATCACATGAA
This sequence comes from Agave tequilana, assembly GCA_038442645.1. Classification (NCBI taxonomy): domain Eukaryota; kingdom Viridiplantae; phylum Streptophyta; class Magnoliopsida; order Asparagales; family Asparagaceae; genus Agave; species Agave tequilana. The sequence continues at coordinate 177,397 of JAVJIF010002356.1, read as the reverse complement.
CCATTGCGGCAAGTCCTCTAAGATCAAGTATTATTTTATAACTTTTATGTTGAATGAGAACAATACGTAGGTCATATTTTTATGAATGAACTTTCAAATGCTCATTCTTGATTTACTTAATATCTATTATTCTCTAAACTTTATGTATGCAAACAGAAAATGAGAAGACAATTTTGAAATAGCTGGAGTTTTCATATCGACCAAAAGCGGTACAAACACAAAAAGTATCTCAATTACGTAAAATCTATATAACAGAACTAAGTCCCATATGCTTAATGTGGCAATTTTTTTATTAAAAGATCCGTAATCATCAATCTAGTTTTAATATGCTAAATAGTCACTTTGCTTGATTTTACATGTTCCCAAAGTTTTAAATATTTTATGTCGATGTGTTTACTGTGACTTCCACTCTTATTATTCTTGGCCAAATACACTGCAGCAGAGTTATCACAGTAAATTCTCAATAGCTTAGAGATATAGTCAACAATCTGAAACCCTGAAATAAACTCCTTAACCAAATAGCCTATGTGTCGCTTCAAAGCATGATACAAACCATGCTTCTATGTTTAAATAGAAATCAATGATTGCTTTGCACTTCTTCAAGAAATAGCCTCTCCAGCTAATAAGAAGACTGTAGGTTGTCTAAAAATTACTGAAGTTAAAACCTCAGAAGCAACCTCGCAGACACGGAGGTCGCATTCCAGCCTCAGACGCAGGCCTTATGCCAAACGCCAGGGTCATGTCTCAACCCAAACGTGGACCTCGCGTCCTTTGTCAAACGCAGAGGTCGCGTTCCAACCTCAGACGCGAAGCTCGCAGTCTATGCTTAACATGATGGTCGTGCTGTTCTTTGAGACGCATACCTCAGGGTCGTGTTTCAACATTAAAACGTGAGCCCGTGTAGCTTCGCATTTTCAACACAAATACAAGTCTGAGAAGCTTCACGTTTCAACGACAACGCGAGCCTGTGAGCTCCGTGTTCCAACACAGTCGCGAGCCTGTGAGTTCCGCGTCTCAGCATCAGAGCGAGGTTCAGGCCTAGCGCGGACCCCCGTTTCTGCTGTAACTGATAGTCATGAAATTGATCAGTTACACCTCATTTTCTCTTCACATAACGGGAATAACTTCCCATTATGGAGAAAATTAAGGAGTTGGTTATATCCCTCCCATGATGGAGAGATTTAAGGGGTTAGTTACACCCCAGAATCCTCTATAAATAGCTATGAACGGTTTAGGAAAAAAGGGGAGATTTCTGGAGGAGGAACCCAAGAAGCCATAGGCCAGAGGAGGAGAATTCCTAAAAGGCACACTTGATGCTCGATGCTTGAAGCTGAATAATTACAGAAGGCTAAAACTAAGCACAAGGCTGCTGACACACATTGTGTTGGAGGAGAAAACTCTATAAACTTGCTGAGTTCAAGTTGAGTTTCTAATCTCTTTGAGATTTTAGCCACTGATTAAGATTTTATACTTTACCAGTGTGCTTCTAACGAGAGTAAGAAGATCCGAAGATTAAGCTTTCGGTTTAGCTCGTCAATGGAGAATAAGAATCACTCTCCACCGCTACATTAAGAATCCATCATTAAACAAAAGGGAGATCCAACCATTCTTCTCTCTTTTGTAATCGGATTATTGATCCGTTTTAATTTTCTTTACAATCAAATAAAAACTTTACACGCTTTCAATTTTTCCGAGGAAACAAAAGATGGCCACTCCGCTGGGGATTATTTTCTCTACCAATAAGAAAGTCATAGCGCAAGCCAACCTCAAGCTTCTCGGATTAACCGTCGAATCGCTCGTCATCGAATTCGACCAAGAGAAGTTCGAACAACTTCTCTCATCGGGCTCCATTAGTCCCAAAGTCTCATGCAAGACTCGCTCGCAGGTCTCTTCGGAGACTTCTCATAGAGAAACTCATACGCTTTTTGACAAAGCAAGTGGCTCAACTACTCTCGAGGGTCTGGCAACCTCCCCGTGGAGCCAATATGGCTTACAGCAACGTTTCTCAAGAGACCTGCAAAGCCAATGTCTTGACTCATGACCGACACAGTGGCGGAAGCCAATCTCGCCACCAAACTCCTCTCAAGGCTCAGTAAACTTAGTTTGTAGGGGGTTCGCATCAACTCCTGCGAGCCAAGTGGAATGCTGATCGTCGATTAAGACGTCAAGCTCGCCACCAACAAACAGAGACTGAAGACAGTGATGTTGGCACCAAACGCGAAGCTCGCGTTAAACCCGACATTTTTTGTAACAAAACGCAATGCTCCCGTTCACGAGCTGCGCGTTTCAGCGCGGCGAAGTCGCGTCCAGCCTTAAGCTGTGCCAAAACGCAAGAGCTGCGTCTCACTTCAAGAATGCGAGACCCACGTTCAGCCTAAGGCCGCGTCAGAACACGACCTTCGTGTTTCAATTCTAGAATGCGAGAGTGACGTTCTGCAGCTGACAGTGTCAAAACGCGACCTTCACGTTTCTCTTCAGAAGTGCGAGACCCGCGTTCAGCAGGAGGCTGCGCCAGAATGCGACCTTCGCTTTTCACTTTAGAAATGAAAGGTTCGCGTTCAGCCCCAAGATGGCAAGTTCAAATATGAACTGGGAAGCCTCACCCCCATGGGTTCGAGGCTAGTTCTTCAGATATCCTTGCAACAGATCTGAAGGACTACTTGGCGAGAAAGATGAGTGCTCATCAAATCGCTTCTCAGTACCATTCGTGAGCAACTCATCTCGACAATGCTCTCTGATTGTCACTGCAACTTTAAGATGACTAAGCCGCCAGTTTTTAGTCGATTGTCAAAGGCTTCAAACTCAAACTCCGCAAAGAGGCGACAATCTCGTAAGAAGTCGTTCTCTGACGTAGAGTACCCAGAGGAGACTTCCAACATGGTGGGTCCAAACACTACACCAAGCAAGTAGAAAGGGAAGCAACTTGCCCTTAGTTCTGAGGAATCAAATACTGAACATTTCGCAGGCTTGAAAGAAATACTGATTAAGCCTGAAGAAATTTACCACCATACTCGGATCCTAATTGGAGCAAATTTCCCAATCGACTACAATTTGCTGGCTGAAACAGACAATGAGCACTCTGCCATTCTGGAATCCCATTCATCTAACTCTTATTGGGAGACAGAAGCCTTCGCATATATGGCTGATACTCCAGAAGAGATAGCCAGGAAATTTGAGAAGCAAGCTCGAGTGTAACGGACACAGCACGAGATGCTTCAAGCCCAATAAGAGTCTATCAATGATCTCAAGAAAATGATAGTTCTTTTGCTTAAAATGTTGAAGAAGAAGATGAAAAGTCCAAAGACTAAAGCTTCTTCCCGCAAAAGTAAGGGTAAAGAGAAAGAGGATGTAAACTCTACCTCCGAACACTCTGATGGCAATAGAACAACATTGGATATGAAAATCCTGAGTCTTCTTCTTCTGAAGAACCAAAGAATTCAGAAGATAATCATGCCAAGAAGATGAATGAGCTTGAGAAATGCCTGGAGGCTATCTCAAATCGAAGCAATCTTCAAAAAGTGGGGGTGGTCAGACCATACCTGGTCGAGTGGGATTCAACTTCTTATCCTCTCAGGTTCAAGGCACCGAATCTGACCACCTTTGACGACAAAGATTCGCCGGACCAACATATATACTACTTCAAATCCCAAACAGGCCAAGTTGGGTTTTTAATGAATCCCTTTCATTTGAAACCTCAACTTTCTCCTTCAAAACAGGATCAATTTTTGAAAGCAAAATTTTATTTCTTTCTTTAAATCAAAACTTTTCTTTTCCAAGAGTTTATATTTGGAAAGAAAATTTTCACAAAATATAGAAAGCTCTTCATTTAAAGTATGGGCATCCATACTATCATGATCATTGAAAGAGCTAGCACTATCATCTAGATGAGATTCCGAAGTTACCTCAAGAGAGTCATTCCCTTGGACCGTGTAGCTCGCTTCGTCGGACTCATCCACACTAGATTCCTTCTCCAAGACATTTGTCGTTTGTTCATTGGGAGAAGTCAATGTGTTCCACACTGCAAAAGCGGAATCACAATGAAAAATCAAATAAAAATATTCTTTGCTTAATGTGTGCTTTAGTGCTTCTAATGCTTGTGTATTAGTCTCTAAATACTTGTCATTATCAAGGTAAGATTTCTTGGTAGTGGCAAGATAGACATGCAATTCTAGAGTTTTAAGATAAGCATTTTATCTTAAATTTTCACATATCGATGTTGGAAACATCAATACATGGGAGGGGTAAGAAAATCCATGAGTGAAAATTATATGTATGCAAAGGCAAATATAGATTAGCAATTCAAGGATTACACTCCTAAGTGTTTAAACCGAACATTTGGAGCGCTAGCTCTGATACCAATTGAAAGTGTAAGTATACCTAGAGGGGGGGTGAATAGGTGTACCGCTAATCTAATGAACTAAATGCGGAATTTAAAACTAATTTGCAACTACACTTAGTGCAACCAACGAGTGTAGCCGAATTTCCCGTGAAGGGCTCTGGACTAACTCCTCTTGATTCCTCTGAATAAGAGTTGAGGCGCTATATGAAGCTCTCGTGGTTAGACACAAGTGAGGCACACAAGCAAACACAACCAAGCATATAGATATAGGCAATATGAATCAATGCAAGGCACAACACAAGCATATAAGATATGACAATATGAATGATGCAATGCACAAATAAAGAGAGAGTTGAGAGTCAATAGATCAAACACAAATAAGAAGATGTGTTTCGAGGTTCGAGCACCGAGCTCTACGTCCCCGCCTTCACCGAGAAGGATTTCTAATCCACTAGGAGTACCGAACTCCTCTCTCAATCAATACAACCTCCACCGAGGCAATACAAATGGTCTACCGAAGACCGGAGTACCGAACTCCACAAACCAACCAATACAAACTCCACCGAGGCTACAAACACCACAATCCACCTCTACCGAAGAGGGATACAAATCCACCACCAACTCCACCTCACCAAGAGGGAGTAAACCACAACCTCAACCTCTACCAAAGAGGGAGCAACCAACAACCCAAATCCACCTCTACCAAAGAGGGATAACCACAAAGAAAGGGGTTTACAACTTGGTGGTTACAAAGACCACAAACTCAATCTCTTTTCCCACAAATAAATGATCCTATAGAATAGGATAGAGTGATATAGCTCAAGTGGAAAATAAGTGTTTGGAAATCAAAAACTCAAGGAAAACTATTGGGAAAATAACTAGGATAAGAATACAATGAAGATCAAAAACCCAATCCCAAAGCTTTTCTTTTTCTTGAATTTTCCAAACCCTTTTTGAAACAAATAGAGATAAACTCTTTAAGCACCAAAAACCTTTTTAAAACTTGCTGAAATAAACACTAGAGAGTAGAAATTTTTGGCTCTAAAAATCTTAGAGAAAAACCCATACAAATGGGGGTATATAAAGCCCCAATCCAAAACTAGCCGTTAGGCTGCACTGTCAGCCTGGACGGCTGGCGGTCGACCGCCAACGGTCATATTTTTGACCGTTGGTAGCCTGCGGTCGACCGGCCAGTCGACCGTAAAAATCCAGAGAGCAAAGCTCTCTGGCCGGTCGACCGCACGGTCGACCGCCGGTCGACCGGTCGGTCGACCGCCAGAGCCTGGCAGGCAGGGTTCTGGGTCAGAAAAACTTGTTAAAAAATATTCTAAAAATTTCCATAAATTTCTAAAAATCCACAAAAATAGTTTCTAACTTTATATATGATATATAAACATGTGATAAAAATTTCAATACAAATTTCAAACATTTTGGACTATTTTTGTGTCTTATGAATTTTATCAAAAACCAAAAACTGTATTTTACCAAACTTAGATTTTTCAATAGGAAATCTGATTTTTCCAAAACTCATTCAAATACAAAAACATGATACTTAAACAACTTTTAGGCATATAGTATATGGATAGAAATCCAATATACATGAAACATATACATATCATTGTTTTTGACTTTATTTCCAAAAATATGTTTTGTTAAAAATATCAAAACACCAAAACACATGAATAGGTATGTCAAACTAAGTTTGTCTAGGAAGTTAAGCATGCATGTATATAGAATACATCTAATATACATTTAAATAATGAAAACTTATTTTGATCTTAACTATTCATGAAAACCAATATCGGTTAAACCAAAAACCGAAAAACGAATCCAAAACATGAAACGTGTGTGTATTGTGAACTTGAGCATATCACACTATCTAATCTTTACACATGGATCTAAAACACAAACTAAACTAGGATACCTAAGTCTTCTTGACGATCTCCATCTTCAAGTCGACTCGATCCAAAACGTGATCCACGGAGCTTGACTCCAACGAGTGCTATGTATGATCTTGATGCTCGGGCTCTGGAATCACCATGTGAAAGCTTCCAAACCATCTTATTGAAGCAATCACCAACTAATATCTTGATTAAATGATCTGAAACTAAACATTACAAGATAATTAGTAAACATAACTACATGAGTTAATCATCATCAAAACTAGAGTGGAAGGCCACTGGGCCAACAATCTCCCCCTTTTTGATGATGACAAAACTCATGGAGTTATATGCATGGATTAAGTTAAGCTTCAAAGAAGCTCTCCTTTAACTCATGCATAGCAATAAACAATAATAAATATACAATGAAAGCTCATAAACATGTATGCAAATACAAGGAGATAAACATGCATAAACAAGCATGAAACACATCAAATTCTTTTTCTCCTATTTGCAAAACAATACAAAACATATATGCATAAACATAAATCCTTTTTCCAAAAACATGCATATATATACCAAATACTTCTCTCCCTTTTTGTCAATCATCAATAAGGGGTCAAAGTAAAAACAAATCAATAAATTCTTCTCTCCCTTTTTGTTCGAAACAAAGAATTAACTAAGGGGTCAAACAAACAAATCAATAAATAGATATATACGATATACATTCATGAAGGGGAAGACGCAAAGTTAACTTTCCTACATATATGCATTACATGAAGAAGGGATGACAAGCCCTAATTCACATAACACATAATATGCAATGTATAAGAAGAGATGTGAAGCTCCCCCTACACACGTGCATCACATAAAGAAGAGTTGTCAAGCTCCTCAATATAGGATACACTCAATATGAATCTATATGTAGAAGAGATGTTAAGCTCCCCTTGCATATAGGTGTAAGTTCACCTAGAGGGGGGGTGAATAGGTGATGGCTAACCTAATGGTCATTTAATGACAAATAATGCGGAATTAAAAACTATTATGACCTAAACTAAACTATTACACTAAACACCACGTATAACACAAGTGTTGCCAAATTTCCCGTGAAGGGCTCTGGACAAACTCCTCTAGATTCCCCTAGGTAAGGGTTGAGGTGCCGCGTTGGCTCTCTTGGTTAAATACAAGTGTTAGCAAACAAACCCAAGCAAGTATAACAAGATGAGCACACAAATATATCAAGCATATAAATATAAACACAATAATTGAATGCAAGATATAGACAAAGAGATAGAGAGAGAGAGAGAGTGAGCAATCGCAAACACAAGGGATTTGTTTCGAGGTTCGAGCACACTTGCTCTACATCCCCACCTTCGACACACGAAGGATTTCCACTATGCTTGATCCCAATGGATCACTCCTCGGTGCCGCAACACCTATAATCCCTCGGACTCTCTAGTCCCGTACACACGCAAGCCCACCGGCTCGCCGAGGCCGCACCTCAAACCAAGAGTTCATACACGAACTTTAAACCACCGCGAACACACTTGTCCGCCTCCTCAAAGAACAAAGAAAAGATCTCTTGGTGATCTAAACATTTTGATCACCAATAAACACTCTCACCACAACACACCTATAGAATGAATAATCAATGGATAGCTCAAGTGTGGTGTGAGAAAACAAGGAAAGAGATGGTGGAGGAAAACTCAAAGAAATCACTTTGTAAACACTCTTGATAAACTCTCCTTTTAATTGGAAGTATTGGCTCTAAATTTTGTGGAGAAAAACCTCTTAAAAGAGTATGAAAAACTGGCACAAAAACTCTCCAAAAATCTTAATCAAAACAGTGCCCAAACCCCCAAATTTATAGGGATAGAAAAACTAGCCGTTGGGGTTCTGTCAGGCCTGTCGGTCGACCGTCCGGTCGACCGGCCAACGGTCATATTTCAGACCGTTGTGCCATTGGTCGACCGGCCGGCCGACCGAGGCAAGGATACAGAGAGTAAACTCTCTGTCCGGTCGGCCGCCCGGCCGCCCAGGGCCTTTCCAGAGAGCAGAGTTCTCTAGACGGTCGACCGGGTCGGTCGGCCGGCCCTCCTGCCAGAACTGGCTGTGCACGTCCGTGCACGTCGGTCGACCGGGTCGGTCGACCGGCTGAAGCCAGGTCAGGTCTGAAATAGGGATTAAAAACTTGGTCTTTTTGGCTCACTTAAAATCCCATAAAATACTGAAAAAGATACAAAAATAGTTTTGATGTTATACTTTGATAAACACACATGCTTGCACAAAATCAAGGCATGTTACAAATGTTTTGAACTATTTTTGTAACTTGGAAAATATGGCTCAAACTAAAAACAGTATTTTCCAAAACTTATTTTTTCAAAACTTGTTTTTCCAAAACATCTCCAAATACAAAAATAAGATATTTAAACAACTTTTAAAGCATAGTGTGTATGGATATGATCCACTACACAAACATGGTGAAATATCTATGTTTTTGACATTATGCACTAAACATGGTTTTGGTTAAAGATATGTAAACTTGAAATACCAAAAACCAAAATGATATTTTTCCAAAATGAAAAGTCTTTTTCTAAAACTAAAATTCTTTTATGAAAACATATCTATCAAGAGTGTGTGTGTATATGTACTTGAGCAATCCACCAACTACTCTATCCTTTACATTTTATCTAAAATAAAATCTTCTAAAAACAAATCTAGACACAAGTCTTCATCTTCTTGAAGTCTTCTCTTGAAACCTTCTTGACTTGGTCCAAACACCGTGCTAGCTCCAAAACTTGACTTCAAATCCTTTGTTGAAGCTATGCACCAACTAAGATCTTGATCATAAATCTGTCACTAATTAAACACAAGATCATTAGTAAACATAACTACATGAGTTGATCATCATCAAAACTAGAGTGATGGGCCTTTGGGCCAACAATAGGCAATATAAATCAAAACATTTTTCATATTTCTTATTAAAACATTTCAAATTTTCTCAATAAAATAAATTTGATACCAATTAAAAATGTGTCAAAGTAGTACATTTAGATACCAAATGAAAGTAAACATATACCACTTGAAAGTAAATAAGGCATTGATACTAATTTTGAGAAAAAAATAAAATCTTGATACCAATTGAAAATATTCAAATAAACATCTTGATACAAAAAGATACCAATTGTAAGTATTTGTCATTTAGAGCATATGATATCAAAAATAAAATCAATTTTCAACATAAAGTGTGGGAGTAGAAATCAACGGTAAACAAAATACCAATTGAAAGATAAAAGTACAAATTTTCTCCCCCTTTATGAAATACCAACTAAAAAGATGCATAAGCTTGTGTTTAAAATATCAATTGAAAACTAATCAATTGAAACATGATGGTCATTAAAAATTCAAGCTTTAGCATAAACATATACATGTATGAAATACCAATCGAAATTGATACAATTTGAAGTGAAAGTATACATACATAAAAATATATATGAGTATACAAGAAAAGTCAATATTGATACCAATTGAAAGAATCCAATGATACCAATTGAAACAACAATAATATCAAGAGTATAACTCATATAACCTACCACCCAATCATGCTCAAGTTTAAAATGATTTTCACTATAAAGCAAACAAGGCATGGACGCCCATCCAACCGCCCGTAGAAGGATAGGGTTTTCAAAAATAGATTTGAAAATATAGTATGTTTGAAACTCTACCATAATGAAGAATACCGTAACTAGTTATATGGAAAATCTTGAAAACTAGTACGAAATCCTTCAAGTAAGGAATAAAACAAAATTATATTTCATGAAATACATGTAAATCACACGGCACTAAACACTCAAAGTCCATAAAGCCCATACATACTCATGAAAAACATAATCATGAGAAACATTTAAATGAAGTGAGTGTACAAGTGTTATGTGACACAAATAATCATGAAAATAGACATTCAAGCTCAATGTTCCTTAAAACATGAAAATCACCAAAACTCGATTTCTTCAAGGCATATGTATGTCAAGTATAAACTAAAGTATACATACATATCCAAAACATAACGAGTCCACAAATGTATATGCATTAAGGCACGTGGCTCAAAGAATGTATATGTATAATCAATAGTTTAGACAAGATGGACATATACATGAAGTGAAAACACATAATCATAAAACATGTCCAAAAATGGGAATACAAGTCAAATGCATGAATCATCAAAACTAGACTATACTAGCACATCTAATGGGTACAAATAAGCGTTCAAGTACAAACATATAATGATCTATTTGTGGCCCACTATATTGAAATACACCTAGAGGGGGGGTGAATAGGTGTAATTGCTAATCTAATGCTCTTTTTAAAAACTTGATGAGATGAGTGATGCAACGATCTCTCAAAACACGACTAAGAGCCGAATACCCCTTTCGAGGTTCTGAACTCCTTCCTCCCAATTCCCCTTGAATGGGTTAGAGGTGCGCAATGCAACCGTGTTGTATGAGATATGATCGAACAAGTAAAGAATGAATTGCTATGATGAAACACACACACAAGCAATCCAAGCAATCAAGGATATAGCAATACAATGCACACAATTAAGCCAAGCAAGTATAGATGAATTGCAATAGAAATATATGCAAGGCAATATGAAACAATGCTCAAAACACAAGCAAGTATATATGATGATATGAATGGATGATGCTTGCACAAATGTAAAAAGAGTAGAGTTGAGAGAAATTGGATCAAACGCAAAGACCAAGATGTGTTTCGAGGTTCGAGCCCCTAGCTCTACATCCCCGCCTACACCACCGTGTAGGATTTCCCAATCCACTATAGGAGTACCAAACTCCTCTCTCAACCGTACAAAGCCACCGAGGCTATACAACCACAATCCACCTCTACCGAAGAGGGATACGGCCCGTAGCCAAATACAACAACCACCTCTACCTAAGAGGCTCACAAACCAATCACAATACCACTCCGATCACCTCTACCGAAGAGGGATTCACAAAAGCAAGGAGGGTTTACAACAAGTGGTTCCACAACCACAAACTTCTCTTTTCTTTCTTTTTCTCTTTTCTTTTTCCACACAAAACAAAGATCCTAATAACTTAGGATAGAAGATATAGCTCAAGTGGAAACTAAGTGTTTTGGAAACAAGCAACAAAGAAAAATACTTGGGAAAATTCTTGCCAAAAGATATAGAATGAAAATCAACACAAATATCCCAAATCCTATTTTCTTTGATTTTCCAAAAACACAAAACAAATACAGATTAAATCTTTTTAGCACTTAAACTCTTTTAAAAACTCTTTTAAACTCTTCAGAAAACTGTAAATTTTCTTCTTAAAAACCTTGGCCAAAATCCCAAAGGAATGGGGTTTATATAGGCCAAAACAGAAAACTAGCCGTTAGGCTGATGTGGCAATTCTGACAGCCACCGGTCGACCGGCCCGGTCGACCGCCAACGGTCGGAAATATGACCGTTGGGGCTCCGGTCGACTGCCAGTCGACCGACCAAAAGGAGGAAACCCAGTTTCCTTCTATCGGTCGATCGACCCAGTCGACCAAAAAGATACAGAGAGCAAACTCTCTATATCGGTCGACTGGGTCCGTGACCCGGTCGACCGACAGACATGCACAGCCTGTGCATGTCCGGACACAGCAGCCGGTCGACTGCCAGTCGACCGGTCTGCCTGAAATAGGTTTTCTGGGCAGATTTTAATAATAGAAAATTTTGTAAAAATTCTTTTAACACTTCTAAAAAATCCACAAAAATATGTTTTATCATTTTACTTGATAACTAAACTTGTGATAACAATTTCAAGATATATATCAATCATATCAATTCATTTTTGTGTCTTGCCAATTTTATCAAAAACAAAACTAGTATTTTTATCAAGCTTTGATTTTTCCAAAACATGAATAGAATAGTCAAAATAAGTTTGTTTACCAAGTTAAAGCATGTATGTATAAATAGAAAACATCTACTATACATATAATATATGTAAACTTGTTTTGATCTATTATTCATGAAAACCAAAAACCAAATCATAAATCGTGTGTGTTTTGTGCACTTGAGCATATCAACTAAACTAAGCTTTACAAATGGATCTAAAACACTATCTAAACTAGGATACCTAAGTCTTGCTTGTAGATCTTCTATCTTCAAGTAGACTAGCTCCCAAACCGTGATCTTCCAAGTGCAAAGGTATAATCTTGAAGCTTTGACACCGGAATCACCATGATAAGCTTCCAAACACCTTGTTGAAGCTATCTCCCAAACTAATATCTTGCTAATGATCTGAAACTTAGAAACACAAGAATATTAGTAAACATAACTACATGAGTTGATCATCATCAAAACTAGAGTGGAAGGCCTTTGGGCCAACAATCTCCCCCTTTTTGATGATGACAAAACTCATGGAGTTATATATGCATGGATTAAAGTTAAGCTTCAAAGAAGCTCCCCCTTAACTCATGCATAAACAAATAAACAATAATATGCAATGCATGATAATGCATATAAACATGGTACTCTAGATACTAATGGAATATTCAACATAAACTATGTTCTAGATACCAATTTAACCAAACAACATGCAATGCTTAATGTTCTAGATATCAATAAAAACAATCATTTTAAACAAGATACCAATTTAAACAATATAAACAATATACCAATTAACAGAAAACAAATAAAGATTAAACAATATACCTATTAAGCAAGGAATTCATGCATATATTAAAAACATAAACACAAATTCTTCTCCCCCTTTTGTCAATCATCAACAAAGGGGTAAATAGCAAAATCAAACAATTTTTTTTAATTCTTAAAGCAAATACATGCATACAAAGTCATGCATATAAGTTACAAAACAACCAAAGTCTTCTCCCCCTTTTGTCCTAATCAAGGAACCAACAAAGGGTTAAAATCATAAAAACAATATTTTCTCCCCCTTTTTGTCAAAAACAAAAAGATCAAGAAGGGGTAATCCAAACATTCATAACAACAATGATACCAATTCAAGATATGACAATAAAGTGCATATTGATACCAATTGAAGTAAAACATATAGCAATGTAAATCAAAAGTATATATTTTTCTTAAACAAAATTTTGAGATACCAATTAAAAACACTCAACATAAACATCTTGATTATCATTAAGAGAAATATGTTCTTTTAAACACATGATACCAATTTGAAACTATATTTTAACATAAATCAAGGGAGTGGGAATCAAATACCAATTGAAAGACAACAACAAATTTTCTCCCCCTTTATGAAATACCAATAAAACATATGCATAAGCTTGTTAAGATACCAATTGAAAAACAAATCAACCATTTGAAAAATTTTCAAGCTTAGCATTAAGATATATATGTATGAGAGTAATAGATACCAATTGAAATTGATACCATAGGATAGAAAGCATACATACATACATACATAAAACATATATGAGTATACCAGAAGGATCAAAAATTGATACCAATTGAAAGTATTCAAAGATACCAATTTAAAGAATAGGGTCAAGTGTATATCTCATATTATCAAAGCGAAGAATACGAACTAGTTAACATGAATAGTTTTGTTAACTAGTACGAAATCCTTCAAGCAAGAATAAATACAAATCATTTTTCATAAAAATGAAATCCACATGATAATCAACACTCTATTCAATTAAGTATAAAAAGGTCTCATGAAAACAAAGCATGACCAATTTGTAGGTGTGAGTGTACAAGTAAAGTGTGGAGATCACAATCATGAAAATTTGTCATTAAGTTCAAATATTCCTTAAAACAAGAAATCATAAAAATATTTATTTTTCAAGGTATATGTATGACTTGACAAACAAGAAGTATACATACATATCCCTAAACACACTTTTGAGTCCATAATAGATATTTGCATGAAAGGCAAATGACTCAAGGGGTGTACATGTATTTCTTAAGGTTTGGCAAGCTAAACATATACATGAAATGGAAAACTCACAAACATGAATCAACAAAGAGAATACAAGTCTAAAACGTATGAATCATCAAAACTAGACTATATTCACACATCTAATGGGAACAAATAAGCATTCAACCCAAAACATATATAGATTTATTTGTGTCCCACTATATGTACAAATATATACCTAGTCTTAATGAAAACTAACATCTAAACAAGTAATCAAATCATTAAGCACAAGACAAACACGAATATCATTTTGTTAAACCGAAACTCACACGAATTCATCAAAAATCTTTTATTTTTAACACAACTTCTAGGTATATGTATGATTCATCCAAATCTAACAATGTACATACATATCCCAATCATAAACGAGTCTATTTAAAAGTAATTGCATGAAGGCAAAAAACTCGATGGGTATACATGTATATTTATTAGTTTTGAATTCAAAAATACATATACATGAAGTAAAATCAAGAAAATAAGTATGACAAGTTTAAATGGAAGAATCCTCAAAACTAGCTTATACAAGTGCATATAGTGGGTACAAATGAGCATGAGGTACAAAACATATATAAGTCAATTTGTTCTCACTATGTGTACATGTATATATGCAAGTTTTGATAATATCTACATCTAAACTAGTTTATACCACATGAAGTACAAAACCAAGCTAAAAATCATCATGATAAAACTAAAACATGATTAATATGTCAAATACACATGTATTAGATTCATGATGTACATTATACTTTTAAACAAACATGAGAACACTAATTATGGATTCATATAAGCATGTGTCTCAAATACTATACATGTATGTCAAGGATCTAATAAGCATGGCATTTACACACTAAATAAAACATGTCATAAATCAAACAATAAAATATGCTATCAATACATGCTAAGAATGATAAAATGTAAAGCATGTAGTAAATGGGAGTTTAGGAATTTGTTACCAAAGCCAAGAGGGCAACTTTCCTTGTCTCCAAAACATGGTGGTCCTCTCCACCAAATCTTCCCTTGAAAGTGATGCATCCAATTGATTTCCATGAAGCCCGGAACGCATCCACTCCAAGGTGTCATCACTCTCACGTCATGTGAGAGCCCACACCTACATCAAAAATTGGAGGGGTGGTCTTTGGTACCCATACTCTTTTGGGTCCATGGGGGTTAGTCCCTTCTCTAACCCAAACAAATTTATTTTTATTTGCTAAATTATTAACATGTAGTCTATCAAAGCAAAATTTAGCAAGGTGGCCTTTTCGACCACAATGTGTACAAGTGTACACATGAGCATACGTGTGATGGTGTCCGTGAGGAGCATGTGTATGCCGTGGAGGGTGTGCATGCATAAAAGATGGAACTTGTTTCTTTCGAAGCAAATTTTCCAACCGTGTATGGTTCATGGCACATTGGCTCATAGTGGAGCCCAAACAATCTACTCTCTTCTTTAACATACAAATATCATCATTAATCATAGAAGAAGAGGTACATACATTAGGTGAAGTATGTGATACTACCCTAGCATGGCAAACATGAGAAACAATATCATTTTCAAAGAATTATTCTTATTTAAACAAATTTCTAATTCTTTTGAAATGAACTCAATTTCTCTTTTCAAAGAATCATTTTCTTTTAAAACAAATTCAACTTTTGAAGACAAAACATCATTATTTGTCAAAACCTCATTGCAATCATTTTTAGATTTTAAAAAGTTATTTTCTTTAAAACAAGGTCTAATTGAGATCTCAATGAATCCCTTTCATTAGAAACCTCAATCTTCTCTTGCAAAACATTGTCAAGTCTAGAATGCAAACATTTATTTTCTTTTTCAATTTCTAGACTTTTCTTTTCAAAATCTTGTATTTTTCTATTAATTTTTCACATACAATGGATAGTTCTTCATTTAAAGCATGGGCATCAATATGATCATTAGAAGAACTAGAGCAATCATCACTATCTAATAGAGTTTCCGATTGTACCTCAAGGGAGTCATTCCCTTGGACCATGAAGCATTGTGGTTCAGATTCTCCACTAGATTCCTCTTCTTGGATTTGTACTTGAAGCTCGGAGGTGGCGGTTGTGGTTGTCAATTTGTTCCACACTACAAAAGCGGAATCAATATTAGAAACATGTAAAAGATAATCTTTTGAAAGTGTGCTTCTAATAGCCTCAAGGGCTTGTGCATTGGCCCCTATATGATCACCATTACCAAGATAGCATTTCTTGGTAGTGGCAAGATAAGCATGTATGCCTAGGGTTTTCAAGTACATGGACATCCTAAGCTTCCATACAACAATGTTGGAAGGGTCATAGCTAGGTGGGGTCATGAAGTCCATGGGTACAAATGCAAACAAGATTAGCAAGCAAATGGATCTCACTCCTAGGATGTTAAGCCTAATATCAGGAGCACTAGCTCTGATACCAATTGAAATACACCTAGAGGGGGGGTGAATAGGTGTAATTGCTAATCTAATGCTCTTTTTAAAAACTTGATGAGATGAGTGATGCAACGATCTCTCAAAACACGACTAAGAGCCGAATACCCCTTTCGAGGTTCTGAACTCCTTCCTCCCAATCCCCTTGAATGGGTTAGAGGTGCGCAATGCAACCGTGTTGTATGAGATATGATCGAACAAGTAAAGAATGAATTGCTATGATGAAACACACACACAAGCAATCCAAGCAATCAAGGATATAGCAATACAATGCACACAATTAAGCCAAGCAAGTATAGATGAATTGCAATAGAAATATATGCAAGGCAATATGAAACAATGCTCAAAACACAAGCAAGTATATATGATGATATGAATGGATGATGCTTGCACAAATGTAAAAAGAGTAGAGTTGAGAGAAATTGGATCAAACGCAAAGACCAAGATGTGTTTCGAGGTTCGAGCCCCTAGCTCTACATCCCCGCCTACACCACCGTGTAGGATTTCCCAATCCACTATAGGAGTACCAAACTCCTCTCTCAACCGTACAAAGCCACCGAGGCTATACAACCACAATCCACCTCTACCGAAGAGGGATACGGCCCGTAGCCAATACAACAACCACCTCTACCTAAGAGGCTCACAAACCAATCACAATACCACTCCGATCACCTCTACCGAAGAGGGATTCACAAAAGCAAGGAGGGTTTACAACAAGTGGTTCCACAACCACAAACTTCTCTTTTCTTTCTTTTTCTCTTTTCTTTTTCCACACAAAACAAAGATCCTAATAACTTAGGATAGAAGATATAGCTCAAGTGGAAACTAAGTGTTTTGGAAACAAGCAACAAAGAAAAATACTTGGGAAAATTCTTGCCAAAAGATATAGAATGAAAATCAACACAAATATCCCAAATCCTATTTTCTTTGATTTTCCAAAAACACAAAACAAATACAGATTAAATCTTTTTAGCACTTAAACTCTTTTAAAAACTCTTTTAAACTCTTCAGAAAACTGTAAATTTTCTTCTTAAAAACCTTGGCCAAAATCCCAAAGGAATGGGGTTTATATAGGCCAAAACAGAAAACTAGCCGTTAGGCTGATGTGGCAATTCTGACAGCCACCGGTCGACCGGCCCGGTCGACCGCCAACGGTCGGAAATATGACCGTTGGGGCTCCGGTCGACTGCCAGTCGACCGACCAAAAGGAGGAAACCCAGTTTCCTTCTATCGGTCGACCGACCCAGTCGACCGAAAAGATACAGAGAGCAAACTCTCTATATCGGTCGACTGGGTCCGTGACCCGGTCGACCGACAGACATGCACAGCCTGTGCATGTCCGGACACAGCAGCCGGTCGACTGCCAGTCGACCGGTCTGCCTGAAATAGGTTTTCTGGGCAGATTTTAATAATAGAAATTTTGTAAAAATTCTTTTAACACTTCTAAAAAATCCACAAAAATATGTTTTATCATTTTACTTGATAACTAAACTTGTGATAACAATTTCAAGATATATATCAATCATATCAATTCATTTTTGTGTCTTGCCAATTTTATCAAAAACAAAACTAGTATTTTTATCAAGCTTTGATTTTTCCAAAACATGAATAGAATAGTCAAAATAAGTTTGTTTACCAAGTTAAAGCATGTATGTATAAATAGAAAACATCTACTATACATATAATATATAAACTTGTTTTGATCTATTATTCATGAAAACCAAAAACCAAATCATAAATCGTGTGTGTTTTGTGCACTTGAGCATATCAACTAAACTAAGCTTTACAAATGGATCTAAAACACTATCTAAACTAGGATACCTAAGTCTTGCTTGTAGATCTTCTATCTTCAAGTAGACTAGCTCCCAAACCGTGATCTTCCAAGTGCAAAGGTATAATCTTGAAGCTTTGACACCGGAATCACCATGATAAGCTTCCAAACACCTTGTTGAAGCTATCTCCCAAACTAATATCTTGCTAATGATCTGAAACTTAGAAACACAAGAATATTAGTAAACATAACTACATGAGTTGATCATCATCAAAACTAGAGTGGAAGGCCTTTGGGCCAACATATATGTACAAGTATATATCTTAGTCTTAATGAAAACTAACATTTAAACATGTAATCAAATCATGAAGCATAAAATAAGACATAAATCAACATGATAAATATAAATAAGATCATTATGTAAATCCTCATGCTATTAGAACTATGATATACATAATAGCTAAACAATGGTGAGAACACAACATATGGGTCCATATAAACATGGGTGATCTCAAATGCTATATATGCATGTCAAAGGTCTAATAATCATGGCATTATCATAATAATCTATAAACATCAAAACATGCTATCAACAATGATATGAAAGGCATGCAAATAATAAACGAGAGTTAGAGATCGATACCAAAACCGATGAAGGCACCTCTCTAGTTCTCCAAACCAAGGTGTCCTCCCACCAAACCTCCTTGAAAGTGATGCATCCAAATAGTCCTCATGAAGCTCGAAACGCATCCACCTCAAGGCACCATCGCTCTCACGTCATGCGAGAGCCCACACCTACATCAAGTACAATAGGGGTGGTCTTTGGTACCCATACTTTTTTGGTCCATGGGGGTTAGTACCTTTTCTAACCCAAACAAATTTATTTGCTAAATTAACATCATGTATACGATCATAGCAAAATTTAGCAAGGTGGCCCTTACGTCCACAATGTGTACAAGTGTACACATGAGCATACATGTGATGGGTGTATACGTGAGGAGCATGTGTATGCCGTGGAGGGTGTGCATGCAAAGATGGAACTTGTTTCTTTCGAAACAAGGATTCCAAACGTGTATGGCTAGAAACACAATGGCTCAAAGTGGAGCCCAAACAATCCATATTCTTCTTTAGTATAGATATATCATTTTCAATTAAAGAAGAAGTGTGGCATGCAATAGGTGAATTAGGTGAAGCTATCCTAGCATGGCAAACATGTGTATCAATATTATTTTGCAAAGAAATATTTTTTTTAAACAAACTTCTAAATCCTTTGAAATAGACTCAATTTTTATTTTTAAAGAATCATTTTCTTTTAAAACAAAGTCAACTTTTGAAGACAATTTTTCATTTTTCTTCAAAATAATTTCACAATCATTTTTAGATTTTAAAAGTTCATTTTCTTTTAGGGCAAGATCAAGTCTAGATTTAAATGAATCCTTTCATTAGAAATCTCCATTTTATCTTGCAAAACCAAATCAAGTTTTGAACACAAAACCTTGTTTTCTTCTTTAATTCAAAACTCTTCTTTTTCAAAAAGTTGTATTTTTCTATCAATTTTTCACAAACAATAGAAAGTTCTTCATTTAAAGTGTTAGGATCAACATGCTCATTACTAGAAGAACTAGTATCATCACAATCTAGTTGAGATTCCGAATATACCTCAAGGGAGTCATTCCCTTGGACCATGAAGCATTGTGACTCGGATTCTCCGCTAGATTCCTCCTCCGGTTGAATTGGCAATTGAAGCTTGGAGGTGGTCAACTTGTTCCACACTGCAAAGGCGGAATCATAGTTAGAAACAAGCATAAGATATTCTTTATTTAGCGTGCTTCTAATAGCCTCAAGGGCTTGTGTATTGGCCCCGATATGATTGCGGTTACCAAGATAGTATTTCTTGGTAGCGGCAAGAAAAACATGCAAGCCTAGGGTTTTCAAATACATGGACATCCTAATTTCTATGTGTCAATGTTGGAAACATCAAACATGGGAGGTGACAAGCAATCCATGAGTGTGTGCAAACAAATATACGTGCAAATGCAAATGAAAGATTAGCAAACCAAGATCTCACTCCTAGGTGGTTAAACCAAATATCAGGAGCGTAGGCTCTGATACTAATTGTAAGTACACCTAGAGGGGGGGTGAATAGGTGTACCGCTAATCTAATGAACTAAATGCGAAAATTAAAACTAATTTGCAACTACACTTAGTGCAACCAACGAGTGTAGCCGAATTCCCCGTAAAGGGCTCTGGACTAACTCCTCTTGATTCCTCAGAATAAGAGTTGAGGCGCTATATGAAGCTCTCGTGGTTAGGCACAAGTGAGGCACACAAGCAAACATAACCAAGCATATAGATATAGGCAATATGAATCAATGCAAGGCACAACACAAGCATATAAGATATGACAATATGAATGATGCAATGCACAAATAGAGAGAGAGAGAGAGAGAGAGAGAGAGAGAGAGAGAGTTGAGAGTCAATAGATCAAACGCAAACAAGAACATGTGTTTCGAGATTCGAGCACCGAGCTCTACGTCCCCGCCTTCACCGAGAAGGATTTCTAATCCACTAGGAGTACCGAACTCCTCTCTCAACCAATACAACCTCCACCGAGGCAATACAAATAGTCTACCGAAGACCGGAGTACCGAACTCCACAAACCAACCAATACAACCTCCACCGAGGCTACAAACACCACAATCCACCTCTACCGAAGAGGGATACAAATCCACCACCAACTCCACCTCACCAAGAGGGAGTAAATCACAACCTCAACCTCTACCAAAGAGGGAGCAACCAACAACCCAAATCCACCTCTACCAAAGAGGGATAACCACAAAGAAAGGGGTTTACAACTTGGTGGTTACAAAGACCACAAACTTAATCTCTTTTCCCACAAATAAATGATCCTATAGAATAGGATAGAGTGATATAGCTCAAGTGAAAAACAAGTGTTTGGAAATCAAAAACTCAAGGAAAACTATTGGGAAAATAACTAGGATAAGAATACAATGAAGATCAAAAACCCAATCCTAAAGCTTTTCTTTTTCTTGAATTTTCCAAACCCTTTTTGAAACAAATAGAGATGAACTCTTTAAGCACCAAAAACCTTTTGAAAACTTGCTGAAATAAACACTAGAGAGTAGAAATTTTTGGCTCTAAAAATCTTGGAGAAAAACCCATACAAATTGGGGTATATAAAGCCCCAATCCAAAACTAGCCGTTAGACTGAACTGTCAGCCTAGACGGTTGGCGGTCGACCGCCCGGTCGACCGCCAACGGTCATATTTTTGACCGTTGGTAGCCTGCGGTCGACCGGCCGGTCGACCGTAAAAATCCAGAGAGCAAAGCTCTCTGGCCGGTCGACCGCACGGTCGACCGCCCAGGTGCCTGACCAAACGTGCACAGGCTTGTGCACGTTGGTCGACCATCCCGGTCGACCAGTCGGTCAACCGCCAGAGCCTGGCAGGCAGGGTTCTGGGTCAGAAAAACTTGTTAAAAAATATTCTAAAAATTCACATAAATTTCTAAAAATCCACAAAAATAGTTTCTAACTTTATATATGATATATAAACATGTGATAAAAATTTCAACAAAAATTTCAAACTTTTGGACTATTTTTGTGTCTTATGAATTTTATCAAAAACCAAAAACTGTATTTTACCAAACTTAGATTTTTCAATAGGAAATCTGATTTTTTCAAAACTCATTCAAATACAAAAACATGATACTTAAACAACTTTTAGGCATATAGTATATGGATAGAAATCCAATATACATGAAACATATACATATCATTATTTTGACTTTATTTCTAAAAATATGTTTTGTTAAAAATATCAAAACACCAAAACACATGAATAGGTATGTCAAACTAAGTTTGTCTAGGAAGTTAAGCATGCATGTATATAGAATACATCTAATATACATTTAAACAATGAAAACTTATTTTGATCTTAACTATTCATGAAAACTAATATCGGTTAAACCAAAAACCGAAAAACGAATCCAAAACATGAAACGTGTGTGTATTGTGAACTTGAGCGTAACACACTATCTAATCTTTACACATGGATCTAAAATACAAACTAAACTTGGATACCTAAGTCTTCTTGACGATCTCCATCTTCAAGTCGACTCGATCCAAACCGTGATCCACGGAGCTTGACTCCAACGAGTGCTATGTATGATCTTGATGCTCGGGCTCTGGAATACCATGTGAAAGCTTCCAAACCATCTTGTTGAAACAATCACCAACTAATATCTTGATTAAATGATCTGAAACTAAACATCACAAGATAATTAGTAAACATAACTACATGAGTTAATCATCATCAAAACTAGAGTGGAAGGCCACTGGGCCAACAGAAAGTACACCTAGAGGAGGGTGAATAGGTGTAGTGCTAATCTAAGACAAATAATGCGGAATTTAAAAAGAAGAATTTTCACTATATCGTCCACACAGGGAACCTCTACTGAGGATTTGGGCAAATACAACTTTGGAGTACACAACTCCTCTCTCACCAAATACAACATCTCATTAGAGGCAAAGCACAAAGCCAACACAACATCAACCTCTTACTAGAGGGATACTAACAAACTCATTCACCTCTACACTTAGAGGGATACTAGCAACCCAATTGCACAACCTTCTCTACACTTAGAGGGAAAGGCACAAAGCCAAGCAAAGATAAGGGTTTACAATACTTGGTGGTTTCAACAAACCACAAACCAATTTTCTCACTAAATAAGATCCTATAGATAGGATAGATATGATAAGTTCAAGTGTGAGAAAATAAAGTATTTGGAACAAAAAAAAAACAATTGAGAAAATCTCCAAATAGATATTGAAATCAAGATCAAAAATCACTTCCCAAAAGACTCTATTTTTCTTTGAAATTTTCAACACTTTAAAACAAAAAAAGATTGATCTTTTAAACCCAAAAACTCTTTTAAAACTTGCTGTTAAAACACTTAAGGGAATCCATGTTTTGAAAGAAATAAGTTCCACCTATGCATGCACACCATACACGGCATACACATGATTCTCATGCTCACACTCATAACACTATATATGTTCATGTGTACACTTATACACATTATGGACGTAAGGGCCACCTTGTAAAATTTTGCTTTGATAGAATTAATGATTCAAATTTAGCAAATAGATTTGTTTGGGTTTGAAAAGGAGCTAACCCTCATGGACCCAATAAAGTATGGGTATCAAAGACCACTCTTATTTTATTTGATGTAGGTGTGGGCTCTCACTCGACGTGAGAGTATTGGTGCCTTGAGGTGGATGCGTTCGAGCTTAATGATGACTATTTTGGATGCATCACTTTCAAGGGAAGGTTGGTGGCAAGACCACCATGTTTGGAGACATAGAGATGTGCCCTAATGGTTTTGGTAACGATCTCTAAACTCCTATTTAGATTTACATGCTTTCATGATTGATTTTTAGCATGTTTTAGTTTTTCATGATTAGTATGTTAAATGCCATGATATTTAGACCTATGACATACATGCATAGTATTTGAGATACACCCATATTTATATGGACTTATATTTTGTGTTCTCATTATAGTTTAGCTATTGTGTATATCATAGCTCTAATAACATGTGCATTTACCTAATGATCATATTGATTTATGTCTCATTTTATGCTTCATGTTTTGATTACATGTTTAGATGTAATTTTTCATTAAAACTTGTGCATATGCTTGTACAACTAATGAGCCACAAACTGATTATTATATGTTTGTACTTGATTGCTCATTTGTACCTATTAGATGTACTAGTATAACCTAGTTTTGATGATTCATGCATTTTGACTTGTATTCCCTATTATTAGACATGTTTTTCATGATAATGTGTTTTAGCTTCATGTATATGCTAATTTTGTCAAAACTTTATGATATACATGTATAACCTTGAATCATTTACTTTTCATGCAATATTCTATTATGGACTCAATTGTGTTTAGATATGTATGTATGCTTCTAGTTTAGACTAAACATACATATACCTTGAAGTAGATTTAGTTTTGATGATTTTTATAAAGGAATTTCATATTGAGCTTAATTGCCTTATTCCATGATTTTGTTGATTACATGACTTTGTACACTCACATTATTTGATGTTTACTCATGATTTATTTTCATGAGATTATATGAGCTCTACTGCTATTTGAGTGTTGATGATTGTGTGATTTTCATGTTTTCATGAATATGTTATTGTTTTATTCCTTATTTGAAGGATTTCATACTAGTTTTCAAGTTTATCATAAAACTAGTTACGTATTTCTTCATTTTGGAAGAGTTTTCAATTATGCTAAAATTATTTTCAAACTTAATTTTGAAAACCCTTCCATCGAAGGGCGATTGGATGGTTGCCTTGTATGCTCTTTATTGAAAAATCAATTTGAACATGTGCATGAAAGGGAGGTAGTATGAGTTATACACTTGATCCTCATCATATTTTCAATTGGTATCCAATTGATATTTTCATGTTTGTATACTCATCTTTGGTTTTCTATATATGTATGCTTCAAAACTTCAAAAAGTATCAATTTCTATTGGTATTTACTTTTTCATACATATATATATATGATTTGATTGTGCCTACTATATCTTTACATCTCAAAGTACAAATTATATTTATGATAAGCTTGATTAACTCCTTAATGACTATTAGTTTTCAAATTGGTATTTTATACATGCTTATGCATCATTTTCATTTGTATTTCATAAAGGGGGAGAAAACTTCATGTTTTTATTTTCAATTAATTGTATTTTCAATTGGTATCTTAATCTCACTCTTTATGATGAAAAATGATATTATTTGGTATATTATTTTTCAATTGGTTTCCTATGCTCTTAACGAAAAATATTTTAATTTGGAATATGCTAACATTTTCAATATTGGTCAAAAATCTTAAATTGGCTTTATTCTAAAATTTGATATCTTTATTGCAAAATGAATTGTTTAACCAAATAGTTGGCTTGTTTTTCAATTGGTATCAATTTCATTTTAAATTGGTATCTATATTGAAATGAGTTATGTTTACATAAAAATATTTGGATTTCACTTTCAATTGATATCAAAATTACAAAATATTCTCATTTAGTATCAAAATTACAGGATGTTTACATTTGGTATCAAGATTCTAAAATACATATATATTTCTATTGGTATCAAAACATACAATGTTTCATTTTCTATTGGTATCAAAAGTTTACAAGATATTTTCAATTAGTATCTTTTGGTATCTTAAAATTTTTTGTTTATTTTCAATTGGTATCATAATTTGGTATCAAAAGTTTGATATGTATTGCTTATACGCAAGAGGAGCTTAACATCTTCTCTATATATAGATTCATGTTGAGTGTATCTCATACTGAGGAGCTTGACCGCTCTTCTCTATGTCTTTCAAGTGTGTAGGAGGAGCTTCACATCTCTTTTTATACATTGTATATTATGCGTTATGTGATTATGGTCTAGTCATCTCTTTTTCATGTAATGCACGTATGCAGGGAGAGTTAACTTCACGTCTTTCCTCTTCATGAATGTATATAACATTTACACCTTTATTGTTTTGATTTATGCAAAAAGGAAGAAAAATATTATTATGCCTTTAGTGTTTGTACCCCTTTGTTGATGAATTGACAAAAAAGGGGAGAGAAATTTGGAGTTTTTATATATGCATGTTTGTTTAATTCGTTATCTTTTACCATTGGAATCAAGAGCATTTTTTGTTGGTATCAAGAGCATGTTTATTTCATTGGTATCAAATATCATGTTTATGCATATTTATGTTCAACATTCACAACATATCTTTATAGTTTATTGCTATGCATGAGTTAAGGGGGAGCTTCTATGAAGCTTAACTTTAATCCATGCATATATAACTCCATGAGTTTGTCATCATAAAAAAGGGGGAGATTGTTGGCCTAGAGGCCATTCACTCTAGTTTTGATAATGATTAACTCATGTAGTTACAGTTACTAATAATCTTGTGATATTTAGTTTCAGATATTTGATCAAGATATTAGTAGGTGATTAGCTTCAACAAAGGTGTTTTGGAACTTTCACATGATGATTCAAGAGCTCGCGCGTCAAGATAGCATCTAGTACTCGATGGAGTCAAGCTTGTTTGGATCGGTTTTGGATCGAGTCGACTTGGAGAAGGAGTTCTACAAGAAGACCTCGGTTTGTTTAGTTTAAGATTGTGTTTAGATCATTGTAAAGATTAGATAGTGTTGATATGCTCAAGTTCACATACACACACTTATTTTAAAGTATCATGTTTTGTTTTCGGTTTAACCGGTTTTTAGATTTCTAGTTCAAATATATAGTTTTCATGAATAGATAGAATCAAAACAAGTTTACAAGTTTTAATGTATATTAGATTTGATTTATATACATCTATGCTTCATATACTTAGAAAAACTTATTTTGAAAAGCCCATTCATGTGTTTGGAGTTTTGTATTTAATAAAACTTATTTTTTATTTAATGTCAAAAACATTGATATAATATCTTTCATGTATATTGGATTCTATCCATATACAATATGTTTCAAAGTTGTTTCAATATCATATTTTTGTATTTACATGTGTTTTGGGGAAAACGAATTTCCATTTCAAAAATCTAGGTTTTGGAAAATACGGATTTTGGTTTAAGGCAAAATTTCAAGAACACAAAAATGGTTCAAATAGTTTTGTAATATGTGTTGAATTTTACTCACACATATTTGTATTTCAAAGATCTTATAAGAACTGATTTTTATGAAATTTATGTGATTTTATGGGATTTAATTGAAGTCAAAAACCTAAGTTTTTAATCTCTAAAAAGTTTGACCTGGCTGTCTGCCGGTCGACCGGTCCGGTCGACCGACGTGCACAAGACGTGCACGCAGCCTGGGCTGGTGGGCCGGTCGATCGTCCAGAGAGCTCTGCTTTCTGGAAATAGCCCCGGTTGACCGTGAAAGTACACCTAGAAGGGGGTGAATAGGTGTAAGGCTAATCTATGACAAATAATGCGAAATTTAAGACTTAATTGCAACACACTTAGTGTAACCAAAGAGTGTACCCGAATTACCAGTGAAGGGCTCTGGACTAACTCCTCTTGATTCCTCTGAATAAGAGTTGAGGTGCTATATGAAGCTCTCTTGGTTAAACACAAGTGAGGCACACAAACAAACACAACCAAGCATATAATATGAATGAGCAATATGAATGATGTAAGGCACAATATAAAAGAGAGAGAGTTACGAGAAAGTGGATCAAACACAAACACAAGGATATGTTTCAAGGTTCGAGCACCCAGCTCTACGTCCCTGCCTTCACACAGAAGGATTTCCACTAACTCGTCCACACAGGACTTCCCACACAGGGAACCTCCACTGAGGATTAGGGCAAATATAATTTGGGAGTACACAACTCCTCTCTCCAACAATTACAATCTCTCACTAGAGGCAAGGCACAAACCAACACAATATCAGCCTCACAAATGAGGGATAGGCACAAAGCCAAACAACCACCTCTCACTAGAGGGTCAAGGCACTTAGCCAAACAATAATCCACCTCTCACTAGAGGGATTAGGCTCAAATCCACACAAACACAAACACCTCACACTTGAGGGATTCCAACACAACCTCCACTATCACCTCTCACTAGAGGGATACCAATACTATCACCTCTCACTAGAGGGATATTACAATAAATGGAAGGATTATAACTTGGTGGTCTCTTTCAACCACAAACCAATTCTTTCTCACAAAATAATGATCCTATAGATAGGATAGATAGAAAAGCACAAGTGTGAGAAATAAAGAGTTTGAAAATAAAAAACACAAAGAAAAACTCTTGGGAAAACTTCTAGAACAGATATAAAATGAAGATAAAAAACAATCCCAAAGACTTCTCCTTTTCTTGATTTTTTAACCCTTTAAAACAAATAAAGATAAAATCTTTAAACCCAAAACTCTTTTAAAAACTTGTATTAAAACACTTGTAAAGGTGAGAAATTTTGCACTTGGAAAACTTGTTGAAAACCAACTGAAATGGGGGGTATTTATAGCCCCAAATGAATCTGCCCGTTGGCAGCAAGAAAGAGCTTCCGGTCGACCGCCCGGTCAACCGGCCCAAATGTCAGACTTCTGACCATTGTGCCTCCGGTCGACCGGCCCGGTCGACCGAGACTGGATAAAGAGAGCAGAGCTCTCTGCCGGTCGACTGGCCCGGTCGACGAGGCCATTTTCAGAGAGCAGAGCTCTCTGGACGGTCGACCGCCTGGTCGACCGGCCCACTAGCCCTGGCTGCGTGCACGGCCTGTGCACGTCGGTCGACTGGTCCGGTCGACCGACTTCTGCTCTGCTCGACCGGTCCGGTCGACCGGCAGACAGCCAGTCCAGCCTAATATAGGATTTAAAAATTTGATGTTTTATCTTTAATTAAATCCCATAAAATCACATAAATTTCACAAAAATCAGTTCTTATTATATCTTTGAAATACAAATATGTGTGACAAAAATTCAACACATATTTCAAACAATTTGAACCATTTTGTGAGATAGAAAATTTGCCTTAAACCAAAATCCGTATTTTTGAAACATGGATTTTGAAATGGAAATCCGATTTTTTCAAAACACATGTAAATACAAAAACATGATATTGAAACAACTTTGAAGCATATTG
Source organism: Agave tequilana (assembly GCA_038442645.1). Lineage (NCBI taxonomy): Eukaryota > Viridiplantae > Streptophyta > Magnoliopsida > Asparagales > Asparagaceae > Agave > Agave tequilana. The sequence goes on along the minus strand of JAVJIF010002356.1, from coordinate 148,305 downwards.
TATATAGATAGAATCCAATATACATGAAAGGTATTATATCTATGTTTTTGACTTGAAATCTGAAAATAAGTTTTGTTTAAATACAAAATTCCAAACTCATGAATAGGTTATCAAAATAAGTTTTTCTAAGTATATGAAGCATAGATGTATATAGATCAATTCTAATATACATTAAATCATGTAAACTTGTTTTGATTCTATCGATTCATGAAAACTAAGATCGGTTAAGCTGAAAAACAAAAACCAAAACATGAAACTTGTGTGTGTATTGTGAACTTGGGCATATCACACTATCTAATCTTTACAATGAGATCTAAACAAACTATACTAAAACAAACCGATGTCTTCTTGTAGAACTCTGTCTCCAAGTCGACTCGATCCAAACGTGATCCACCGAGCTTGACTTCAACCAAGTGCTAGATATGAACTTGACGCTCGAGCTCTTGAATCACCATGTGAAAGGTCTAAAATACCTTTGTTGAAGCTAATCACCTACTAATATTTTGATCAAATATCTGAAATTAAATATCACAAGATTATTAGTAAACTATAACTACATGAGTTAATCATCATCAAAACTAGAGTGAAGGGCCTCTGGGCCAACAATCTCCCCCTTTTTGATGATCACAAAACTCATGGAGTTATATATGTATAGATTAAAGTTAAGCTTCAAAGAAGCTCTCCCTTAACTCATGCATAGCAATAAACAATAAAGATATGCAATGAATGCTCAACATAAATATGCATAAACATGATATTTGATGCCAATGAAATAAACATGCTTTTGATATCAATTTTAAAATAAATATGTTCTTAAAAATAATGTTGCTCTTGATACCAATAAAGACTCTATGTTAAAATAAACATGTTCTTAAAAATAATGTTGCTCTTGATACCAATAAAAACCCTTGATACCAACAAAACAATAAAAGATGCTCTTGATGCCAATACCCACAAAAGATGCTTTTGATACCAATGGTAAAGGATAACAAATTTAAACACATATGCATATAAAAACAAACATATATAAACAAAATAAACATATATAAACAAATATGCATATATCAAACTCCAAAATATCTCTCCCCCTTTTTGTCAACTCATCAACAAAGGGGTACAAACAATGAAGGGCATAAATAATAATTTTCTCCCTTTTTGTATAAATCAAACAAAAAAGGTGTATATGCTATATACATTCATGAAGAGGAGAGACGTGAAGTTAACTCCCCCTGCATACATGCATTTATATGAAAAGAGATGACTAAGCCCAAACCACATAAAGCATAATATGCAATGTATAAAAGGAGATATGAAGCTCCTACTACACACGTGTACTACATACCAAAGAAAGGTCAATTACTTCAATATGACATACATTCAAAATGAATCTATATATAGAGAAGATGTTAAGCTTCCCTTGCATATAAGTAATATAAATCAAAACATTATGATACAAATTGAAAGATATATCAATTTAGCATGAAGGTATACATCGAAACATCATGATACCAATTGAAAATAAACAAAACATAAAAAATTTTGATATCAATTGAAAGATATAAACATATAGGTAATCTTGATACCAATCGTAAAATTAGTACCAATTGAAAATATTTTAACACTTTTGATACCAATTGAAAAACATAAACATATCTTTTTGGTTAAACACTAAAATCATTTTGCAATAAAGATACCAAATAGAGAATAATATCAATTTAAGATTCTTGATACCCATATTCAAAATGAAACACATACCAATTGAAAATAATTTCCATTAGGAGCATAGGAAAACAAATGAAAATTAAGATATCATTTTTAAACATAAAGAGTGGGAGTAAGATATCAATGGTAAACAAAATCGATTGAATGATAAAATAAGAATTTTCTCTCCCTTTATGAAATACTCATGAAAACAATGCATAAGCTTGTATAAGATACCAATTTAAATATAATTGTCATTAAGGACTAAATCAAGTTTAGCATAACCAAATTTGTGCTCAAAGATATAAAGATATAGTAAGCACAATCACAACACATATATATGTATGAAAATGTAAATACCAATCTAAGTTTTAAAGCATACAAATATAGAAATAAATATGAGTATACAAAATAAATATCAATTGTAATACCAATTGAAAACACAATGAGAATCAAGTGTATAACTCATACTCCCTACCACCCATTTTATGCACATGTTTAAATAGATTTTCAATAATGCATCCAAGGTATGGTCGCCCAACCAACCGCCCTTGGATGGGTAGGGGTTTTCAAAAATAAGTTTGAAAATAGTTAGCACAATTGAAAACTCTACCAAAAATGAAGAATACGCAACTAGTTATATGATAAAATTACAAACTAGTACAAATCCTTCAAGTAAGGAATAAAACAAGAGAATATCCATGAAACATGAAAATCACATGATCATCAAACACTCAAAGGTCTATAAGCACATATAGTCTCATGAAAATAAATCATGAGTAAACATTAAGTAACGTGAGTGTTTAAGAGTTATGTAAAAAACATAATCATGAAAATAGGCAATAAGGCTCAATGATGAAATTTCTTTATAAATGAAAACACGAAAATCATTAAAATTTAATTTTTATCAAAACAATGATAACTCCAAGGCATATATATGTTTTTGTATAAACTAGAGTATACATATATATTCAAACATGAACGAGTCCACAAAAATATATGCATGAAGTCAAGTGGCTCAAGGATGTATATGTATAACTATTAGTTTAGACAAAATAGATATATACATGAAGCTAATGACAACATGCACAAAATTATAGAATACAAGTCAAAATGCATGAATCATCAAAACTAGGCTATATTAGTACATCTAATAAGTACAAATGAGCAATCAAGTTCAAGTATATAATAATCCATTTGTGGCTCACTAGTTGTATAAGCATATACTCAAGTTTTAATGAAAACTAACATTTAAACATGTAATCAAATCATGAAGCATAAAATGTTACATAAACCAATATGATCATTAAGTAAATACACATGTATTAGACTAGGATATACACAATAGATAAACTAAAGTGAGTACACACAAAAATAATGGTCCATATAAAACATGGGTATATCTCAAATACTAATCATGTATATCACTAATCTAATATCATGACATTTAATATAATAATTAAGAAACATCAAAACATGCTAAAAATCAATAATGGAAGCATGTAAACATAAATGGGAGTTAGAGATCGCTACCAAAATCATGAGGGTACATCTCTATGTCTCCAAACCAAAGTGGTCCTCCCACCAAAAACTCCTTGAAAGTGATGCATCTAAAATTGTCACTTTTAAGCTCGGAACGCATCCATCTCAAGGCACCGTCACTCTCACGTCAAGTGAGAGCCCACACCTACATCAAATATCATAGGGGTGGTCTTTTATACCCATACTATTTTGAGTCCATGAGGGTTAGCACTTTTCCTAACCCAAACAAATCTATTTGCTAAATTTACATCATGTATTCTATCATAACAAAACTTAGCAAGGCGGCCCTTACGTCCACAATGTGTACAAGTGTACACATGAGCATACATAGTGTTATGTGTATGAACGTGAGGAGCATGTGTATGTCGTGTAAGGTGTGCACGCATAGATGAAACTATTTCTTTCGAAACATAGATTCCAAATGTGTGTGTTTCATGGCACATTGGCTCAAAGTGGAGCCCAAACAATCAACACTCTTCTTAAGCATACAAATATCATTTTCAATTATAGAAGAGATGGTGCATGCAATAGAAGAGTTAGATGATGAAGCTACACTAGCATGGCAAACATGTGAATCAATATTATTTTGCAAAGTAGTATTTTTCTTTGAAAACAAATCTAGCTCTTTTGAAATAGAAGAAATTTTCTTTTTCAAAGATTCTTTTTCTTTTACAACAAAATCAAGTTTTAAAGTTAAATCCTCGTTTTTCTTTAAAACATTTTCACAATAATTTTTACTTTTCAAAATCTTGTTTTCATTTAGGGCAAGATCAAGTTTAGATTTCAATGAATCCTTTTCATTAGAAATCTCATCTCTTCTTGCAAAATAACATCAAATTTTGAAGACAAGTCCATATTTTCTTTAGTTAACTTAAAAGTTTTCTTTTCAAAACTTTATATTTTTTAAAGAGGTTCTCACAAACAATAGATAGCTCTTCATTCAATGCATCAGGATCAACATAATCATATCAAGAAGAACTAGCACTATCTAGTTGAGTATCCGAATGTACCTCAAGGGAGTCATTCCCTTGGACTATGAAGTAACGTTGGTCGGATTCTTCTCTACTAGATTCCTTCTCCACTTGGATTGGCAATTGAAACTTTGGAGAGGTCAAGATGTTTCACACTGCAAAGGCAGATTTACAATGAGAAACCATTTTCAAATATTCTTTGTTAAGTGATTTTCTAAGTGCCTCTAGGGCTAGTGCATTGGCCTCTATATGCATGCTATTACTAAGGTAAGATTCTTTGGTAATGGCAAGGTAAACTTTATAACCTATGACTTTTAAGTACCAACTCATCTTAACCTTCCATGTATCAATTTTAGAGATATCAAACATGGGAGGGTTATCCATGAGTTCAAACAATATGTGTGCAAATGCAAATGATAGATAAGCAACCAAGATCTCACTCCTAGGTAGTTAAACCTAATATCAGGAGAGTAGGCTCTGATACAATTGAAAATACACTTAAAGGGGGGGGTGAATAGGTGTAAGGCTAATCTATGACAAATAATACGGAATTTAAGTCTTAATTGCAACACACTTAGCGTAACCAAAGAGTGTAGCTGAATTCCCGGTGAAGGGCTCTGAACTAACTCCTCTTGATTCCTCTGAATAAGAGTTGAGGTGCTACATGAAGCTCTCTTGGTTAAACACAAGTGAGGCACACAAACAAACACAACCAAGCATATAAGTATGAATAAGCAATATGATTAATGCAAGGCACAATATAAAAGAGAGAGAGAGTTAAGAGAAAGTGGATCAAACACAAAGACAAGGATATGTTTCGAGGTTCGAACACCCAGCTCTACATCCCCGCCTTCACACAGAAGGATTTTCACTAACTCGTCCCCGCAGGACTTCCCACACAGGGAACCTCTATTGAGGATTTGGGCAAATACAATTTAGGAGTACACAACTCCTCTCTCCAATAATTACAACCTCTCACTAGAGGCAAGGCACACACCAATACAATATCAACCTCACAAATGAGGGATAGGCACAAAGCCAAACAACCACCTCTCACTAGAGGGTCTAGACACTTAGCCAAACAACAATCCACCTCTCACTAGAGGGATCAGGCTCAAAGCCACACAAACACAATCACCTCACACTTGAGGGATTACAACACAACCCCACTATCACCTCTCACTAGAGGAATATCAATACTATCACCTCTCACTAGAGGGATATCACAAAAAATGGAAGGATTACAACTTGGTGGTCTCTTTCAACCACAAACCAATTCTTTCTCATAAAATAATGATCCTATAGATAGGATAGATAGAAAAGCTCAAGTGTGAGAAATAAAGAGTTTGAAAGTCAAAAACACAAAGAAAAACTCTTGGGAAAACTTCTAGAATAGATATAAAATGAAGATCAAAAACAATCCCAAAGACTTCTCCTTTTCTTGATTTTTTCAACCCTTTAAAACAAATAAAGATAAAATTTTTAAACCCAAAACTCTTTTAAAAACTTATATTAAAACACTTGTAAAGGTGAGAAATTTTGCTTTTGAAAAGCTTGTTGAAAACCAACTCAAATGGGGGGTATTTATAGCCCCAAATGAATCTGCCCGTTGGCAGCAGGAAAGGGCTGATTTGCCCTTCCGGTCGACCGGCCCCAACGGTCAGATTTCTGATCGTTGTGCCTCCGATCAACCGAGACTGGATACAGAGAGCAGAGCTTTCTGCCGGTCGACCGTCCCGGTCGACCGGCCCACTAGCCCTGGCTACGTGCACGTCCTGTGCACGTCGGTTGACCGGTCCGGTCACCGACTTCTGCTCTGGTCGACTGGCCCGGTCAACCGGCAGACAGCCAGTCCAGCCTAATATAGGATTTAAAAACTTGATGTTTTATCTTTAATTAAATCCCATAAAATCACATAAATTTCACAAAAATCAGTTATTATTATATCTTTAAAATACAAATATGTGTGACAAAAATTCAACACAAATTTCAAACAATTTGAACCATTTTGTGAGATAGAAAATTTGCCTTAACCAAAATCCGTATTTTTCGGAACATGGATTTTTGAAATGGAAACCCAATTTTTTCAAAACACATGTAAATACAAAAACATGATATTGAAACAACTTTGAAGCATATTGTATATGGATAGAATCTAATATATATGAAAGGTATTATATCTTTGTTTTTGACTTGAAATCCGAAAATAAGTTTTGTTTAAATACAAAACTCCAGACTCATGAATAGGTTATCAAAATAAGTTTTTCTAAGTATATGAAGCATAGATGTATATAGATCAATTATAATATATATTAAACCTTGTAAACTTATTTTGATTCTATCTATTCATGAAAACCAAGATCGGTTAAACTGAAAAACAAAAACCAAAACATGAAACTTGTGCGTGTATTGTGAACTTGAGCATATCACACTATCTAATCTTTACAATGTGATCTAAACAAACTATACTAAAATAAACCGATGTCTTCTTGTAGAACTCTGTCTCTAAGTCGACTCGATCCAAACGTGATCCACCAAGCTTGACTCCAACCGAGTGCTAGATGTGAACTTGACGCTCGAACTCTTAAATCATAATGTGAAAGCTCCAAAATATCTTTGTTGAAGCTAATCACCAACTAATATCTTGATCAAATATCTGAAACTAAATACCACAAGATTATTAGTAAACTATTACTACATGAGTTAATCATCATCAAAACTAGAGTGAAAGGCCTCTGGGCCAACAATCTCTCCCTTTTTGATGATGACAAAACTCATGGAGCTATATATGCATGGATTAAAGTTAAGCTTCAAAGAAGCTCCCCTTTAACTCAAACATAGCAATAAACAATAAAGATATGCAATGAATGCTCAACATAAATATGCATAAACATGATATTTGATGCCAATGAAATAAACATGCTTTTGATATCAATTTTAAAATAAATATGTTCTTAAAAATAATGTTGCTCTTGATACCAATAAAGACTCTATGTTAAAATAAACATGTTCTTAAAAATAATGTTGCTCTTGATATCAATAAAAACTCTTGATACCAACAAAACAATAAAAGATGCTCTTGATACCAATACCCACAAAAGATGCTTTTAATACCAATGGTAAAGGATAACAAATTTAAACACATATGCATAAAAACAAACATATATAAACAAAAACAAACATATATAAACAAATATGCATATATCAAATTCCAAAATATCTCTCCCCCTTTTTGTCAACTCATCAACAAAGGGGTACAAACAATAAAGGGTATAAATAATAATTTTTTCCTTTTTGCATAAATCAAATAATAAAGGTGTATATGCTATATACATTCATGAAGAGGAGAGGCGTGAAGTTAACTCCCCCTGCATACATGCATTTATATGAAAAGAGATGACTAAGCCCTAACCACATAAAGCATAATATGCAACGTATAAAAGGAGATGTGAAGCTCCTACTACACACGTGTACTACATAACAAAGAAAGGTCAATTACTTCAATATGACATACACTCAACATGAATCTATATATAGAGAAGATGTTAAGCTTCCCTTGCATATAAGTAATATAAATCAAAATATTATGATACCAATTGAAAGATATATCAATTTAGCATGAAGGTATACATCGAAACATCATGATACCAATTGAAAATAAATAAAACATCAAAATTTTGATATCAATTGAAAAATATAAACATATAGGTAATCTTGATACCAATTGTAAAAATTAGTACCAATTGAAAATATTTTAACACTTTTGATACCAATTGAAAAACATAAACCAATCTTTTTGGTTAAACACTAAAATTATTTTGCAATAAAGATACCAAATAGAGAATAATATCAATTTAAGATTCTTGATACCCATATTGAAAATGAAACACATACCAATTGAAAATAATTTTCATTAGGAGCATAGGAAACCAAATGAAAACTAAGATATTATTTTTTAACATAAAGAGTGGGAGTAAGATATCGATAGTAAACAAAACCGATTGAATGGTAAAACAAGAATTTTCTCCCCCTTTATGAAATACTCATGAAAATAATGCATAAGCTTGTATAAGATATTAATTTAAAAATAATTGTCATTAAGGACTAAATCAAGCTTAGCATAACCAAATTTGTGCTCAAAGATATAAAGATATAGTAAGCACAATCAAAACACATATATATGTATGAAAATGTAAATACCAATCTAAGTTGATATTGTTTGAAGTTAAAGCATACAAATATAGAAACAAATATGAGTATACAAAATAAATATCAATTGTAATACCAATTGAAAACACAATGAGAATCAAGTGTATAACTCATACTCCCTACCACCCATTTTATGCACATGTTTAAATAGATTTTCAATAATGCATCCAAGGTATGGTCGCCCAACCAACCGCCCTTGGATGGGTAGGGTTTTCAAAAATAAGTTTGAAAATAGTTTAGCACAATTGAAAACTCTATCAAAAATGAAGAATACGCAACTAGTTATGTGATAAAATTACAAACTAGTACAAATCCTTCAAGTAAGGAATAAAACAAGAGAATATCCATGAAACATGAAAATCACATGATCATCAAACACTCAAAGGTCTATAAGCACATATAGTCTCATGAAAATAAATCATGAGTACACATTAAGTAAAGTGAGTGTATAAGAGTTATGTGAAAAAAATAATCATGAAAATAGGCAATGAGGCTCAATGATGAAATTCCTTTATAAACGAAAACATGAAAATTATTAAAATTAAATTTTTATCAAAACAATGATAACTCTAAGGCATATGTATGTTTTGTACAAACTAGAGTATACATACATATCTAAACAAGAACGAGTCCACAAAAATATATGCATGAAGGCAAGTGGCTCAAGGATGTATATGTATAACTATTAGTTTAGACAAAATAGACATATACTTGAAGCTAATGAAAACGTGCACAAAATTATGGAATACAAGTCAAAATGCATGAATAATCAAAACTAGGCTATACTAGTACATCTAATAAGTACAAATGAGCAATCAAGTACAAACATATAATAATCAATTTGTTGCTCAGTAGTTGTACAAGCATATACTCAAGTTTTAATGAAAACTAACATCTAAACATGAAATCAAATCATAAAGCATAAAATGTTACATAAACCAATATGATCATTTAGTAAATACACATGTATTAGACTAGGATATACACAATAGATAAACTAAAGTGAGTACACACAAAAATAATGGTCCATATAAAACATGGGTGTATCTCAAATACTAATCATGTATATCACTAATTTAATTATCATGACATTTAATATAATAGTCAAGAAATATCAAAACATGCTAAAAATCAATAATGGAAGCATGTAAACATAAATGGGAGTTAGAGATCATTACCAAAACCATGAGGGTACATCTCTATGTCTCCAAACCATGGTGGTCCTCCCACCAAACTCCCCTTGAAAGTGATGCATCCAAAACACTTTTAAGCTTGGAACGCATCCACCTCAAGGCACCGTCACTCTCACGTCAAGTGAGAGCCCACACCTAATCAAATATCATAGGGGTGGTCTTTGGTACCCATACTCTTTTGGGTCCATGAGGGTTAGCACCTTTCCTAACCCAAACAAATCTATTTGCTAAATTTACATCATGTATTCTATCATAACAAAACTTAGCAAGGCGGCCCTTACGTCCACAATGTGTACAAGTGTACACATGAGCATACATAGTGTTATGTATGAATGTGAGGAGCATGTGTATGTCGTGTAAGGTGTGCATGCATAGATGGAACTTGTTTCTTTAGAAACATAGATTCCAAACGTGTGTGTTTCATGGCACATTGGCTCAAAGTAGAGCCCAAACAATCAACACTCTTCTTAAGCATACAAATATCATTTTCAATTATAGAAGATGTGGTGCATGCAATAGATAAGTTAGATGATGAAGCTACACTAGCATGACAAACATGTGAATCAATATCATTTTGCAAAGTAGTATTTTTCTTTGAAAACAAATCTTGCTCTTTTGAAGTAGAAGAAATTTTCTTTTTCAAAGATTCATTTTCTTTTACAACAAAATCAAGTTTTAAAGTTAAATCCTCGTTTTTCTTTAAAACATTTTCAGAATCATTTTTACTTTTCAAAATCTTATTTTCATTTAGGGTAAGATCAAGTTTAGATTTCAATGAATCCCTTTCATTAGAAATCTCATCTCTTTCTTGCAAAACAATATCAAATTTTGAAGACAAGTCCTTATTTTCTTTAGTTAACTTAAAAGTTTTCTTTTTCAAAACTTTATATTTTTTAAAGAGGTTCTCACAAACAATAGATAGCTCTTCATTCAATGTATCAGGATCAACATAATCATATCAAGAAGAACTAGCACTATCTAGTTGAGTATCCGAATGTACCTCAAGGGAGTCATTCCCTTGGACTATGAAGCAACGTTGGTCGGATTCTTCTCTACTAGATTCCTTCTCCACTTGGATTGGCAATTGAAACTTTGGAGAGGTCAAGATGTTCCACACTGTAAAGGCGGATTCACAATGAGAAACCATTTTCAAATATTCTTTGTTAAGTGATTTTCTAAGTGCCTCTAGGGCTAGTGCATTGGCCTCTATATGCATGCTATTACTAAGGTAAGATTTCTTGATAATGGCAAGGTAAACTTTATAACCTATGGCTTTTAAGTGCCAACTCATCCTAACCTTCCATGTATCAATTTTAGAGATATCAAACATGGGAGGGTTATCCATGAGTGCAAACAATATGTGTGCAAATGTAAATGATAGATTAGCAACCAAGATCTCACTCCTAAGTGGTTAAACTGAATATCAGGAGCGTAGGGTCTGATACCAATTGAAAGTACACCTAGAGGTGGGTGAATAGGTGTAAGGCTAATCTATGACAAATAATGCAAAATTTAAGACTTAATTGCAACACACTTAGTGTAACCAAAAAGTGTAGCCGAATTTCCGGTGAAGTGCTCTGGACTAACTCTTCTTGATTCCTCTGAATAAGAGTTGAGGTGCTACATGAAGCTCTCTTGGTTAAACACAAGTGAGGCACACAAACAAACAAAACCAAGCATATAAGTATGAATGAGCAATATGAATGATGCAAGGCATAATATAAAAGAGAGAGTTAAGAGAAAGTGAATCAAACACAAACACAAGGATATGTTTCGAGGTTCGAGCACCCAGCTCTACGTCCCCACCTTCACACAGAAGGATTTTCACTAACTCGTCCACACAGGACTTCCCACACAGGGAACCTACACTGAGGATTTGGGCAAATATAATTTGGGAGTACACAACTCCTCTCTCCAACAATTACAACCTCTCACTAGAAGTAAGGCACAAATCAACACAATATCAACCTCACAAATGAGGGATAGGTACAAAGTCAAACAACACCTCTCACTAGAGGGTCTAGGCACTTAGCCAAATAACAATCCACCTCTCACTAGAGGGATTAGGCTCAAAGACACATAAACACAATCACCTCACACTTGAGGGATTCCAACACAACCTCCACTATCACCTCTCAATAGAGGGATACCGATACTATCACCTCTCACTAGAGGGATATCACAATAAATGGAAGGATTACAACTTGATGGTCTCTTTCAACCACAAACCAAGTCTTTCTCACAAAATAATGATCCTATAGATGGATAGATAGATAAGCTCAAGTGTGAGAAATAAAGAGTTTGGAAATCAAAAACACAAAGGAAAACTCTTGGGAAAACTTCTAGAATAGATATAAAATGAAGATAAAAAACAATCCTAAAGACTTCTCCTTTTCTTGAAGTTTTCAACCCTTTAAAACAAATAAAGATAAAATCTTTAAACCCAAAACTCTTTTAAAAACTTGTATTAAAACACTTATAAAGGTGGGAAATTTTGCACTTGGAAAACTTGTTGAAAACCAACTCAAATGGGGGGTATTTATAGCCCCAAATGAATCTGCCTGTTGGCAGCAGGAAATGGCTGATTTGCCCTTCCGGTCGACCGCCTGGTCCACCGACCCAACGGTCAGATTTCTGACCGTTGTGCCTCAAGTCGACCGGCCTGGTCGACCGAGACTGGATACAGAGAGCAGAGCTCACTGCGGGTCGACCGACCCGGTCGACCGGGGCCATTTTCAGGGAGCAGAGCTCTCTGGACGGTCGACCGCCCGGTCGACCGGCCCACCAGCCCTGGCTGCGTGCACATCCTGTTCACGTTGGTCAACCGGTCCGGTCGACCTACTTCTGATCTGATCGACTGGCCCGGTCGACCGGTAGATAGCCAGTCCAGCCTAATATAGGATTTAAAAACTTGATGTTTTATCTTTAATTAAATCTCATAAAATCACATAAATTCTACAAAAATTAGTTCTTATTATATCTTTGAAATACAAATATGTGTGATAGAAATTCAACATATGTTTCAAACAATTTGAACCATTTTGTGAGATAGAAAATTTGCCTTAAATCAAAATCTGTATTTTTCAAAACTTAGATTTTTGAAATGGAAATCCGATTTTTCCAAAACACATGTAAATACAAAAACATGCTATTGAAACAACTTTGAAGCATATTGTATATAGATAGAATCCAATATACATGAAAGGTATTATATCTATGTTTTTGACTTGAAATCCGAAAATAAGTTTTGTTTAAATACAAAACTCCAAACTCATGAATAGGTTATCAAAATAAGTTTTTCTAAGTATATGAAGCATAGATGTATATAGATCAATTCTAATATACATTAAACCATGCAAACTTATTTTGATTCTATCTATTCATGAAAACCAAGATCGGTTAAACCAAAAATAAAAACCAAAACATGAAAATTGTGTGCTTATTGTGAACTTGAGCATATCACACTATCTAATCTTTACAATGAGATATTAACAAACTATACGAAAATAAACTGATGTCTTCTTGTAGAACTCCGTCTCCAAGTCGACTCGATCCAAAGGTGATCCACCGAGCTTGACTCCAACCGAGTGCTAGATGTGAACTTGACGCTCGAGCTCTTGAATCACCATGCGAAAGCTCCAAAATACCTTTGTTGAAACTAATCACCTACTAATATCTTGATCAAATATCTAAAACTAAATATTACAAGAGTATTAGTAAACTATAACTACATGAGTTAATCATCATCAAAACTAGAGTTAAGGGCCTCTGGGCCAACAGACCGGCCGGTCAACCGGCAGAGAGCTGCTTGCTGCTCTCTGTATCCAGTCCCGGTCGACCCGGCGGTCGACCGAAGGCACAACGGTCATAAAAATGACCGTAAGGCCGGTCGACTGGGCGGTCGACCGAAAGAGCAAATCTGCCCTTTCCAGCTGCCAACGGGCAGAATTTGTTTGGGGTTATAAATACCCCTCATTTGCGCTGGTTTTAAATAACAATTTCAAGAGAAAAAATCCTCATCTTCTTATGTGTTTTAACAATAAGTTTTTAAAGAGTTTTTAGGTTTAAAAGATCAATCTTTATTTGTTTTAAAGTGTTAGAAATTTCAAAGAAAAATAGAGTCTTTTGGGAAGTGGTTTTTGATCTTGATTTCAATATCTATTTGGAGATTTTCCCAATTATTTTTCTTTGTTTCAAACACTTTATTTTCTCACACTTGAGCTTATCATATCTATCTTGTTTAGTGAGAAAATTGATTTGTAGTTTGTTGAAACCACCAAGTGTTGTAAAATCTTATCTTTGTTTGGCTTTGTGCCTTTCCCTCTAAGTGTAGAGGAGGTTGTGCAATTGGGTTGCTAGTATCCCTCTAAGTGTAGAGGTGATTGAGTTTGTTGGTATCCCTCTAGTGAGAGGTTGATATTTTGTTGGCTTTGTGCTTTGCCTCTAGTGAGAGGTTGTATTTGGTGAGAGAGGAGTTGTGTACTCCCAAGTTGTATTTGCCTAAATCCTCAGTGGAGGTTCCCTGTGTGGGAAGTCCTGTGTGAACGATATAGTGAAAATCCTTCTGTGTGAAGGTGGGGATGTAGAGTTGGGTGCTCGAACCTCGAAACATATCTTTATGTTTGCGTTTGATCCACTTTCTCTAACTCTCTCTCTCTCTCTCTCTTACATTGTGCATTGTTCATATTGTTCATATCATATACATGCTTGGTTTGATTGTTTGCCCATACTTATGTTTAACCAAGAGAGCTTCATATAGCACCTCAACTCTTATTTAGAGGAATTTAGAGGAGTTAGTCCAGAGCCCTTCACCGGGAATTCGGCTACACTCTTTGGTTAGACTAAGTGTGTTGCAGTTAGTTTTTAATTCCGCATTATTGGTCATTAGATTAGCCTTACACCTATTTACCCCCCTCTAGATGTACTTTCAATCTTTTCAAGTACTATTCCGATCAAATCATTAGGAGATGCATTCCTGATGAAGAAATCAAGAGTGTTTTGTCCTTCTGTCACGAGCTTGCATGCGATGGACACTTTGATCCTCGCAAGACCGCAGAAAAGGTGCTACAAAGTGGGTTTCTATTGGCCCACTGTGTTCAAAGATGCCTATGAATTTTGCAAGACGTGCCCTAGATGCCAAATGGTAGGAAGGATCTCGAAACGAGATATGATGCCCTTCAACCCAATTCTAGAAATAGAACTCTTTGATGTTTGGGGCATCAATTTTATGGGTCCATTTCCTAATTCATTTGGAAACTAATACATATTGGTTGCTGTAGATTATGTATCCGAGTGGGTAGAAACCATTCCTAGCAAGGCTAATGATAACAAGGTTGTCATCAAGTTTTTGAAAGTAAACATCTTCTCGCGCTTCAGAATCCCTCGCGCTATCATCAGTGATAATGGTACTCACTTTTGCAATAGATCCTTTGAAGCTCTTATGCGAAAGTATGTCAAAACACACAAGTTGTCCACACCTCATCATCCTCAAATCAGTGGGCTGGTTGAGGTCTCCAATAGACAAATCAAACTTATTTTGGAGAAAACTGTGAACCAAAATCGGAAAGATTGGTCCACCAAGCTTGTAGATGCCCTTTGGGCCTACAGGACCGATTTCAAGATGATTCTTGAAATGTCTCCTTATATGTTAGTCTTTGGAAGGCTTTCCACCTACCGTTGAGTTAAAGCACGGGCCTTATAGGCAATCAAGCAGCTAAAATTCTATTTGAACAAGGCCGGTGACCTTCAAAAATTACAAAATTTTGAATTAGAGGAGATGAGAAATAAGGCCTATGAAAATGTAAAGATCACAAAAGATAGAGTTAAGATTTTTCATGATAAACATATCATAAAGAAAATATTTGTTCCTACACAAAAAGTTCTACTCAATAATTCTAAACTTAATTTTTTTTTCCAGGGAAGTTAAAATCAAGATGGACTGGGCCATTCGTTGTTAATCCGTAGTTGCATACGGTGTTGTAGAGATCAGTGACATCAAGAATGGGTATGACTATAAGGTAAATGATCAACGCTTTAAACCTTTCATGGAATCAGTGCCGGTAAATGAAACGGTATGGGTCTTTTCGACCCAGTGTATCTGTAACTTTACCTCTTTTACATTTATTTCAGCATGTATTCAATGTTGGCCCAGAGGCCTTCCACTCTAGTTTTGATGATGATTAACTCATGTAGTTATGTTTACTAATAATCTTGTGATGTTTAGTTTCAGATCTTTAACCAAGATATTAGTTGGTGATTAGCTTCAACAAAGGAGTTTTGAAGCCTTTCACTTGGTGATTCCAGAGCCCGAGCATCAAGATCATATATAGCACTCGTTGGAGTCAAGCTCGGTTGATCACAGTTTGGATCGAGTCGACTTGAAGACGGAGTTCGTCAAGAAGACATTGGTACCTAGTTTATAGTTTGTTTTAGATCCATTTGTAAAGACTAGATAGTGTGATATGCTCAAGTTCACAACACACACACATTTTATGTTTTGGATATTGGCTTTCGGTTTTTGGTTTAACCGATCTTGGTTTTCATGAATAGATAGTATCAATACAAGTTTACATGGTTTAAATGTATATTAGATGTGTTCTATATACATGCATGCTAAATTTCTTAGACAAACTTATTTTGATATGCCTATTCATGAGGTTTGGTATTTCGGTATTTTAACAAAACATATTTTCGTATTTAAAGTCAAAAACATGAATATATATATGTTTCTTGTATATTGGATTTCTATCCATATGCAACATGCTTCAAAGTGTTTAAATATCATGTTTTTATATTTGGATAAGTTTTGGGCAAAACGAATTTTCTTTTGAAAAATCCAAGTTTTGAAAAATACGATTTTTGGTTTTCGGTAATTTTTCATAACACAAAAATGGTTCAAAATGTTTGAAATTTGTGTTGAAATTTTTTCACACAAGTTTATATATCAATGTATTATGCTAAAACTATTTTTTTAGATTTTAAAGGATTTTATGGGATTTTTTAGAAATAAAAATACCAAGTTTTTCTGACCCAGAATGCCTTCTGCCAGGCTCTGGCGGTCGACCGGGACGGTCGACCGGACCCAGAGTCGGTCGACCGGGCCGGTCGACCGACGTGCACAAACTTGTGCACGTTGGCTTGGTACTTGAGCCGGTCGACCGGACGATCGACCGACTGCAAGTCCCCCACTCTCGGGTGGGGGCGGTCGACCGGACGGTCGTCCGTAAGCAAGGCACGGTCGACCGGGCGGGCGACCGTCCAGAGAACAAAGTTGCTCTCTGGATTTGGGCGGTCGACTGGGCGGTCGACCGATGCTCCAACGGTCAAATTTTTGAACGTTGGCGGTCGACCGGGCCGGTCGACCGCCAGCCGCCAAGGCTGATAGATCAGCCTAACAGCTTGTTTTGGATTGGGGCTTTATATACCCCATTGGTTTGAGTTTTTCTCTAAGATTTTTAGAGCAAAAAATTCCTACTCTCTAGTGTTTATTCCAGCAAGTTTTCAAAAAGTTTTTGGTGCTTAAAGAGTTCATCTTTATTTGTTTCAAAAGGGTTTGGAAAATTCAAGAAAAAGGAAAAGCTTTGGGATTGGTTTTTGATCTTAATTTTATTCTTATCCTAGCTATTTTCCCAATAGTTTTCTTTGAGTTTTTGATTTCCAAACACCTTGATTTTCACACTTGAGCTATCATTCTATCCTCTCTATAGGATCACTTGTTTTGTGGGAAAAAAAATTGTTTGTGGTTGAGGAAACCACCAAGTTGTAAACCCTTTACTTGTTGTATCCCTCTTTGGTAGAGGTTGATTTGGGTTGTGGTTAGCTCCCTCTTTGGTAGAGGTTGAGATTGTGGTTTTCTCCCTCTAGTGAGAGGTGGAGTTGGTGTTTGTATCCCTCTTGGTGAGGTGGATTGTGGTTGTTTGGCTGCGGGCCTACCTCTCTTGTGTGAGGTGGTGTTTGTGTTGCCTCGGTGGAGGTTGTATTGGTTGGATTGGTGGAGTTCGGTACTTCGGTCTTCGGTAGACCCTTTGTATTGCCTCGGTGGAGGTTGTATTGGTTGAGAGAGGAGTTCGGTACTCCTAGTGGATTGGAAATCCTTCTCGGGGAAGGCGGGGACGTAGAGCTCGGTGCTCGAACCTCGAAACACATCTTGTTGTTTGCGTTTGATCCATTGACTCTAAACTCTCTCTTTCTTTATTTGTGCATTGTTTTACTTTGTCATATCATATACATGCTTGTGTGTTTGTGTGCCTCACTTGTGCTTAACCACGAGAGCTTCATATAGCGCCTCAACTCTTATTCAGAGGAATCAAGAGGAGTTAGTCTAGAGCCCTTCACGGGGAATTCGGCTACACTCGTTGGTTGCACTAAGTGTTGTTGCAAATTAGTTGTAATTTTCGCATTTAGTTCATTAGATTAGCGGTACACCTATTCACCCCCCTCTAGGTGTACTTTCAATTGGTATCAGAGCCTACGCTCCTGATAATTGGTTTAACCACCTAGGAGTGTGATCTTGGTTTGCTAATCTATCATTTGCATTTGCACGTATATTGTTTGCACACACTCATGGATTGCTTGTCACCTCTCATGTTTGATGTTTCCAACATTGACATGTGAAAATTTAGGATGTCCATGTACCTAAAAACCCTAGGCTTGCATGTTTACCTTGCTATTACCAAAAAATCCTACTCTAATGATAGCAAGCATATAGAGGCCAATGCATTTGCCCTTGAGGCTATTAGAAGCACGCTTAACAAAGATTATCTTATGCTTGTTTCTCACTATGATTCCGCCTTTTCAGTGTGGAACAAGTTGACTTCCTCCGAGCTATAAACACCCAACATCATGGAGGATGAATCTAGTGGAGAATCCGAGCCACAATGCTTTATGGTCCAAGGGAATGAATCCCTTGAGGTATACTCGGAAACTCAATTAGATAGTGATGATGCTAGTCTTCATGTGATGAGAATATTGATGCCAATGTGATTGAGGCCAAACCCGCACACAAAATACGAGATTATAGAACTTAAGAAAGGAGATGTGCAAGTGCTCAATTCTTCCGCTATAGCAAGTGGCTATGCGGGTCGTGATCCACAAGGAGGGTTTGCGATGGAAGCTTTACGGTTCTTTATTGAAATCGTAAAGAAAACAAAACGATAGTTCTTCTCTGTTTTTAAGTTAAGAAAATGGAAAAAAGAATTATGTTATGTTAGAAGAAAATGAAAGATGAAGAAGGTGGAAAAATCAGAAAACGGCGAAAGCATCTATGTACAAATGATTTGGAAAAAAGAATGAAAACGATTGAGAAGAAGTGGTGAAAGAAATCATGTTGGCGATCTATACTATAGCGATAAAAGAAAAGAAAGAAAGTTAAGAATTACTTACCTAGTTTGGTGATGACTTACTTGGAAACCTGTGCAAGTTCTACCTTTACTTCGGAGGCGTTCAACGCATAGATCATAAGCTCGAGCTCAGTCCCCATGCACATTATATCGTCAAGCCTAGCAAGAACGAAGTGATGCGGATCTTGGAAGAGGAGAACGTCTTCATGAACTATCGCTGGCTCTCACGTAGCTTAGTTATACTTGCTTTGGATTTCACTTGTAAACTCAACAAACACAACCAAGGTAAAGTAGAAAGAGGAAGAGGAAAGCAAAACAAAAGAAAAGGAAAGTAAAGAAACGAACATAAATAAAAGTTTACCTTTATTGCTTGAGACAATGAAAGAAAGGAGGAGGGTACATCGGTGTCACTCTCAACATATGCCTCTCTCTCTTACTTACATGAATCTTCTTCTACCCTAAGCTACATACAAGTTACATAAAAGTAAAAACTAAACTACAAAATGGAAAAACTAGTCTAAAATCCTAACTCTGCATTGGCGTCTCTTTTCAGCACAAAACATGGCCTTTTATAGTGCAAATACCCAGTAATCAGGATCCCGGGGAGATCGGGGGAGCAAACGCTCCCCTTAACTCCCCAACAAAGCCGCGGAAATGCGGCTTGGGCCGCGTTTCCGCGGCCAGGGTGTGGCCAGATGGCAACACCCTGTTGGTGGGTCTCTCCGGAGTTTCTTCTGTATTTATCTTTAAGTGGTTTCTTCATTGGAGTCCTGGATTCTGACGAAATAGCCTTGGATTCTTGGCTTTAACTGATCGATCCTGAGAGGATTCTTCTCAACCGGTTTCAACCTCTTGATTTTGCCCTGATTTAGTGAGTACGAATTAATTCTGATTTAATTCAGAATTTTGGTGGGCTTTGGGCTCATTTCTCTTCAACTCCTTAAAGATTGGGCCTGCAAATAAATCAAACAATTAATTAGAATAATGCAGGCTTTTATTCTATAATAAGTATGGAAATATGATATTAAATATGCAACATTAGCGACCAATCACAATGCCTTGCATGAAGAACTTTCTATTGTGTGTGAAAAACTATTAGAGAAATATAATCTTTGAAAAATAAGAGTTTTGAACTTAATAAAGAAAACAAGAATTTAAGTTCAAGACTTTGACTTGGTTTTGCAAGAGAAAGTAGAGTTTTCTAATGAGAGGGATTCATTGAAGTCTAAACTTGATTTTGCCCTAAAAGAAAATGAATTTATGAAAAATAAAAATTATTGTGAAATAATTTTGAAGAAAAATGAAAACTTGTCTTCAAAAGTTAATTTTGTTTTAAAAGAAAATGATTCTTTAAAAATAAAAATTGCTTCTATTTCCAAGGATTTAGAAGTTTGTTTAAAGAAAAATGAATCTTTAAAAAATAATATGGATTCACATGTTTGCCATGTTAGGATAGTTTCACCTAGTTCACCTATTGCATGCTCCACTTCTTCTCTAATTGAAAAAGATATAAAGTTGCTAAAGAAGAATATGGATTGTTTGCGCTCCACTTTGAGCCATTGTGTTTTGAGCCATACACGTTTGGAATCTTTGTTTCGAAAGAAATAAGTTCCATCTTTGCATGCACACCCTTCACGGCATACACATGCTCCTCACGTACACACCCATCACATGTATGTTCATGTGTACACTTGTACACATTGTGAACGTAAGGGCCACCTTGCTAAATTTTGTTATGATCGTATAAATGATTCTAATTTAGCAAATAAATTTGTTTAGGTTAGGAAAGGAACTAACCCCCATGGACTCAAAAGAATATGGCTACCAAAGACCACCCCTATTGTATTTGATGTAGGTATGGGCTCTCGCATGACGTGAGAGTGACGATACCTTGAGGTGGATGCGTTCTGAACTTAAAAGAGGACTATTTGGATGCATCACTTTCAAGGAAAGTTTGGTGAAAAAACCACCGTGTTTTGGAGACATGGAGAGTTGCCTCTTCGATTTTGGTAGCGATCTCTTACTCCTTATTTATGTTTGCATGCTTTTCATGTTCATCCATTTATAGCATGTCTTGGTTTATAGATTATTATGATAATGCCATGATTATTAGATCATTGACATGCATATATAGCATTTGAGATCACCCATGTTTATATGGACTCATATGTTGTGTTCTCACCATTGTTTAGCTATTATGTATATCATAGGTCTAATAGCATGTGGATTTACATAATGATCGTATTTATGTTTATCATGTTGATTTATGTCTCGTTTTATACTTCATGTTTTGATTACTTGTTTAAATGTTAGTTTTCATTAAAACTAGGATATATACTTGTACATATAGTGGGCCACAAATAAATTTTTATATGTTTGTGCTTGAATGCTTATTTGTACCCATTAGATGTTCTAGTATAGTCTAGTTTTGTTGATTCATGCATTTGACTTGTATTCCCCATCTTGGACATGTTTTATGATCATGTGTTTTTCACTTCATGTATATGTCTATTTGGCCAAACCTTAAGATATACATGTATACCCCTTGAGTCATTTGCTTTACATGCAAATCTCTATTATAGACTCAATTGTGTTTAGGGAGATATATGTATACCTCTTGTTTTGTCAAAACATACATATGTCTTGAAGTAAAAATTATTTTAATGAAAATTTAGTTTGACGATTTTCATGTTTTCACGTTTTAAAGGAATTTCAATTGAGCTTGATTGCATATTTTCATGATAATGTGTTTCACATATATCTTGTTCACTCACCTCACTTATTGTTTACTCATGTTTTGTTTTCATGAGTCATATTCATGCTTTATTGACTTTGAGTGTTGGATATCATGTGAGTTTCATGTTTCATGAAAAATATTTTTGTTTTATTCCTTGCTTGAAGGATTTCGTACTAGTTTACAATTTTTCTTTTAACTAGTTCGTATTTCTTCACATGGTAGAGTTTTCAAACATATCCTATTTTCAAACCTATTTTTGAAAACCCTATCCATTTACGGGCGGTTGGTTGGGCGACCATGCCTTGTATGTTAATATTGAAAATCTTTTAAACATGAGCATGAAATGGGTGGAAAGGATTATGAGTTATACACTTGATATTATTGTTGTTTCAATTGGTATCATTGGATCTTTCAATTTGTATCAATATTAACATTTCTTGTATACTCATATATTTTTTTATGTATGTATGCTTAGACTTCAAATAGTATCAATTTCGATTGGTATCTAATTTTTCATACATATATATATTTTATTTATGCTTACTATATATATCTTTATGCACAAATTTTGATTATGATAAGCTTGATTTTTTAATGACTATCATGTTTCAATTGATTAATTTTCAATTGGTATACTAATACAAGCTTATGCATCGTTTTATTTGGTATTTCATAAAGGGGGAGAAAACTCGTATTTCATCTTTCAATTGGTAGTTTGTTTACCATTGGTTTTGTATTCCACTCCCATACTTTATGATGAAAAATGATTGAAAAATTAATATTGATTTTTAATTTGGTATCATATGCTTATAAAGAAAAATACCTTACAATTGGTATCAAGATGTTATTTGTTTACTTTCATTTGGTATCATGTTGTGAAAGATATATTTTTTTTCTTTCAATTGGTATCATAAAATGTTTTGATTTGTATTGCCTATATGCAAGGGGAGCTTAACATCTCTTCTACATATAGATTCATGTCGAATGTATCTTATATTGAGGAGCTTGACAACTCTTCTTTATGCGATACACGTGTGTAGGGGGAGCTTCACATCTCCTCTTATGCATTGCATATTATGCGTTATGTGAATTAGAGCTTGTCATCCCTCCTTCATGTAATGCATATATGTAGGGAAGTTAACTTAGCGTCTTCCTCTTCATGAATGTATATCGCATATATCCTTTATTGATTTGTTTTATGTCACCCCTTTGTTGATTTTTTGCTTTTGACAAAAAGGGGGAGAACATTTTGTTTTTACTTCAACCCCTTTGTTGATGATTGACAAAAAGGGGAGAAGTGTATTGGAGAAGTTTTTCAGTATATATGCATGTTTTGGTAAAAGTATTTATGTTTATGCATATATGTTTTGTTTTGCAAATAGCAATAAAAAGAATTTGATGTGTTTCATGCATGTTTATGCATGTTTATCTCCATGTATTTGCATACATGTTTATAAGTTTTCATTGCATATTTATTTATTTATTGTAATGCATGAGTTAAGGGGGAGCTTCTTTGAAGCTTAACTTTAATTCATGCATATATAACTCCATGAGTTTTGTCATCATCAAAAAGGGGGAGATTGTTAGCCCAGAGTTCTTCCACTCTAGTTTTGATGATGATTAACTCATGTAGTTATGTTTACTAATAATCTTGTGATGTTTAGTTTCAAATCTTTAACCAAGATATTAGTTGGTGATTAGCTTCAACAAACGAGTTTTGAAGCCTTTCACTTGGTGATTCCAGAGCTCGAGCATCAAGATCATATATAGCACTCGTTGGAGTCAAGCTCGGTGGATCACAGTTTGGATCGAGTCGACTTGAAGACGGAGTTCGTCAAGAAGACATCGGTACCTAGTTTATAGTTTGTTTTAGATCCATTTGTAAAGACTAGATAGTGTGATATGCTCAAGTTCACAACACACACACATTTTATGTTTTGGATATTGGTTTTCGGTTTTGGTTTAACCGATCTTGGTTTTCATGAATAGATAGTATCAATACAAGTTTACATGGTTTAAATTTATATTAGATGTGTTCTATATACATGCATGCTAAATTTCTTAGACAAACTTATTTTGATATGCCTATTCATGAGGTTTGGTATTTCGGTATTTTAACAAAACATATTTTCGTATTTAAAGTCAAAAACATGAATATATATATATGTTTCTTATATATTGGATTTCTATCCATATGCAACATGCTTCAAAGTGTTTAAATATCATGTTTTTGTATTTGGATAAGTTTTGGGCAAAACGAATTTTCTTTTGAAAAATTCAAGTTTTGAAAAATACGGTTTTTGGTTTTCGGTAACTTTTCCATAACACAAAAATGGTTCAAAATGTTTGAAATTTGTGTTGAATTTTTTCACACAAGTTTATATATCAATGAGTTTTGCTAAAACTATTTTTGTGGATTTTTAAGGATTTTATGGGATTTTTTAGAAATAAAAATACCAAGTTTTTCTGACCCAGAATGCCTTCTGCCAGGCTCTGGCGGTCGACCGGGACGGTCGACCGGACCCAGAGTCGGTCGACCGGGCCGGTCAATCGACGTGCACAAACTTGTGCACGTTGGCTTGGTACTTGAGCCGGTCGACCGCACGGTCGACCGACTGCAAGTCCCCACTCTCGGGTGGGGGCGGTCGACCGGACGGTCGACCGTAAGCAAGGCACGGTCGACCGGGCAGGCGACCGTCCAGAGAACAAAGTTGCTCACTGGATTTGGGCGGTCGACCGAGCGGTCGACCGATGCTCCAACGGTCAAATTTTTGACCGTTGGTGGTCGACCGGGCCGGTCGACCGCCAGCCGCCAAGGCTGACAGATCAGCCTAACGACTAGTTTTGGGTTGGGGCTTTATATACCCCATTGGTTTGAGTTTTTCTCTAAGATTTTTAGAGCCAAAATTCCTACTCTCTAGTGTTTATTCCAGCAAGTTTTCAAAAAGTTTTTGGTGCTTAAAGAGTTCATCTTTATTTGTTTCAAAAGGGTTTGGAAAATTCAAGAAAAAGGAAAAGCTTTGGGATTGGTTTTTGATCTTAATTTTATTCTTATCCTAGCTATTTTCCCAATAGTTTTCTTTGAGTTTTTGATTTCCAAACGCCTTGATTTCCAAACACCTTGATTTCCACACTTGAGCTATCATTCTATCCTCTCTATATGATCACTTGTTTTGTGGGAAAAGGAAATTGTTTGTGGTTGAGGAAACCACCAAGTTGTAAACCCTTTACTTGTTGTATCCCTCTTTGGTAGAGGTTGATTTGGGTTGTGGTTAGCTCCCTCTTTGGTAGAGGTTGAGATTGTGGTATGCTCCCTCTAGTGAGAGGTGGAGTTGGTGTTTGTATCCCTCTTGGTGAATTGGATTGTGGTTGTTTGGCTACGGGCCTACCTCTCTTGTGTGAGGTGGTGTTTGTGTTGCCTCGGTGGAGGTTGTATTGGTTGGATTGGTGGAGTTCGGTACTCTGGTCTTCGGTAGACCCTTTGTATTGCCTCGGTGGAGGTTGTATTGGTTGAGAGAGGAGTTCGGTACTCCTAGTGGATTGGAAATCCTTCTCGGTGAAGGCGGGGACGTAGAGCTCGGTGCTCGAACCTTGAAACACATCTTCTTATTTGCGGTTGATCCATTGACTCTAAACTCTCTCTTTCTTTATTTGTGTATTGTTTTACTTTGTCATATCATATACATGCTTGTGTGCTTGTGTGCCTCACTTGTGCTTAACCACGAGAGCTTCATATAGCGCTTCAACTCTTATTCAGAGGAATCAAGAGGAGTTAGTCCAGAGCCCTTCACGGGGAATTCGGCTACACTCGTTGGTTGCACTAAGTGTTGTTGCAAATTAGTTTTAATTTCCGCATTTAGTTCATTAGATTAGCGGTACACCTATTCACCCCCCCTCTAGGTGTACTTTCATTCTATTCTTTCATACATTGGGGACAATGCATGAGATAGGGGTGGGGAAGGGTTCTAACATGATTAACATAACTTTATATACATATATATACATATACATACATACATACATATATATATATATATATATATATATATATATATATATATATATATATAAATAAAAACTTTTTGGAATAAGAACAATTTTTGATATATTTTTTGTAAGAAATTAAGTCAATTTTAAGGAATAGAAGAATCATAATTAGGATTTCTTATACATGGTCAAAATAAGATGACTTGTTTGATTTCTAGAGTTAGGAAGAAAATTAGAAAAAGTAATTTAGTCTTGATCCTTACTTTGATATAATATGCATACTTTATACACTTACACACTTAGGGTTCAAAAATAAAGATTCTTATGCCTTATATAAAAAAAGAAAAAAGGAAAAGAAATATATATATATATATATCGAAAGTGCACCTAGAGGGGGGTGAATAGGTGTAAGGCTAATCTATGACAAATAATGCGAAATTTAAAAATTAATTGCAACACACTTAGTGTAACCAAAGAGTGTAGCTGAATACCCGATGAAGGGCTCTGAACTAACTCCTCTTGATTCCTCTGAATAAGAGTTGAGGTGCTATATGAAGCTCTCTTGGTTTAACATAAGTATGGCACACAAACAACAATACCAAGCATATAAGTATGAATTAGCAATATGAATGATGCAAGGTACAATATAAAAGAGAGAGAGAGTTAGAGAAAGTTGAACAAACGCAAACACAAGGATATGTTTCGAGGTTCGAGCACCCAGCTCTACGTCGCCGCCTTCACACAGAAGGATTTCCACTAACTCGTCCACACAGGACTTCCCACACAGGGAATCTCCACTGAGGATTTAGGCAAATACAAATTGGGAGTACACAACTCCTCTCTCCAATAATTACAACCTCTCACTAGAGGCAAGGCACAATCCAACACAATATCAACCTCACAAATGAGGGATAGGCACAAAGTCAAACAATCACAATCACCTCACACTTAAGGGATTCCAACACAACCTCCACTATCACCTCTCACTAGAGGGATATCAATACTATCACCTCTCACTAGAGGGATATCACAATAAATGGAAGGTTTACAACTTGGTGGTCTCTCTCAACCACAAACCAAATCTTTCTCACAAAACTAGATCCTAATAGATAGGATAGATGGATAAGCTCAAATGTGAGAAAACAAAGAGTTTGGAAATCAAAATCACAAAGAAAAACTCTTGGGAAAACTTCTAGAATAGATATAAAATTAAGATCAAAAACAATCCCAAAGACTTCTCCCTTTTCTTGATTTTTTCAACCCTTTAAAACAAATAAAGATAAAATCTTTTGGCTTAAAAACTCTTTTGAAAACTTGTATATAAACACTAAAAAGAATGAGAATTTTTGCTCTTAAAAAACTTATTAAAAACAAACTCAAATGGGGGGTATTTATAGACCCATATGAAATTTGTCCGTTGGCAGCTGGAAAGGGCAGAAATGCCCTTCCGGTCGACCGCCCGGTCGACCGGCCCAACAGTCATATTTCTGACCGTTGTGCCTCCGGTCGATCGGCCGGTTGACCGAGACTAGATACAAAGAGCAGAGCTCTCTGCCGGTCGACCGACCCGGTCGACGGGGGCCATTTCCAGAGAGCAGAGCTCTCTGGACGGTCGACCGACCCGGTCGACCGGCCCACCAGCTCAAGCTGGCGTGTACGCTTGTGTACGTCGGTTGACTGCACCGGTCGACCGACTTCTGCTACGGTCGACCGGTCCGGTCGACCAGCAGACAGCCAGTCCAGCTAATTTGGGATATGAAAACTCGACTTTTTAACTTCAAATAAATCCCATAAAATCACATAAATACCACAAAAATCAGTTCATATAAGATCTTTGAAATACAAATATGTATGACAAAAATTCAACACATATTGCAGACTATTTAAACCATTTTTGTGAGATTGAAATTTTGCCTTAAACCAAAAACCGTATTTTTCGAAACTTGAATTTTTGAAATGGAAATCCGATTTTTCTAAAACACATGTAAATATAAAAACATGATATTTAAACAACTTTGAAGCATATTGTGTATGGATAGAATCCAATATACATGAAAGATATTATATCTATGTTTTTGACATTAAATCCAAAAATAAGTTTTGTTTTAAATACAAAAATCCAAATACATGAATAGGCTTATCAAAATAAGTTTTTCTAAGTAGATGAAGCATAGATGTATATAGATGAAATCTAATATGCATTCAACCATGTAAACTTATTTTGATTCTATCTATATTCATGAAAACTAAGATCGGTTAAACCGAAAGCCAAAACCAAAACATGAAACTTGTGTGTGTATTGTGAACTTGAGCATATCACACTATCTAATTTTTACACAAGATATAAACAATTTTAAACTAAAACAAACCGATGTCTTCTTATAGAACGTCATCTCCAAGTCGACTCAATCCAAACGTGATCCACCGAGCTTGGCTCCAACCGACTGCTAGATGCGAACTTGACGCTCGAACTCTTGAATCACCATGTGAAAGCTCCAAAACACTTTTGTTGAAGCTGATCACCTACTAATATCTTGGTTAAATATCTGAAACTAAATATCACAAGATTATTAGTAAACTATAACTACATGAGTTAATCCTCATCAAAACTAGAGTGAAGAGCCTCTGGGCCAACAATCTCCCCCTTTTTGATGATGACAAAACTCATGGAGTTATATATGCATGGATTAAAGTTAAGCTTCATAGAAGCTCCTCTTAACTCATGCATAGCAATAAACAATAAAAATATGTCATGAAAGCTCAATATAGATATGCATAAACATGCATTAAACAAGGAAATCAAACTAACATAATCTTTTATACCAATGAAATAAACATGCTTTTGATATCAATTTTAAAATAAACATGTTCTTAAAAACAATGTTGCTCTTGATACCAATAAAAAATTCTTGATACCAACAAAACAATAAAAGATGCTCTTGTTACCAATACCAACAAAAGATTCTTTTGATATAAATGGTAAAGGATAACAAATTTAAACACATGCATAAACAAACACGCATATATCAAACTCCAAAATATCTCTCCCCCTTTTTGTCAACTCATCAACAAAGGGGTACAAATAATAAAGGGCGTAAATAATATTTTCTCCCTTTTTGCATAAATCAAACAATAAATGTATATATGCTATATACATTCATGAAGATGAGAGACGTGAAGTTAACTCCCTCTGCATACATGCATTTATATGAAAAGAGATGACTAAACCCTAACCACATAAAGCATCATATGCAATGTATAAAAGGAGATGTGAAGCTCCTACTACACACGTGTATTACATACCAAACAAAGGTCAATGACTTTAATATGACATACACTCAATATGAATATATATATATATATATATATATATATATATATATATATATATATATATATATATATATATATATAAAGAGAGAGAGAGAGAGAGAGAGAGAAGATGTTAAGCTTCTCTTGCATATAAGCAATACAAATCAAAATGATACCAATTGAAAGATATATCAATTTAGTACGAAGGTATACATCGAAACATCATGATATCAATTTATGATACCAATTAAAAATAAACAAAACAACAAAAATTTTGATATCAACTGAAAGATATAAAGATATAGGTAATCTTGATACCAATTGTAAAAATTTGTACCAATTGAAAATATTTTACACTTTTGATACCAATTGAAAACATAACCAATCTTTTTAGTTAAACACTAAAATTATTTTCAATAGAGATACCAAATAGAGAATACTATCAATTTAAGATTCTTGATACCAATATTAAAAATGAAACATATACCAATTGAAAATAATTTTCATTAGAAGCATAGAAACCAAATGAAAACTAATATATCATTTTTTAACATAAAAAGTGGGAGTAAGATATCAATGGTAAAAAAAACCGATTGAAAGGTAAAACATGAATTTTCTCTCCTTTTATGAAATAATAATGATAACGATGCATAAGCTTGTATAAGATACCAATTTAAAAATAATTATCATTAAGAACTAAATCAAGCTTAGCATAGCAAAATTTGTGCTCAAAGATATAAAGATATAGTAAGCACAATTAAAACATATATATATATATGTATGAAAATATAAATACAAATCTAAATTGATATTGTTTGAAGTTAAATCATACATATATAGAAACAAATATGGGTATACAAATAGAAATCAATTGTGATACCAATTGAAAGCACAATGAGAATCAAATGTATAACTCATACTCCCTACCACCCATTACATGCACAAGTTTAAATAGATTTTTAATAATGCATGTAAGGCATGGTTGCCCAACCAACCGCCCATAATGGGTAAGGGTTTTCAAAAATAAATTTGAAAATAAGTTTAGCATATTTGAAAACTCTGCCAAAATGAAGAATACGAACTAGTTATATGAAAAACTTGAAAACTAGTACGAAATCTTTCAAGTAAGGAATAAAATAAGAGAATATCCGTGAAACATGAAAATCACATGATCATTAAACACTCAAAGGTCTATAAGCACATATAGTCTCATGAAAACAAATCATGAGTAAACAAAAATGATGTGAGTGTATAAGTATAATGTGAAAGACAAGGTCATGAAAATACGCAATAAGCTCAATGTGAAATTTCTTTATAAACGAAAACACGAAAATCATTAAAATTAATTTTCAATAATACAACTTCAAGGCATATGTATGTTTTGTACAAACTAGAGTATACATACATATCCAAATATGAACGAGTCCACAAAAATATATGCATGAAGGCAAGTGGCTCAAGGATGTATATGTATAACTATTAGTTTAGACAAAATAGACATATACATGAAGTTTAAACACAAATATGAAAACATGCACAAAAGTAGAGGATACAAGTCAAAATGCATGAATCATTAAAATTAGGCTATACTAGTACATCTAATGGGTATAAATGAGCAATCAAGCACAAACATATAATAATCAATTTGTGGCTCACTAGTTGTACAAGTATTGACACAAGTTTTAATGACAGCTACATCTTAGACAAGTAATCAAAACATGAAGCATAAAAATAAAACTTAAATCATTAGGATCATTATGTAAATGCACATGCCTAGAGTCATCATACACATGATAGCTAAACTAAAGTGAGAACACAAAAGTATAATTCATATGAATATGGGTGTATCTTAAATACTAATCATGTATATCACTAATCTAATTATCATGGCATTTATCATAAAAATCATGAAACATCAAAACATGCTAAAATCAACAATGGAAGCATGTAAACATAAATGGGAGTTAGAGATCGTTACCAAAACTATGAGGGTACATCTCTATGTCTCCAAATCAAGGTGGTCCTCCCACCAAACTCCCCTTGAAAGTGATGCATCAAAAATTGTTACCTTTAAGCTCGGAACGCATCCACCTCAAGGCACCGTCACTCTCACGTCAAGTGAGAGCCCACACCTACATCAAATATCATAGGGGTGGATTTTGGTACCCATACTCTTTTTGGTCGATGGGGGTTAGCACCTTTCCTAACCCAAACAAATTTATTTGCTAAATTTTCATCATGATTCTATCATAACAAAACTTAGCACGGTGGCCCTTACGTTCACAATGTGTACAAGTGTACACATGAGCATACAAAGTGTTGTGTTTATGAACATGAGGAGCGTGTGTATGCCGTGGTTTGTGTGCATGCATAGGAAGAATACGTTTCTTTCGAAACATAGATTCCAAACGTGTGTGGTTCATGAAACATCGGCTCAAAATGGAGCCCAAATAGTCAACACTCTTCTTTAAAACATTTATATCATTTTCAATAATGGAAGAAGAAGTGAAGCATGCAATAGGTATGCTAGAAGGTGAAGCTATACTAGCATGGCAAACATGTGAATCAATATCATTTTGCAAAGTAGTATTTTTCTTTGAAAACAAATCCAAATCCTTTGAAATAGAAGCAATTTTATTTTTCAAAGTTTCATTTTCTTCTATAATAAAATCAAGTTTTAAAGTTAAATCCCTGTTTTTCTTTAAAACATTTTCACAATCATTTTTACTTTTCAAAATCTTGTTTTCATTTAGGGCAAGATCAAGTTTAGATTTCAATGAATCCCTTTCATTAGAAATCTCATCTCTTTCTTGCAAAACAATATTAAATTTTGAAGACAAGTCCTTATTTTCATTAGTTAACCTAAAAGTTTTCTTTTTCAAAACTCTGTATTTTTCTAAGAGGTTCTCACAAACAATAGATAACTCTTCATTTAATGCATCGGCATCCATACTATCAAGATCATCAAAAGAAGAGCTAGCACTATCTAGTTCAGTATCCGAATGTACCTCAAGGGAGTCATTCTCTTGGACCATGTAGCAATGATGTTCGAATTTTCCTCCACTAGATTTCATCTCCACATGATTCATCTTTTGGAGCGCGGGAGAAGTCAACGTGTTCCACACTGCAAAGACGGAAGCACAATGAGAAACCATACACAAATATTCTTTGTTAAGCGTGCTTCTAAGTGTCGTTAGGGCTTATGCGTTTACCTCTATATGCTTGCTATTACCAAGATAGGATTTCTTGGTAGCGGCAAGGAAAACATGCAAACCTAGGGTTTTTAGGTACATACTCATCTTAATCTTCCATGCGTCGATGTTAGAAACATCAAACATAAGAAGGGTCAAGCAATCCATGAGTGTAAATAATATATGTGCAAATGCAAAAACTATATTAGCAACCAAGATCTCACTCCTAGGTGGTTAAACCTAATATCAGGAGCGTAGACTCTGATACCACTTGAAAGTACACCTAGGGGGGGTGAATAGGTGTAAGGCTAATCTATGACAAATAATGCGGAATTTAAAAACTAATTGCAACACACTTAGTGTAACCAAAGAATGTAGCTGAATTTCCGGTGAAGGGCTCAGGATTAACTCCTTTTGATTCCTCTGAATAAGAGTTGAGGTGCTATATGAAGCTCTCTTGGTTTAACACAAGTATGACACACAAACAACAATACCAAGCATATAAGTATGAATGAGCACTATGAATGATGCAAGGTATAATATAAAAGAGAGAGTTAAAGAAAGTGGATCAAACGCAAACACAAGGATATGTTTCGAGGTTTGAGCACCCAGCTCTACGTCCCTGCCTTCACACAGAAGGATTTTCACTAACTCGTCCACATAAGACTTCCCACATAGGGAACCTCCACTGAGGATTTGGGCAAATACAAATTGGGAGTACACAACTCCTCTCTCCAACAATTACAACCTCTTACTAGCAAGGCACAATCCAACACAATATCAACCTCACAAATGAGGGATATGCACAAAGCCAAACAACCACAATCACCTCACACTTGAGGGATTCCAACACAACCTCTACTATCACCTCTCACTAGAGGGATACCAATACTATCACCTCTCACTAGAGGGATATCACAATAAATGGAAGGTTTATAACTTGGTGGTCTCTCTCTCAACCACAAACCAAATCTTTCTCACAAAATTAGATCCTAATAGATAGGATAGATGGATAAGCTCAAGTGTGAGAAAACAAAGAGTTTAAAAATCAAAACCACAAAGAAAAACTCTTGGGAAAACTTCTAGAATAGATATAAAATGAAGATAAAAAATAATCCCAAAGACTTCTCCTTTTTCTTGATTTTTTTTCAACCCTTTAAAACAAATAAAGATAAAATCTTTTGGCTTAAAAACTCTTTTGAAAACTTGTATATAAATACTAGAAAGAATGAGAATTTTTCCTCTTAAAAAACTTATTAAAAATAAACTCAAATGGGGGGGGGGGGTATTTATAGCCCCATATGAAATCTGCCCGTTGGCAGCTAGAAAGGGCAGAAATGCCCTTCTGGTTGACCACCCGATCGACCGGCCCAACGGTCATATTTCTGACCGTTGTGCCTCCGGTCGACCGAGACTGGATACAGAGAGTAGAGCTTTCTGCCGGTCGACCGACTCGGTCGACCGGGGTCATTTCCAAAGAGCAGAGCTCTCTGGACGGTCGACCGGGGCCATTTCTAGAGAGCAGAGCTCTCTGGACGGTCAACCCACCCGGTCGACAGGCCCACCAGTTCAAGCTGGCGTGCACGCTTGTGCACGTCGGTCGATCGCACCGGTCGACCGGTAGACAGCCAGTCCAGCTAATTTGGGATATGAAAACTCGACTTTTTAACTTCAAATAAATCCCATAAAATCACATAAATACCACAAAAATCAGTTCATATTAGATCTTTGAAATACGAATATGTGTGATAAAAATTCAACACATATTACAGACTATTTGAACCATTTTATGAGATTGAAAATTTGCCTTAAACCAAAAACCATATTTTCTGAAACTTGGATTATTGAAATGGAAATCCGATTTTTCCAAAACACATGTAAATACAAAAACATGATATTTAAACAACTTTGAAGCATATTATATATGGATAGAATCTAATATACATGAAAGATATTATATCTATGTTTTTGACATTAAATCCAAAAATAAGTTTTGTTTTAAATACAAAACTCCAAACACATGAATAGGCTTATCAAAATAAGTTTTTCTAAGTAGATGAAGTATAGATGTATATAGATCAAATCTAATATACATTAAATCATATAAACTTATTTTGATTCTATCTATTCATGAAAACCAAGATCGGTTAAACCAAAAACCAAAACCAAAACATGAAACTTGTGTGTGTATTGTGAACTTGAGCATATCACACTATCTAATCTTTACACAAGATCTAAATAATCTTAAACTAAACAAACCGATGCC
The DNA here is from genome assembly GCA_038442645.1 of Agave tequilana. Taxonomy (NCBI): domain Eukaryota; kingdom Viridiplantae; phylum Streptophyta; class Magnoliopsida; order Asparagales; family Asparagaceae; genus Agave; species Agave tequilana. The sequence continues at coordinate 113,858 of JAVJIF010002356.1, read as the reverse complement.
TTCTTGTAGAACGCCGTCTCCAAGTCGACTCGATCCAAACGTAATCCACCGAGCTTGACTCTAACCGAGTGCTAGATGTGAACTTGACGCTCGAGCTCTTGAATCACTATGTGAAAGCTCCAAAACACCTTTGTTGAAGCTAATCACCTACTAATATCTTGGTTAAATATCTGAAACTAAATATCATAAGATTATTAGTAAACTATAACTACATGAGTTAATCATCATCAAAACTAGAGTGAAGGGCCTCTGGGCCAACACACACACACACACACAGATATATATATATATATATATATATATATATATATATATATATATATATATATATATATATATATATATATATATATATATATATATATATATATATATATATCCACTGATTAAGCTGGGTAGTTGTGCCTCATGAAGCATAAATATTCACAATCAAAAGAAGTTTAGATGGTTTAATGTATATTTGATTTCGTCCATTTACATCTATACTTTATATATTTAGAAAAACTTATTTTGATGTATCTAGTTCTTGTGTTTAAAGTTTTATTTTATCAAAACTTTATTTTGGGATTTATTGTCAAAAATATAGATATATCATTTACATGTGTATTGGGTTCTATCCATACACACTTGCTTCAAAAGTATTTCAATATCTTATTTTTGTATTTATACAAGTTTAGAGAAAACGGATTTTCATTTCAAAACTTAGTTTTGGAAATTACCTTTTTCGGTTTAAAGCCTAAATTTCTATGCCTAAAAAATAGTTCAAATAGTTTGTAATATCTATTGATTTTTATAACACATATTTGTACTTCAAATATTTACATGAACTTATTTTTGTAAATTTTATTTGATTTTATGAGAATTTATAGGTATTTAAAAGACCAAATATTTCAACCTATAACCCAGTTCTGGGCTGCCTGGCGGTCGACCGACTGGTCGACCGATCCAGTGGTTCAGTCGACGGATAGTCGACCGATGTGCACAAAATGTGCATAAGCCCTTGGCTATTGAGCTGGTCGACCGATCCAGAGAGCTCGCTCTCTGGATCTGCCCCGGTCGACCGGACGGTTGACCGACCAAAGAGGCTGCTATCGAGTTCTGGTTTTTGTTGACCGAGCAGTTGACTGAAAGTGAGAAATTTCTCACTGTGCCTTAGGGCGGTCGATCAGCTGGTCGACCAACATACCAACGGCCAGAATATGACCGTTGGCCGGTCGACCGACAGGTCATTTCTCACCTATTCTTGACCCCAACGACTATATTTTCAGACCCCTATAAATATGAGTCTTTGAGGCCAGTTTTTAACAAGATTTCTTAGTGCAAATTTTCCAACCTTCTCAAGTAATTTTAACAAAGTTTTTAAAAGAGGTTTTATACCAAAATTCTCTATCTTTATTTGTTTTCAAAGTTTTGAAAAAATCAAAGAAATACAAGTTTTGGGTCTATTTTGTTCTTCATTTTTCATATCTATCAAGAAGTTTTTCTCAAGTATTCTTTTTATATTTTCTTTTCCAAATACTTTGATTTCATATACTTGAGCTACTCAATTCAAATCTATCTTTAGGATCATGTTTTATGTGAAAATTAGTTTTTGATCGTTTGAGATACCTAGTGTTGTTTGTGATCATTGGATCACCAAGTTGTAAATTTTTTCTTTGCTTAGGCTTTGTGCCTTCCATCTTGTGTAAAGGTGATTGTGTTTTAGAGAGGAGTTATGTACTCCAGGTGTGTTGTAATTCCTCAGTGGAGGTCCCTTTGTGGAAGGTCCTGTGTGGACATAATGGAAATCTTTGTGTGAAGGCGGGGATGTAGAGTAATGGCTCGAACCTCAAAACATATTCCTCTGTTTGCGTTAAATAAGAAAGGAATCGTTTAGATCGAGAAAACAAAAACAGTTAACCTCCCCGGTAACAGTGCCAAAAATTTTGTTCATAGAGAGAAAAGAGCAAAAGTTTAGAGCATGTCATGAGTCAATGTTCAAGCTCTGAGTATGTATGTAATGTTAATTTGCTCCTTCGATCTTCCATTTGTAGCCAAAACTATAACGGGTCGTATCCACAAGGAGGGTATGCGATAGAAGCTTTTTTTGATTTTTATATTGTTTTCTTCAAATAATTTTCTTCTTGTTTAAGTTAAAAGAAAAGAAAGAAAGAAAAAAAGTGTGAAATTGGTGATGTGAATTGGTTGTGATTGGGAAAGAGTGTGAGAGTAAAAGAGAAGAAATATGAATCTGAGATGGCGATGAATAAAAACAAGAAAAGCAAAGAAAAAACTTAAGAAACTAAAAAGAAAGTTTTTACAAAAAGTTTAAGAAAAGAAAGCTTAGAGAAAAAAGTTTGAAGGAAAGTGAAGAAGTGTGAAGAAAAAATGCTTTAAAAAGTTTGAGATATATAAATTGGAAGAAGTTGCATGGCTAACATTATACTAATTAACCCACTAACCATTAACTTGTAGAAGATAGAGCATCACTTTGGATCCTTGGCTTTCATGAGTCTTGTGCAATAAGAACTAGTCATGTGGTGTTCTAATGAAAGTTTATCACCCTCCACTATGCTTAACATGGTAAAAACTAGAAAATCACCCAATCAAGATCCATTATAAGGCGAGATTAGGGTAAAAAATAAGTGCACTAATGGTATCACATAGATAATCAGACATTCTCCAAGTCCAAAACAAGCAAAATAAGCAATCAATAGATCATCAAGAATATATTCGTTAAGCATGAAATATGAGAGTTAGAATGTTTGTTAGAGTGTTAGAGTTAAAACCCTTCATCATAAGTAATCCATAGCTTTTTCTTGCACAAGGCTCATTGGCACGCTATAAATTCATGTGGGTTATTATTCAAGCAAGTTAGGGTTAGTAGGTTAGTAGTTAGCTAACCATGCAAGAAGAAGATTAGCCAGACATGAAATAAGAGCATGAAATGTAAAGCTTGCAAGAAATATTAGCCATGACCAGAAGCAAGATTAAAAAGCACAAGTAGAAAATGCAAGAAAGAGCAATGAGGAAAGAAGTAATCCTTGTATTGAAGTATTACTTGAATCAATTACAATGGCTTTCTCTTCCTCAATCAATTTTTGAAAAATAAAAACCCTATAATAAATTGCAATGATTCAAGAGAAGAATCACAAGAGTAGCTCAAGCAATGGAGGTGCTTTGCTCTCTGTTTTCTTTCTAACATTTTCTATGGTGAATTTACAGGGTATTTATAGACTGCAGTGGCTTGGGGAGCACGAAACGAGGTGCCATGTCATTGATCCAAGGATACTTCTAGAAGATTGTCGAGGAAACGCGGCAAAAGCCGCGTTTCTGTGGCAATGCAGTGGTAGTTTGCGCTGATCTAGCTCCAGCTGTTTGTCTTCTAGAAGGAGATCTTTAGGGAATATTCATCTCTCCATGCACTTAGGCTGGTATTAGTCCAGATTCATCCAATCATTTTTAGGACTAATCTACCTCTATCTAAAATAATCCTTCTCGCTCTCCAAGAAAACTCTTTAAAAATCTGAGAATTAACTAGAAATTCTGGATTTTGTTACACTTTGCCCTTGGCTTTTGATTTATCTGCAAATTATCCAAAAGAGAGTTATTAGAAATATATGTAACATAATATGGTAGGTAATGTGATGATTATGATGAAAAATTAGCCACTAATCATAGACCGGTGTTTGATTTGTAGATGTGGCTTTTGCATTGATGTCCAAAATGTGGATTTGGTGATTCTCGCATTTTATCATGTCAATGCGACCCTTGTATTTATGAATTAAATGCAAGTCTGACAAATCTCGCGTTTTGAGGCTTCTAAACGCGGGTCTCGTTTATGAGACTCGCGTTTGAGCCTAAAGACATAGTAAAATTTCCTAATTGTGAAGTCCAGACCTGGGCTTCATGTGAGCCTCGTGTTTTAATCATTGAACACTGGTCTCATGTGTTGTACCCCGCGTTTGAACTTCAACACTTGGTATACTTTCACTATCTTTAAGATACTGACTTTGTGTTCTTCTCTTCGTAGGAGATATTCTTCTGACCCTCTGTCCAAAAAGTATCACTTTGGACACATGGGCTGCGTAGACCTTAACATCACTTTCAGCCTCTAGAAGACTGCTCCTGTGTTTACTGGGAAAAGCCGAGAGCGACAGACTCAGCCGAGCAGGGCCAGCATGCTGACTCTTCAGGAACTTGTCTCAAATGGACAGTTTGAATCAGACTCCCGTACTCTACTAAGGAAGCTGGACTTCTCCTTTGGCGATTCAATCGAAGAAGAGGAGGAAGTTCTGCATTACGGCAATTACAAATGGCAAACCGGAGTCGGTCGGCATCGCTGACTGATTCTCAGATTTTTAGTTTTCAAATAGGATTGAATTTTCAAAAACGGCTTTCACGTTACTTCTTAGAATTTCATTTTCTATCTAAATACATTTTTTGGGAATTTTTCTAAATTTGTGAAAATTTGACCGATTCTATTATCGGCCTGTATCGCCGGAAGATTTCAGGATTTTTAATTTAAAAATTACATAGAATTTCTTGAATCCATTTCATCAAGCATCTTAAAATAATATTTGCTATTTTTGAGAATTTTTCGGAACGTTTTTGAAATAGTCAAATTTTCGCCCTATTTAATAATAATATTATTTACCGTTCTTTTCTTTCTTGCTTTTTTCCTTCTCCACTCCTCAACTTTTTAGTCCCAGATTATCATGTTAATTTAAATATTTAATAATATATTTATTTATTAATTTTCCATATTTTTTCTATTTTCTTTTTCCTTTCTTTTCTTTTCCTTCTTTTTCCTTTCTTTTCTTTTCCTTCTTTTTCCTTTCTTTTCTTTTCCTTCTTTTTCTTCTTTCCTTTTTCTCTTTCCTTCTCCCCCTCCCCTGCAACCTTGCCGACCCTTCCCTGCAACTGCAACTGTAGCTGCAGCAGCAGCACATGGGCTACAACAGCAGCCCATGCCCTCCCCCATTCCTCCCATACTCTCCCTCTCCCTCTCCCTTTTCTTCTCTTTCTATATATTTTCTTTTTCTTTCCTTTCCATTTTCCATCTCCTTCTTCATCTCTCCCACCCACTCATCACCACCGCGGCCTCCACCATTACCACCACCACCCATCGCTGCCCTAGCCACCATCACCGCACCTCCTACCTCCCCTCTTCCCTTCCCCACTTCCATCACTCCCAAATTCCACCTTCATTCTTCCAATTTCAACATAACCCATTCCACCACTTCCTCTTCTTCTCCAAAATCCACCATCAACCCACTGCCCCCTCCACTTCCAAACCCTAAACCACCACCTCCCTTCCTCCTCCAAAATTCACCACCACCTCCATCAAATTCACCACTCCCACCACCCCATTATCACATCCTCCTCCTCCTCTAACTCCCCACCACCTCCAATAATCACCACAACCACCATAACCACCACCACCGCCAACTACCACTAGCACCTCCACCAAAAACCACCAACCAAACCCAACCAACACCACAACTCCACCTCCCTCCTTCTCCCCTAGGGCAGCATGCTGCCCCTCCCCCGGCGGCGCCACCGCCGCCGCCAGGCTGCCGGCGCCGGCGGTGGTCGGCCACCCCCTTCCCCTCCATTTTCTTTCTTTTTTTCTTTCTTCTTCTTTCCTTCTTTATTTCTTTTCTCTTTCTTTTCCCTAAATAAAACCCACTTTCCTCATTCCCTAAAATACCCTCCACCTCACTCACAAATTACTTTCCCATATTTACAATTAATACCCCTTCCCATTTAATTCCTAATTCCTTTCTAAAAATACCCTATTTTCTCTCTCTCTCTCACCTTCCTACAACTTTCTCTCTCCTCTCTAATTTCCTCTCTAATATTTATATAAATATTTTATTTACATATTTTAATATATATTTATGGGCTAGTAGCTTGCTCGCACGGGTTCGCGAGCCCCAAAGAAATCTGCCCGTTGGCAGTCTGGCAAAGGGAAAAATTGCCCTTCCAGTCGACCGGGCGGTTGACCGGCCAACGGTCATATTTATGACCGTTGAGCCATCGGTCGACCGGCCGGTCGACCGAAAACTGGAAACAGAGAGCATAGCTCTCTGCCGGTCGACCGGGCGGTCGACCGGGGTCATTTCTAGAGAGCAAAAGCTCTCTGGCAGTCAACCGACTTGGTCGACCGGCCTCCCAACCCGGGCTGCGTGCACGTCTGTGCACGTCGGTCGACCGGACTGGTTGACCGGCAGACAGCCAGTCAAACTATTATAGAGATTGAAAACTTGGGTTTTTACCTTTGATTAAATCCCTTAAATTCACATAAATTCCACAAAAATCAGTTCTTATAAGATCTTTGAAATACAAATATGTGTGAGTAAAATTTAACACATATTATAAACAATTTGAACCATTTTTGTGTTATAGAAAATTTGCCTTAAACCAAAAATCATATTTTCCAAAAACTAGGATTTTGAAATGGAAAACCGTTTTCTCCAAAACTTATGCAATTACAAAACCATGATATTGAAACAACTTTGAGGCATATTGTATATGGATAGAATCCAATATACATGAATGATATTATATCAATATTTTTGACATTAAATACAAAAATAAGTTTTGTTTAAATACAAAACTCCAAACACATGAATAGGCTTTTCAAAATAAGTTTTTCTAAGTATATGAAGCATAGATGTATATAGATCAAATCTAATATATATTAAAACTTATAAACTTGTTTTGATTCTATCTATTCATGAAAACCATATATTTGAACTAGAAATCTAAAACCGGTTAAACCGAAAACTAAACAATTGAAACTTTAAACAAGTGTGTGTATGTGAACTTGAGCATATCAACACTATCTAATCTTTACAATGATCTAAACAAAATATTAAACTAAAGAAACCGATGTCTTCTTGTAGAGCTCCATATCTAAGTCGACTCGATCCAAACACGATCCAACGAGCTTGACTCCAACCGAGTGCTCGATGCGATCTTGACGCTCGAGCTCTTGAATCAACATATGAAAGCTCCAAAACACCTTTGTTGAAGCTAATCACCTACTAATATCTTGATCAAATATCTTAAACTAAATATCACAAGATTATTAGTAAACAATAACTATATGAGTTAATCATCATCAAAACTAGAGTACAGGGCCTCTGGGCCAACAATCTACCCTTTTTTTGATGATGACAAAACTCATGGAGTTATATATATATGGATTAAAGTTAAGATTCATAGAAACTCCTCTTTAACTCATGGATAACAATAAACATAAAGATATTCATGAATGCTCAACATAAATATGCCTAAACATGATATTTGATACCAATGAAATAAACATGCTCTTGATACCAACAAAAGAAGCTCTTGATACCAATAGTAAAAAATAACAAATTAAACACAATTAAACACACATGCATATTTAAAAACTATAAATTTCTCTCCCTTTTTTTGTCAATTCATCAACAAAGGGGTACAAACATTAAAGGCATAAATAATATTTTCTTTCTTTTTGCATAAATCAAAACAATAAAGGTGTATATGCTATATACATTTATTATGAGGAGAGACGTGAAGTTAACTCCCCCTGCATACGTTCATTTATATGAAAAGAGATGACTAAACTCTAACTACATAAAGCATAATATACAATGTATAAAAGGAGATGTGAAGCTCCTCCTACACACGTGTAAGACATAGATAAGAGCGGTCAAACTCCTTAATATGAGATACACTCAACATGAATCTATATATAGAGAAGATGTTAAGCTCCCCTTGCAATAAGCAATACATATCAAAACTTTTGATACCAAATTATGATACCAATTGAAAATAAACAAAATTTTAAGATACCAAAAGATACCAATTGAAAATATCTTGTAAACTTTTGATACCAATGAAAAATGAAACATTGTATGTTTTGATACCAATAGAAATATATATGTATTTTAGAATCTTGATACCAATTAGTAAACATCTTTTAATTTTGATACTAAATGAGAATATTTTATAATTTTGATATCAATTGAAAGTGAAAGTCAAATATTTTTATGTAAACATAACTCATTTCAATATGGATACCAATTTAAAATGAAATATGATACCAATTGAAAAATAAACCACCTATTTGGTTAAACAATTCATTTTGCAATAAAGAAACCAAATTTTAGAATAAAACCAATTTAAGATTCTTGATAACAATATTGAAAATGTTAGCATATTCTAAATTAAAATATTTTTCATTAAGAGCATAGGAAACCAATTGAAAATACAATCGATTGAAAACTAAAACATGAAGTTTTCTCTCACTTTATGAAATACCAATTAAAATGATGCATAAACTTGTAAAAGATATCAATTTGAAAAATAATTGTCATTAAGAACTAAATCAAGTTTAGCATAAACATAATTTGTGCTTTAAGTTGTAAAGATATAATAAGCACAATCAAATCATATATATATGTATGAAAAGTAAATACCAATTGAAATTGATACTTTTTGAAGTTTTGAAGCATACATATATAGAAAATCAAAGATGAGTATACAAATATGAAAATATCAGTTGGGATACCAATTGAAAATATGATGATGATCAAGTGTATAACTCATGCTACCTCCCTTTCATGCACATGTTTAAAAAGATTTTCAATTAGGCTTACAAGGCATGGTCGACCATCCAACCGCCCTTTGAGGAGTAGGGGTTTTCAAAAATAAATTTGAAAATAAGTTTAGCATATTTAAAAACTCTACCAAAATGAAAAAATACGCACTAGTTTACTATAGTTTGAAATAGCTAGTGATAGATTCTTCAAAACATGAAACCAAGTCATATAATTCATGAAGCATGCATTCAACACAAAATTGATACTCAAGATATAGAAAACTCAACAAAGTACTCATAAAACAATGTAATGAGTAAACATAATTAAAGTGAGTGTATAAAAGTCATGTGAAAAGCATAATCATAAATATAGGCAATGAAGCTCATATGAAGTTCCTTAAAACAAATGAAAATTTAATTTTCATCAAAACAATACTAACTTCAAGGCATATGTATATTTTGTCAAAACTAAAGGTATACATACATATCCAAACACAATTGAGTCTATAAAGAATTTTTGCATGAAAGGTAAATGACTCAAGGTTATACATGTATATCCAATAGTTTTGACAAAATTAACATATACATGAAGTTAAACACATATTAATGAAAATATGTATAAAATAGAGAATACAAGTCAAAATGTATGAATCATCAAAACTAGGCTATACTAGTACATCTAATGGGTACAAATGAGCAATCAAGTACAAACATATAATAATCTATTTGTGGCTCACTAGTTGTACAAGTATATACACAAGTTTTAATGAAAGCTACATCTAAACATATAATCAAAGCATGAAGCATAAAATAAAACATAAGTTAATATGATCATTAAGTAAATGCACATGTTTTAGAGTTATGATATACAACATAGCTAAACTAAGGTGAGAACAAAAAATATAGATCCATATAAACATGGGTGTATCTCAAATACTAATCATGTATATCACAAGTATAATTATCATGACCTTTAACATAGTAATCAAAACATGCTAAACAACATAAAAGAATGAAAACACAAAAAGGGAGTTAGAGATCGTTACCAAAACCAATAGGGCACATCTCTATGTCTCCAAACTATGGTGGTCCTCTCATCAAACTCCACTTGAAAGTGATGCATCCAAAAGTGTCATCGTTTGGCTCGGAATGCATCCACCTCAAGGCACCAATGCCCTCACATCATGTGAGAGCCCACACCTACATCAAATAAAATAGAAGAAGCTTTTGGTACCCATACTCTATTGGGTCCATGTGGGTTAGCATCTTTCCTAACCCAAATAAATCTATTTGCAAAATTTGAATCATGTATCCTATCATAACAAAATTTTGCAACGTGGCCCTTACGTCCACAATTTGTACAAGTGTACACATGAGCATACATAGTGTTATGAGTGTGAACGTGGGAAGCATGTGTATACCGCGGTTTGTGTGCATGCATAGGAGGAACCTGTTTCTTGCGAAACATGGATTCCAAACGTGTGTGATTCATGACACATTGGCTCAAAGTGGAGCCCAAACAATCAACACTTTTCTTCAAGACACAAGTATCATTTTTAATACTTGAAGATAAAGTGGAGCATGCAATAGATAAGCTAGATGATGAACTTACACTAGCATGGCAAACATGAGTATCAAAGTCATTTTTCGAAGAGATATTTTTCTTGAAAACCAAATCCAATTCCTTTAAAATAGAAATAATTTTGTTTTTCAAAGAATCATTTTCTTTTAAAACAAAAACAAGTTTTAAAGATAAAACTTCATTTTTCTTCAAAACTTCGTCACAATCATTTTTATTTTTCAAGATTTTATTTTCATTTAGGGTAAGTTCAAGTTGGGATTTCAATGAGTCTCTTTCATTAGAAATCTCAACCTTCTCTTGGAAAGACACATCAAGTTTCGAAATTAAATCCTCATTTTCTTTATTTAATGCAAAACTTTTCTTTTTCAAGAGTTGATATTTTTCTAATAATTTTTCACAAACAATGGATAGTTCTTCATTTAAAGCATCAGCATCAACTAAATCATCGCCAGAAGAACTAGCACAATCATCTAGTTGAGTTTTCAAATTTACCTCAAGGGAGTCATTCCCTTGGACCATATAGCAATGTTGTTCGGATTCATCCTCACTAGATTCCTTCTCTGCAATGTTTGACGTTTGAAGCTTTGGAGAGGTCAACGTGTTCCACATTGCAAAGGCAGAATCACAATGAGAAAGCATACACAAATATTCTTTGTTTAAAATTCTCCTAAGTGCCTCAAGGGCTTGTGCATTGGCCTCTTGCTTGCTATTACCAAGATAGGATTTCTTGGTAGCGGCAAGGAAAACATGCAAACCTAGGGTTTTTAGATACATGCTCATTCTAAGCTTCCACATTTTGATGTTAGAAACATCAAACATGGGAGGTGCAAGATAATCTATGAGTGTGTGTAAACAAGTATGTGTGCAAATGCAAAACTAGATTAGCAACTAAGATCTCACTCCTAGGTGGTTAAACCTAATATCAGAAGCATAGGCTCTGATACCAATTGAAAGTACACCTAGAGGGGATGAATAGGTGTATGACTAATATAATGACAAATAATGCAGAATTAAAAACTAATTGCAACACACTCAGTGTAAACAAAGAGTGTAACCGAATTCCCGGTGAAGGGCTCTGGACTATCTCCTTTAAATTCCTCTAAATAAGAGTTGAGGTGCTATTTGAAGCTCTCTTAGTTGAACACAAGTATGGGCACACACAAGCAATACCAAGCATATAAGTATGAATGAACAATATGAATCAATACAAGGTAAATAAGAGAGAGTTTAGAGATAGTGGTTCAATCGCAAACACCGAGATATGTTTCGAGGTTCGAGCACCTAGCTCTACGTCCCCGCCTTCAGACAGAAGGATTTCCACTATAGTGTCTACACAGGACTTCCCACACAGGGAACCTCCACTGAGGATTTGGGTAATACAAATCGGGAGTACACAACTCTTCTCTCAACCAATACAACCCCTCACTAGAGGTTAGGCACAAAGCCAACACAAGATCAACCTCTCACTAGAGGGATACCAACAAACAAAATCACCTCTACACTTAGAGGGATATCAATAATTCAATTGCACAACCTCCTCTACACTTAGAGGGAAAGGCACAAAGCCAAGCAAAGAAAAGGGTTTACACTTGGTGGTTTCAACAAACCACAAACTAGTTTTTCTCACTAAAACAAGATCCTATAGATAGGATAGATATGATAAGCTCAAGTGTGAGAAAATAAAGTGTTTGGAACAAAGAAAAATACTTGGGAAAATCTCCAAATAGATATTGAAAGTTAGATCAAAAATCAATTCCCAAAAGACTCTATTTTCTTTGAAATTTCAACACTTAAAAACAAATAAAGATGATTTTTAAACCCAAAAACTCTTTTGAAAACTTACTGTTAAACACTTATAAAGGTGAAAAAATTGCTCTCTAAAAACTTGTTTAAAACAGCTCAAGAAATGGGGCATATATAGCCCCAAAGAAATCTGCCTGTTGGCTGTCTGGCAAAGGGCAAAACTGTCCTTCGATTCGAGGCCACGGTCATATTTATGACTGTTGATCCACCGATCGACCGGCCGATCGACCGGACACTGGAAACAGAGAGCAGAGCTCTCTGCCGGTCGACTGGGGCCATTTCCAGAGAGCAAAAGCTCTCTGGCGGTCGACCGACCCGGTCGACCAGCCTCTCAGCCTGGGCTGCGTGCACGTCTGTAAACGTCGGTCGACCGGTCCGGTCGACCGGCAGACAGCCAGGTCAAACTATTATAGGGATTGAAAACTTCAGTTTTTACCTTTGATTAAATCACATAAATTCACATAAATTTCACAAAAATAAGTTCTTATAAGATCTTTGAAATACAAATATGTGTGATTAAAATTCAACACATATTATAAATAATTTGAACCATTTTTGTATTCTTGAAAATTTGCCTTAAACCAAAAATCGTATATTCCAAAAACTAGGATTTTGAAATGGAAAACCGTTTTCTCCAAAACTCATGCAAATACAAAAACATGATATTGAAACAACTTTGAAACATATTGTATACGGATAGAATCCAATATACATGAAAGATATTATATCAATATTTTTGACATTAAATACGAAAATAAGTTTTGTTTAAATATAAAACTCCAAAAACATGAATAGGCTTTTCAAAATAAGTTTTTCTAAGTATATGAAGCATAGATGTATATAGATCAAATCTAATATACATTAAAACTTGTAAACTTGTTTTGATTCTATCTATTCATGAAAATCATATATTTGAACTAGAAATCCAAAACCGGTTAAACCAAAAACCAAACAAATTGAAACTTTAAACAAGTGTGTGTATGTGAACTTGAGCATATCAACACTATCTAATCTTTACAATCTAAACAAAATCTTAAACTAAACAAACCGATGTCTTCTTGTAGAGCTCCATCTCTAAGTCGACTCGATCCAAACACGATCCAACGAGCTTGACTCCAACCGAGTGCTAGATGCGATCTTGACACTCGAGCTCTTGAATTAACATATGAGAGCTTCAAAACACTTTTATTGAAGCTAATCACCTACTAATATCTTGATCAAATATCTGAAACTAAATATCACAAGATTATTAGTAAACAATAACTACATGAGTTAATCATCTTCAAAACTAGAGTGAAGGGCCTCTGGGCCAACACTTTCATCGCGGTCCCTCCCTGTGGATCCTGACCCGTTAGCCCTAGACTACACAGTAGAATTGAGAACCTAGTACTGTTCTAAATTTTTGCATTTTTTTGTGCAGGTTTGGGTCGATCAGAAGGGGAAGACTCATTGGAAGGAGTTGATTGAGGTCGAACCTGCACACAAATATAGAATTTTAGATTTAGAATAAAGAGTGCAAGTTACTCAATTCTATCGCGATAGCAAGTGGCTATGCGGGTCGTGATCCACAAGGAGGGACTAGCGATGGAAGATGTTTTAGTAAGTTTTCTTTTAAATTACAAAGGATGGTTAAAATTCTTCTTTTAGTTCTTGTAAAGAAAAAGAGAAAAATTAGGTTAAAGTGAAGTTAGAAAGAAAGTGGTAGATTTAGAAGGTGGAAAAATGAAAAATGGATTATATACAAAGAAATGGAAAAGAGTGATAAAGATGGTTGGAGCTTGTGATATATAAACTAAAGAATAAAAGAAAAGAAAGATAATCTAAAAATTACTTACCTCTTCAGTGCTCATATACCTTAGATCCGTTGCGACGACTTACCTTGTCTTTGAAGGCAATCAAGCATGGCGTATATGATCTTCCCCATTCTCGATCTACACTACGAATAAAAGGGCGAGCTAAACTAACAAAGAATGGTTATTCATCACCATAGGCCATCAAGGGCACTTGCAGTGGCGAAGCAGTCTCGAGGCTAACAGATTCACTTGGATTGCAACACATTAGAGAAGAGTAAACGAAAACAAAAGTAAAGAAGAAAAAGTAACTTTGATTCAATTCAAATAACAATGAAAGAAGAGATCACTTACACTGGTGTCACCTGCAGTACAAGCTTGCTCTCATTCCTTCATGAAAGTATCATCTCCTCTCAGTTACATAAAGAAAATGAAAATTACATGAAAGAAAATAAAAACCTAAGTTACAAACTACAAAGTAGCCTAAGTTCTATTCTCTGCTTGGTCGCCCTCTTTTGCCTTTGAGTGCAGGTATTTATAGAAGAAATGTAGAGTTTAGAGGAGTATGAAGATAGGAAAAGCTGGCTATTTCTGAATTTGAATCCTCCCTTATCTCCAAACTTGATTTGATGTGGATATTCAGTTCTGATCTGCAGTTTATTGGCGTGTTGATTGCTGAATATCACTTATCAAATGATAGAATTAGAAATAATGATCAACATAAGAGTTGTATCCCTATAAGTCGTCTTTCTGGATCATCTTAAATCATCAGATTTGATATTCGGTAGCGAAAGTTATGATTCAAATACTGAAATGTATTCAGTCAGAATCTGAGTCAAACTTGCTTCATCTCATCCGTTGATCTTCTCTCTATCCATTTATCTCTCTGTATTTGATATTATCCTCGGTTGGTCTTTAGCTAACCAAAATGGATTTATAGAAATCTAAATTTTACTGGCTAAATTTGGTGTTATCTTTCTGATTTGCTCTGATCTTCAGCTGAACATTTGCCCCAATCCTTGATTTGTTCTAACTAGATCTGGGATCATCCTCAGCTAACCAAATAGATCCAGTTAATCTGATTTTAACTGATATTTATTTAGTTTAATTCTCTTTCTCTTCATTATTATCTTCTACAAAATAGACATTTAAGACAAAGAAATTAGCAGATTTATTACACGATAAATGTAGGAGTGTAATGAAAAGAATGCAAAATATGTGTACGATCACACCCCCACACCTATCTTTTGCTTGTCCTCGAGCAAAACAACAAAACTAAAGCAAAGATTATTAGGCCACTTTCGCAGGTCACGCGATTGCACTGAGCTTGTGCAACAAGCCGTTAAACCTCTAGGTTACCACTAGAGGACGAGTTTTGCCTCGTGAGGGTTTTCAGTGGATTACACCCACAAAATCCATAAAGAAAGAGAAACAAAGAGTTAGTATTTTCGAAAAGCATTTTGAAGGAGAAAAATATTTGAAATATAATTGTAAGATTTAAGTAATCTATAAGTTATAGGAAAAATGAATTTTTCATTCCTAAACTTAACTTCTATTCAAAAATTTGTTATCAATCAAAGTAAGGAGTCAAATTGTACTTCTCATCTAGTCTATTATTTTACCCTAAGTCATATGCACCTTGTGACCGTGAAATTTTGATTAAGGCTTCTTTAACTCTAACTCTTATGCCTTATTTATTTATATATATATATTTTTGGTGGTATTATTCCTTAGTTCTATTAGGCTTTTAATCTGCCCATGTAACGAGCCTTTAATCGATGACTCCCAAACCAAACGGTCTTAGGGCACCGGGTGAGAAAACACCCCAAGGACTTGAGGACTCAAGCAAATAAGGCCTCAAAATTAAGGATTTTATTATATGAACTGCTTTTAGCGTGAGTACTTATGCTTTATTAGGCACAAATACCCAGCTTAATCAGAGAATTTTTTATATATATATATATATTTTTCTCAAACTTATCTAATCATCTTTCACATAAATACCAAGGCTTACTTAGGCTAAAGCACCTAGCTAATCAATAATTAGATTTGTTCATCTTTCATAGATACATTTTTTTCTTTTTTTTATAAGGCATAAGTATTTTCGTTTTTGAACCCTAAGTGTGTTAGTGTATGAAGTGTGCATATTTCATTAAGGTAAAGATCAAGACTAAATTACTTTGACAAATTATCTTCCTAACTCTAAAAATCAAACAAATAATCTTTTTTTGACCAAGTTCAAGAAATACTAATTTTGATTTTCCTATTCCTTAAAATTGACTTAATTTCTTACAAAAAATATGTCAAAATATTGTTTCTATTTTCAAAAGTTTTTAAAAGTAAAAAAAATGTTAATTTTTTTAATAAAAAGAAAAACCTAAGTTATGTTAGAACACTCCCCCACACCTATCTCATGCATTGTCCTCAATGTATGTTAGAACCTTTCCGGCAACGGCGCCAAAATTTGATTGAGTTGGAACATGCACACAAAATACAGAATTTCAGAACTAAGAATGAAAAGTGCAAGTTACTCAATTCTACCATGATAGCAAGTGGCTATGCGGGTCGTGATCCACAAGGAGGGACTAGCGATGGAAGCTTTTTTAGTAAGTTCTCCTTTATGCTACCATTAATGGTTAAAAATTCTTCTTTTAGTTCTTAAAAAGAAAAGAAAAATAAATTACAATGAAGTTAGACAGAAAGTGAGAGATTGGGAAGATGGAGAAAGCAGAACTGGATATGTACAAAGAAATAGAAAAGAGTGATAAAGATGGTTGGAGCTTGTGATATTAAAACTAAAGAATAAAAGAAAAGAAAGATAACCTAAAAATTACTAACCTCTTCAGTGCTTATATACCTTAGATCCGTTGCGATGACTTACCTTGTCTTTGAAGGCAATCAAGCATGGCGTATATGATCTTCCCCATTCTCGATCTACACTACGAATAAAAGGGCGAGCTAAACTAACAAAGAATGGTTATTCATCACCATAGGCCATCAAGGGCACTTGCAGTGGCGAAGCAGTCTCGAGGCTAACAGATTCACTTGGATTGCAACACATTAGAGAAGAGTAAACGAAAACAAAAGTAAAGAAGAAAAAGTAACTTTGATTCAATTCAAATAACAATGAAAGAAGAGATCACTTACACTGGTGTCACCTGCAGTACAAGCTTGCTCTCATTCCTTCATGAAAGTATCATCTCCTCTCAGTTACATAAAGAAAATGAAAATTACATGAAAGAAAATAAAAACCTAAGTTACAAACTACAAAGTAGCCTAAGTTCTATTCTCTGCTTGGTCGTCCTCTTTTGCCTTTGAGTGCAGGTATTTATAGAAGAAATGCAGAGGTTAGAGGAGTATGAAGATAGGGAAAGCTGGCTATTTCTGAATTTGAATCCTCCCTTATCTCCAAATTTGATTTGATGTGGATATTCAGTTCTAATCTGCAGTTTGTTGGCGTGTTGATTGCTAAATATCACTTATCAAATGACAGAATTAGAAATAGTAATCAACATAAGAGTTGTAGCCCTGTAAGTCATCTTTCTTGATCATCTTGAATCATCAGAATTTATAAGCGGTAGCAAAAGTTATGATTCAAATACTAAAATATATCCAGTCAGAATCTGAGTCAAACTTGCTTCATCTCATCCGTTGATCTTCTCTCTATCCATTTATCTCTCTGTATTTGATATTATCCTCAGTTGATCTTTAGCTAACCAAAATGGATTTATAGAAATTTGAATTTTACTAGTTTTCATTTGGTGTTATCTTTCTGATTTGCTCTGATCTTCAGCTGAACATTTGCCCCAATCCTTGATTTGTTCTAATTAGATCTGGGATCATCTCAGCTAACCAAATAGATCCAGTTAATCTGATTTTAACTGGTATTTATTTGGTTTAATCCTCTTTCTCTTTATTATTATCTTCTAAAAAATAGACATTTAAGACAAAAAATTAGCAGATTTATTACACGATAAATGTAGGAGTGTAATGAAAAGAATGCAAAATATGTGTACGATCACACCCCCACACCTATCTTTTGCTCGTCCTCGAGCAAAACAACAAAACTAAACCAAAGATTATTAGACCACTTTCACAGGTCACGCGATTGCATTGAGCTTGTGCAACAAACCGTTAAACCTCTAGGTTACCCCTAGAGGACGAGTTTTGTCTCGTGAGGGTTTTCAGTGGATTACACCCACAAAATCCATAAAGAAAGAGAAACAAAGAGTTAGTATTTTCGAAAAGCATTTTGAAAGAGAAAAATATTTGAAAATATAATTGTAAGATTTAAGTAATCTATAAGTTATAGGAAAACTGAATTTTTCATTCCTAAACTTAGCTTCTATTCAAAAATTTGTTATCAATCAAAGTAAGGAGTCAAATTGTACTTTTCATCTAGTCTATTACTTTACCCTAAGTCATATGCACCTTGTGACCGTGAAAATTTTGATTAAGGGTTCTTTAACTCTAACTCTTATGCCTTATTTATTATATATATATATATATATATATATATATATATATATTTGGTGGTATTATTCCTTTGTTCTATTAGGCTTTCTAATTTGCCCATGTAACGAGCCTTTAATCGATGATTCCCAAACCAAACGGTCTTAGGGCACCGGGTGAGAAAACACCCCAAGGACTTAAGGACTCGAGCAAATAAGGCCTCAAAACTAAGGATTTTATTATATGAACCGCTTTTAGGCGTGTGTATTTATGCTTTATTAGGCACAAATACCCAGCTTAATCAGAGGATTTTATATATATATATTTTTCTCAAACTTATCTAATCATCTTTCACATAAATACCAAGGCTTACTTAGGCCAAAGCACCTAGCTAATCAATAATTAGATTTGTTCATCTTTCATAGATATATTTTTTCTTTTTTCTTTTATAAGACATAAGAATCTTCGTTTTTTGAACCCTAAGTGTGTAAGTGTATGAACTGTGCATATTTCATTAAGGTAAAGATCAAGACTAAATTACTTTGACAAATTATCTTCCTAACTCTAAAAATCAAACAAATAATCTTATTTTGACCAAGTTTAAGAAATACTAATTTTGATTTTCCTATTCCTTAAAATTGACTTAATTTCTTACAAAAAATATGTCAAAATATTGTTTCTATTTTCAAAAAGTTTTTAAAAGTAAAGAAAATGTTAATTTTTTTAATAAAAAGAAAAACCTAAGTTATTTTAGAACCCTCCCCCCACACCTATCTCATGCATTGTCCTCAATGTATGAATTAATGCATAGACGCATGAAAAAGAAGAAAGGGAAGGAAATATTACCTTAAGGTGGCGGTTCCGGTGGTGGTTTGATTGGTCCACGAAATGCGGCCCAATCGACTTTTCGTGGAGTTCGGAGGAACCCACCAGAAATTTCTCTAATATAACCCACTAAAATGATATATACATGAACGTTTTTTATTAAAAATTTAACCCCATTTAATTTTCAAATTCCATAATTAATTTCGGAGTCAATTTTGTCAACCGCCTTGTCCCAAAATGGAGTGTGAAAAGATAGAATGATTGATTTGAACTCAGGTAGCACTGGAACTAATACTGACTCAGGAAAGTGACTTAAGTCAAGTAAAGGTTCAGGAGTCGAGATTGGTTCAGGAAATGGGTCCAAATCAAGAAGTTGAAACTCAAGTCCACATTCATTTTCCAACAATGGAATGTGACTTAATATTGGTGATTCAAGTTCAAGAATGATAGGTGAGGGAATCAAAACTGACTCTAAAATATTACTCAAGTCGGGTAACAAAATAGGAGTCAATATTCATTCGGAAATTTGAACTGGATCACAGATTTGAGAATCTAGGTCACATTTCTCATTGAGTTCAATTTCATAAAAATGAGAACTTATCAATTTATCAATGGGACTTTCAAAATTATAAAATTGGTCGAGTTCAATCTGATGATCATCAAAGATGGGCGATTCAATTTCATTATGAATTGACACAGGATCCAATGTTGACTGGGAAAAAGATTGAAATCAGGTGAAGACACCAGAGTCATTATTGAATCAGGAAGTAGAATTGAATCACTAAGTTGAGGTTCAGAATCATATTCATTCTCAAGTTCTATTCCAGGAAAGGAATAACTTACCAAACTGTCAATATCATTTTCAAAATTTGGAGTTTGGGCAAGTTCAAATGATTGTGCTGAAATGGAACCTTGTGTTCCAAAACAATGTGACTCTTCGACTCTAACAGAATGGTTACCGACATCAGAACTGGCCAAACGGTGAGAACGTAGAGATTGGACCATCATATCTATGTCATGATTACGAGCGTTTTGAGCCTGAGTCATGGCTTCAAGCATCTTTTCATAGTTGATAGGTTCATCTTTTTGTTACGATTGGTCTTGAAAAGATAAAGTGTTGTTTTGGAATTTGTGATAAATTTGTGAGCCCATCAGATTTTGTGATTGTTGTTTGGACTCACGCATACTCATTTCCAAAATTGATGGTTTTCTATTTTGGACTAGTGGAACTAAGTATGAATCTTGGAAATATTGTGGACAAGGTGGATAAGGAGGACAAGTTGGTTGAAAATTAGACTCGGGGGAGGTGAATCCCCACTGACTCTATGAAGAGTTGAAATTATTCTGAAAATTATGGTTATAAGATTGGGGGCATGCGTTATATTGATTCGGATAAGACCAATCCGGCACACTATGTTGATTAAAGTTATGATATGCCGGGTTGGTAATATCTGAAAAAGAGGTTGGTGTGTAATATAGATTACTATTAAAATTGGAAAAATTGTTATTATAAGCCATATCACACAATAAAATACAAACAAAGAAAAAAAACAAACAAATAAGCAAACAAATAAAAAGAAAAAAAATTCTAAACTAAGTTAGGGTAGACCTATGACCTAGACGACTCCTAACTGGTTAGACTATCCACGGGAGGTATAATGCAGACCTTGACCACAAGCTAATCAGCCAGGTCAGGGCAAAATTGGTGGGAGGTTATCCGTCAAAGACGTTCCTTAATTAAGTAACCACCAACCTTCGGGCTTTCGGCCCTTAATCCCCTTCCTAGACATTGATTTGGCAGGAGTCAAATTTCCAACACCTTTCCCCTTAGGATAATCTCCTAATTGAGTCCGAGATGTCCCTAGGGCCAACGTCTACTCATTTTTAGTTAGGCTTGGGCTAGTGAGTGAGGAGATTGTTTGTGGGCTAAGGGAGGGTAATGACTTCCCCACCTTATCTTGCTTATAGGACAAGCCCTTAAGTCAATTTAGTGCAGTGTACAAGTATATAGAAAAAAAGTAACATTTAAGCAATCATACAAGAATGAATCTTATACTAAATGCTATGCACACATACCTGGCTCCAGCACTCTTCAACAGTAAATAGAAAATAAAATGAAATAGACAAGTACTTAAATGCAAAGTCTAAATCATTTTTAGCATTTACAATCAACTTTTTACTATTGTGTTAAAAATGTATATACATTGAGTCAAACAAGGAGATAAATGCTAAAGAAATTCAGATTTTCAATTCAACCAACCTGTAAAAATACAGGTTAGTAGTTCACTCAGTTTTGCTACTGGAATGTAGCAAATTTGAGGGCTTCTTGGCTCTGCTTTCTTGAGCAGAGTCCAAGGCCACTTATGTGTCCACTGCAGCAAGAATTCATTGTTGTTAAATCTGTACAAAAAACAAAGAAGAAAGTTAACCAAAAATGTAAACTTTTAAAGAGAGTAACTTACCGTCCCTCCCCGGCAACGGCGCCAAAATTTTGATTGAGGTCGAACCGGCACACAAATACAGAATTTCAGATTTAGAATAAAGAGTGCAAGTTACTCAATTCTACCGCGATAGCAAGTGGTTATGCGGGTCGTGATCCACAAGGAGGGATTAGCGATGGAAGCTTTTTTAGTAAGTTTTCTTTTAAAATACAAAGGATGGTTAAAATTCTTCTTTTAATTCTTGTAAATAAAATGAGAAAAATTAGGTTAAAGTGAAGTTAGAAAGAAAGTGGTAGATTTAGAAGGAGGGAAAATGAAAAATGGATTATATACAAAGAAATGGAAAAGAGTGATAAAGATGGTTGGTGCATGTGATATTGAAACTAAAGAATAAAAGAAAAGAAAGATAACCTAAAAATTACTTACCTCTTCAGTGCTCATATACCTTAGATCCGTTGCGACGACTTACCTTGTCTTTGAAGGCAATCAAGCATGGCGTATATGATCTTCCCCATTCTCGATCTACACTAGGAATAAAAGGGCGAGCTAAACTAACAAAGAATGGTTATTCATCACCATAAGCCATCAAGGGCACTTGCAGTGGCGAAGCAGTCTCGAGGCTAACAGATTCTTTTGGATTGCAATGTAAGTACACCTAGAGGGGGGGGGGGTGAATAGGTGTATGGCTAATCTAATGAACTAAATGCGGAACATAAAACTAATTTGCAACAACACTTAGTGCAACCAACGAGTGTAGCCGAATTCCCCGTGAAGGGCTCTGGACTAACTCCTCCTGATTCCTCTGAATAAGAGTTGAGGCGCTATATGAAGCTCTCGTGGTTAAGCACAAGTGAGGCACACAAGCAAACACAACCAAGCATATAGATATAGGAACTATGAATCAATGCAAGGCACAACACAAGCATATAAATGAAATGGCAATATGAATGATGCTATGCACAAAAGTAAAGAGAGAGAGGGTTGAGAGCCAATTGATCAAACGCAAACAACAAGACGTGTTTCGAGGTTCGAGCACCGAGCTCTACGTCCCCGCCTTCACCGAGAAGGATTTCTAATCCACTAGGAGTATCGAACTCCTCTCTCAACCAATACAACCTCCACCGAGGCAATACAAATGGTCTACCGAAGACCGGAGTACCAAACTCCACAAACCAACCAATACAACCTCCACCGAGGCCACAAACACCACAATCCACCTCTACCAAAGAGGGATACAAATCCACCACCAACTCCACCTCACCAAGAGGGAGTAAACAACAACCTCAACCTCTACCAAAGAGGGAGCAACCAACAACCCAAATCCACCTCTACCAAAGAGGGATATCCAAATAAAGAGTTTACAACTTGGAGGTTTCCACAACCTCAAACAATTTCTTTTTCCCACAAATAATGATCCTATAGAATAGGATAGAGGATATAGCTCAAGTGTGGAAAAAATTAGTGTTTGGAAATCAAAAACTCAAAGAAAACTATTGGGAAAATAACTAGGATAGAATACAATGAAGATCAAAAACCCAATCCCAAAGCTTTTCTTTTTCTTGAATTTTCTAAACCCTTTTTGAAACAAATAGAGATGAACTCTTTAAGCACCAAAAACCTTTTGAAAACTTGCTGGAATAAACACTAGAGAGTAGGAATTTTTAGCTCTAAAAATCTTACCAAAATCCCGAAGAAATGGGGCTTAAATAGCCCTCTACAAAAAACTAGCCGTTGGGACTGTTTGTCAGTCCTGGCGGCTGGCGGTCGACCGCCCGATCGACCGCCAACGGTCATATTTTTGACCGTTGGAAGAAACCGGTCGACCGCCCGGTCGACCGCCCAAAAACAGAGAGCAAAGCTCTCTGGCCGGTCGACCGCCCGGTCGACCGGCCCAAGAACCTGGCCAACGTGCCCAATTCTGTGCACGTCGGTCGACCGTCCCGGTCGACCGACTTTGGGTCCAGTCGACCGGTCGGTCGACCGCCAGAGCTTGTCAGGCAGGAATCCGGGTCAGAAAACTGGGTTAAAAAATATTCTAAAAATTCCCATAAATCTTCTAAAAATCAACAAAAATAGTTTCTAACATAATATATGTTATATAAACATGTTATAAAAATTTTAACACAATTATCAAACATTTTGAACCATTTTTGTGTCTTACAAATATTTCTGAAAACCAAAACCTGTATTTTTCCAAACTTGTATTTTTCAATAGGAAATCTGATTTTTCCTAAAACTCATTCAAATACAAAAACATGATACTTAAACATTATAAAGCATGTTGCATATGGACATAGGTCCAATATACATGAAACATATACATATCATAGTTTTTGTCTTTAATTCCAAAATAATGTTTTGTTAAAAATACAAAACACCAAACCACATGAATAGGTAAGTCAAAATAAGTTTGTCTAGGAAGTTAAGCATGCATGTATATAGAATGAATCTACTATACATAAACCATTTAAACTTGTTTTGAATCTATCTATTCATGAAAACCAATATCGGTTAAACCAAAAACCGAAAAACGAATCCAAAACATGAAACGTGTGTGTATTGTGAACTTGAGCATATCACACTATCTAATCTTTACAAATGGATCTAAAACAAACTATAAACTATGTACCGAGGTCTTCTTGACGAACTCCGTCTTCAAGTCAACTGATCCAAAACTCGATCCACCGAGCTTGACTCCAACGAGTGCTATATATGATCTTGATGCTCGGGCTCTGGATTCATCATGTGAAAACTTCCGGATCACGGAGTTTTGAAGCAATCACCAACTAATATCTTGATTAATGATCTGAAACTAAACATCACAAGATAATTAGTAAACATAACTACATGAGTTAATCATCATCAAAACTAGAGTGGAAGGCCACTGGGCCAACATGCAACACATTAGAGGAGAGTAAACGAAAACAAAAGTAAAGAAGAAAAAATAACTTTGATTCAATTCAAATAACAATGAAAGAAGAGATCACTTACACTGGTGTCACCTGCAGTACAAGCTTGCTCTCATTCCTTCATGAAAGTATCATCTCCTCTCAGTTACATAAAGAAAATGAAAATTACATGAAAGAAAATAAAAACCTAAGTTACAAACTATAAAGTAGCCTAAGTTCTATTCTCTGCTTGGTCGTCCTCTTTTGCCTTTGAGTGCAGGTATTTATAGAAGAAATGCAGAGGTTAGAGGAGTATGAAGATAGGGAAAGCTGGCTATTTCTGAATTTGAATCCTCCCTTATCTCCAAACTTGATTTGATGTGGATATTCAGTTCTGATCTGCAGTTTGTTGGCGTGTTGATTGCTGAATATCACTTATCAAATGATAGAATTAGAAACAGTGATCAACATAAGAGTTGTATCCCTATAAGTCGTCTTTCTGGATCATCTTAAATCATCAGATTTGATATTTGGTAGCGAAAGTTATGATTCAAATACTGAAATGTATTCAGTCAGAATCTGAGTCAAACTTGCTTCATCTCATCCGTTGATCTTCTCTCTATCCATTTATCTCTCTGTATTTGATATTATCCTCGGTTGGTCTTTAGCTAACCAAAATGGATTTACAGAAATCTAAATTTTACTGGCTAAATTTGGTGTTATCTTTCTGATTTGCTCTGATCTTCAGCTGAACATTTGCCCCAATCCTTGATTTGTTCTAACTAGATTTGGGATCATCCTCAGCTAACCAAATAGATCCAGTTAATCTGATTTTAACTAGTATTTATTTGGTTTAATTCTCTTTCTCTTCATTATTATCTTCTACAAAATAGACATTTAAGACAAAGAAATTAGCAGATTTATTATACGATAAATGTAGGAGTGTAATGAAAAGAATGCAAAATATGTGTACGATCAGGAGTCAAGTTAATTGGCTCCACATTTGGTGAAATAGGGTTGAGGCCCAATTCACACAGACTCAACAATCTGATCTCGGTTAAAGTCTTCAGACTCTAACTTGAAGTCACAATAAGGTTCTAGTTCCAACTCTTCTCCATGTTCTCTAGTCAAGTTCTCAATGAGGTTGACTTCAAATGTTTGCTCCTCAATATCACGAGGTTGCTTTCCAGGTTGAAGACATTGACTTCTCTAGTCATGTCTCCAAAAGTTAACCTTATGAACCCATTCTTACAGTTGATAATAGCATTTGTAGTAGGAAGGAATGGGTGCCCTAGGATAACAAGAGTTTGAGCCCTATGATTGGACACAGGTTGTATCTCAAGAACTATAAAATCAACAGGGTAGATAAACTCCCCTACTCGAATAAAGATATCATTAATTTTTCCTTGGGAACTTTCACTAAACAGTCGGCCAGTTGAATGGTGACTCGAGTTGGACTAAGGTCACCCAACCCGAGTTGTTGATAAACTGAGAAGGGGAGTAAGTTGATACTTGCTCCCAAATCAAGTAGTGCATGACTAATTTTAGCTTGTCCTATTGTGCAAGTAATGGTAGGACAACCGAGATTCTTGTACTTGATAGGGATCGGATCCGACAGTAGCTTATTAATATTAGAGGCTAAGAAGACCTTTTTGGGTACGTTAGTCTTTCTCTTCTTGGTGCACATGTGATTAGTCGCTACAATTGCATATTTTATACCACATCTTCATATTTATTTGATATTAAATCCTGTTAATAACACCTGTCTTGTATGTTTCTAGGTCCATGGCATGAATGAAGAAGAAGCCCAAAAATCCCATTTAATTGGTGATTAAAAGTCTATAAAAATAGCCATTGACCATAGAGGGTGGTTTCGTCAAAACCGGATGCCTAAATCCAGAATTCAAGAAGTACAGCTGGCAGGGGGACAAGCGGCAGCGCGCAACATTTGGCGCCACGTACGATCCTAAAAGTGCCGCGAAAACGCGGTAAAAGTCGCATTTTCGCTGCAAGAGCTTGGAGCCGCGCGTCGTGATTTGACGCGCGGCTTCGTACACGCTCCTCGGTGCCCCCTTTCGCCTATATATACCTTGAGATTTCTAGAACTGAATGAGAGAGGAGTTTTTAGAAGTTTGTAAGAGAGTTTTAGGGTTTTTCTTCTCTATATTGTAATTTTTAGGGTAGTTTAGGTTAGTTGTTGTTCTTCTTCCTCTTTATATTTTCTACTTCTTGTAGATCTTGTAATAAGAAAGAGAGTAATACATGGGTGCAAAGTAAGAGTGCTTGTAATGGAAGGTGACAATCTATGAAAGGTTCTCTCTTTATCTCTCCTTGTTTTCTTCTCTCTAACTCCTTTTATCTGTTTAGCTAATTTTCTCTTGTGAAAATTAACTACTAACCACTAACTTGCTAACTTCTTACTTGATAATCCACATGAATCTAACAGCCTCTACTTAGTCTTGCTCTTGCAAGAGCCATTGATGGCTCATGATGATGGATTCTAACACTCTGACATTCTAACTCTCTAACAAGTTAACTGATTGAGTTTTTCCCTGCACACAAAATATAGAATTTTAGATTTAGAAATAGAGATGTGCAAGGTGCTCAATTCTATCCGCTGTAGCAATGTCTATGTGGGTCGTGATCCACAGGGAGGGACTAGCGATGGAAGCTTGTTTAGTAAGTTATCTCTTTTTATTTATTTTGTTATTTACAATGGTATTTACAATGAAGAAGTGTGAAAGAGATTAGAAAGATGTTGTGTTGGTTATCTAAACTAAAGAAATAAAAGAAAGAAAACTATAAACTAAAAAAAACACATACCTACCTCTTCTGTCCTGTTTACCTTTGATCCGTTGCAACGACTTACCTTGTCTTTGAAGGCATTCAAGCATGGCGTATAGGATCTTCCCCCTTCTCGATCTACACTACGAAAAGAAAAGACAAACTATACTAGCAAGAGAAGGCTTGTTCATCACCATAGGCCATCAAGGGCACTTCTTCGGCTAAGCAGTCTCGAAGCGATCAGATCTCATGGTTTGCAAGACATCAGAGAGAAACAAAAATAGAATAAAACAAGAATAGAAGAACAAAAATAAAACAAGAATAAAATAAAAAAAACAAACCTTGAGTTGATTCTATTAACAATGGAAGAAAAGTTGGACTTACACCGATGTCACCTCAGTACAAGCATGATCTCCTTCCTCCATGAAAGCATCCTCTACTCTCAGTTACATAAAGGAAAAATAAAATTACAAAAAAAAGAAAAACCTAATTTACAAACTACAAAGCCTAAGAAAAACCCTAGATTTGGCTCTGTATAGCGCTGGACGCTCTTCTCTGTTGCTCTGCAGGGGTATTTATAGGTGCAGAAGAAAGTAAAGTCCCAGTACGATTCCTCCACGAAAACTGTTGCTTGGTCTCATCCAGATTGCCGCGGAAACGCGGCTTGGGCCGCGTTTCTGCGGCACAATTGTGGTCTCTGGCCATACGCTTTCGCGCGTGGCCTCCTCTGGTCCGTCCATCTGGGTTTATCCTTCTGGAAGTTGTATCTCGACTCTTTATTTTGAATTTTCGGGATAACTTGGGAAGCAAGTTACCCTAGATCCACATCTCTTTCAAAAGGAATTTCATCCTTGCACTCTATTTATCCTCATCCTGCAAGCATTTAGGATTTAGTAGAAGTCCATCCCTTTACTCTTCTTTTAATATTTGCAACTTTTGCACTTTGTAATTGCAACTTTGACATTTGATAATTGCAACTTTTCACTTGGGTTTGGACATGGGCTTTTGGGCTTCTATTGGGCTTTATTCTTTATTTAATTAATTACTCAAGGCCTGCACACATTAAATAATAAAATATTAGTAATAGTGCATGATTATATGAATAAATATGAAAATGTGATAGTAAATGTGATGATAAATATGCACTTTTTACTACCTATCACACCCCCACACTTATCTTTTTGCTCGTCCTCGAGTAAAAATCAAAAAGAAAAAGAAAAAATAAACTAGCTAACTCACTTTCGTAGGAATCACGATTGCACTTAGCACGTGCAACAAGCCGTTAAACCCCTAGGTTATCCTAAAGGACGAGTGTTGTCTCGTGAGGGTTTTCAGCGGATTACACCCACAAAATCCATAAAAAGGAAAATATTTGAAATACGTTTGAAGAGACTAAGTAGTCTATAAGTTTTAGGATTATCATTTTTATTCATTCTTAAACTTAGTCTTTATAAAGTAAATTGTTATCCATTTTAGGTAAGGATCAAAATTGAATTTTTGTATAGTCTTTTTCGTTACCAAAAGTCATATGCACCCTTGTGAATCTAGGAATTCCTTAATTTGGACTCTCATGCCTCTTTATTATGATTATTGTTATTTTTTTAAATATGTATAACTCATCTAATTCTCTTTCGTGTAAGTATCAAGGCTTCTTGAGGCCCTTATACCTAACTAATTGATTATTAAATGTGTTAGTACATATATAAGTAATTTTTCTTAGTTTCCTTAGGCTTTCTAATCCACCCATGTAGCGAACTTAAAGTCGGTGGCTCCCAAACCGGTCAGCTTTAGGGCACCAGGTGAGAAAACACCCCGCGGACTCAAATTCGAATGAACTAGGCCACAAAACTAAGGACTTTATTTTATTCAGAACTCACCTTTAGGCGTGAATACTTATGCTTCTTGAGGCACATGTATCCAGCTTAATTGGTGATATATATATATATATATTTATTTAATTTTTTTTTATGAGGCACAAGGGTCTTTGTCTTAGAATCCTAGATATGCATTAGGTATGCACTTTCATTAAGGTAAAAATCAAGACTAATTACTTATTCAAATTCTCCTCCTATACCTAAAAATTCAACAATTTATTTATTTTGACTAAGTTTTTAGAAATCCTAATCATGATTTTCCTAATTCTTAAGATTAACTTAGATTTCTTTCAAAAGATAAGTCAAAATATTGTCCGTTTTCAATTTTTTTTCATTTTTTTTTAATATTAGCAAATTTTTGTTAGTTTCTACCTATGTTAGTATGTTAGTAAAGCCTCCCCCCACACTTATCTCATGCATTGTCCTCAATGTATGAATGTATGCATGTATGCATGAAAAAGAAGAAGGGAAGGCAGAAGTTACCTCAAGGTGGTGGTTCCGGTGGTGGTCTAATTGGGCCAAGCGTTGCTACCCAATCAAGATAATGTAGTATTTGGAGGAGCCCACCAGAAATTTCTCTTGTATAACCCAATAAAATGTATGTATTATCATTTTTTAACAATTCCACCCATCAAATTTCCAAATTTCATAATTATATTCAGAGTCAATTGTGTCAACCGCCTTGTATCAAAATGAAGTGTGAAAAGATGGAATGATTGACTTGGATGTCATAAGTACGTGAACGAATTCCGACTCAGGAAAGAAACTTAAATCAAGTAAGGGTTCAGGAGTCGGGCTAGGTTCAGGAAGTGAGTCCAAATCAATAAGTTGAAACTCAAGTCTACAATCATCTTCCCACAGTGGAATGTGACTCAATATTGGTGATTCAAGTTCAGGAATGATAGGTGTGGGAATCAAAACTGACTCTAAAAGATTACCTAAGTTGGGTAACAAAACAGGAGTCAATAATGATTCAGGAATTTGAATTTGATCACAGATTTGAGAATCTAAGTCACATATCTCATTGAGTTCAATATCATAAAAATGAGAACTTGCCAATTTATCCATGGGGCTTTCAAAATTATAAAATTGGTCAAGTTCAATATGATCATCAAAAATGGGTGATTCAATTTCATGATGAATTGGCACAGGATCCAATGTTGACTCGGGAAAAGTAAAATCAGGTGAAGACACCGGAGTCATTATTGAATCAGGAAGTAGAATTGAATCACCAAGTGCGAGATCATGATCATATTCATGCTCAAGTTCTATTTCAGGAAAGGAATAACTTGCCAAACTATCAAAAATTGGAGTTTCGGCAAGTTCAAATGATGGTCCTGAATTAGAATCTTGTTGTCCAAAACAACGTGGCTCGTCGGCTCTAACAGAATGGTTAGCCATATCAGAAAAAGCCGAATGGTGAGAACGTAAAGATTGAACCATCATATCTATTTCATGATCACGAGCTAATCTAGCTTGAGTCATGGCTTCAAGCATCTTTTCATAGTCGATTGGTGCATCATTTTGTGATTGGACTTGAAAAGAGGAAGTGTTGTTGGGACAATTGTGATGAAATTGTGAGTCCGTCAGATTCTGTGATTGTTGCTTGGACTCACGCATCATCATGTCTAAGATTGATGGTTGTTGTTGCTTGGACTCATGCATACTCATCATTTTCAAGATAGATGGTTTTCTATTCTGAATGGGTGGATTTGAGTATGAATCTTCGGAATATTGTGGACAAGGTGGATACGGAGGACAAGTTGGTTGAAAATTGGACTCGGGGGAAGCGAAACCCCATGAACTCTGTGAAGAGTTGAAAGTGGTATGAAAATTATGGTCATAAGATGGGGGCATGGGTTATATTCATTCGGATAAGATCATTCCGGCACACTAGGTTGGTCAAAGTTATGATATGCCGGGTTGGTAATATCTGAAAAAGAGGTTGGTGTGTAATATGGATTAAAATTGGAAAAATTATTATTATATGCCATATCACACAAACACAAACAAAAGAAAAAAAGAAAATAAACAAATAAGCAAACAAAAAAAAAATTCTAACCTAAGTTAGGGTAGACCTATGACCTAGACGACTCCTAACTGGTTAGACTGTCCACGGGAGGTAGGGTGCAGACTTTGACCACAAGTTAATCAGCCAGGTCAGGGCAAGATTGGTGGGAGGTTTTCCGTCAAAGATGTTCCTTAATTAAATAACCACCAATCTTCGGGCTTTCGGCCCTCAATCCCCTTCCTAGACACTGATTTGGCAGGAGTCAAATTCCAACACTGTTCCCCCTTAGGATAATCTCCTAATTGAGTTCGAGATGTCCCTAGGGCCAACGTCTACTAATTTTTAGTTAGGCTTGGGTTAGTGAGTGAGGAGATTGTTTGTGGGCCAAGGAAGGGTGATGAAATTCCCACCTTATCTTATTTATAGGACAAGCCCTTAAGTCAGTTTAGTGCACGTGTAAAGCAATAGATAAGTATTCACTCAAAGTAGATAAATCAGCCAAGGGTGCTTCCTAGTCTATATGCAATGCGAACGTACCTTATCTCCAGCACTCTTCAACAAAAATTAAAAAAATTAAATAGACACGTGCCTATATGCAAGAGTCTAAAATTTTTTTTATTTTTTTCAACAAATAGGTTATTGTTAATTAATTAGCAGTATACAGGTTTATCACAGAACAAATTGTAACAGAGCAATAAATCAGATTTGCAACTTGCAGCAACCTGCAGAAAATAGGGTGAGTAGTGAACTACTCAGGCCGTGAAAACGCGGCTTTTGCTGCGGAACCGCAGCTCTGTAGTAGGCCCTGTTGCTCTGCCTTCGAGGGCAGAGGCACAGAGTTGCTATATGTCCTTACTGCTGTTAGTTTTCCTGTTCTCCAAACCTGCAAACAGAAAGAATAAAAGAATAATTAGTTTATTTATTTATTTATTTTTTTAAGAGAATACTTACCGTCTCTCCCCGGCAACGGCGCCAAAATTTTGATTGAGTTTTTCCCTGCACACAAAATATAGAATTTTAGATTTAGAAATAGAGATGTGCAAGGTGCTCAATTCTATCCGCTGTAGCAATGGCTATGCGGGTCGTGATCCACAGGGAGGGACTAGCGATGGAAGCTTGTTTAGTAAGTTATCTCTTTTTTATTTATTTTGTTATTTACAATGGTATTTACAATGAAGAAGTGTGAAAGAGATTAGAAAGATGTTGTGTTGGTTATCTAAACTAAAGAAATAAAAGAAAGAAAACTATAAACTAAAAAAACACATACCTACCTCTTCTGCCCTGTTTACCTTTGATCCGTTGCAACGACTTACCTTGTCTTTGAAGGCATTCAAGCATGGCGTATAGGATCTTCCCCCTTCTCGATCTACACTACGAAAAGAAAAGACAAACTATACTAGCAAGAGAAGGCTTGTTCATCACCATAGGCCATCAAGGGCACTTCTTCGGCTAAGCAGTCTCGAAGCGATCAGATCTCATGGTTTGCAAGACATCAGAGAGAAACAAAAATAGAATAAAACAAGAATAGAAGAACAAAAATAAAACAAGAATAAAATAACAAAAACAAACCTTGAGTTGATTCTATTAACAATGGAAGAAAAGTTTGACTTACACCGATGTCACCTCAGTACAAGCATGATCTCCTTCCTCCATGAAAGATCCTCTACTCTCAGTTACATAAAGGAAAAATAAAAATTACAAAAAAAGAAAAACCTAATTTACAAACTACAAAGCCTAAGAAAAATCCTAGATTTGGCTCTGTACTGCGCTGGACGCTCTTCTCTGTTGCTCTGCAGGGGTATTTATAGGTGCAGAAGGAAGTAAAGTCCCAGTACGATTCCTCCACGAAAACTGTTGCTTGGTCTCATCCAGATTGCCGCGGAAACGCGGCTTGGGCCGCGTTTTCGCGGCACAATTGTGGTCTCTGGCCACACGCTTTCGCACGTGGCCTCCTCTGGTCCTACCATCTGGGTTTATCCTTCTGGAAGTTGTATCTCGACTCTTTATTTTAAATTTTCGGGATAACTTGGGAAGCAAGTTACCCTAGATCCACATCTCTTTCAAAACGAATTTCATCCTTGCACTCTATTTATCCTCATCCTGCAAGCATTTAGGATTTAGTAGAAGTCCATCCCTTTACTCTTCTTTTAATATTTGCAACTTTTGCACTTTGTAATTGCAACTTTGACATTTGATAATTGCAACTTTTCACTTGGGCTTGGACATGGGCTTTTGGGCTTCTTTTGGGCTTTATTCTTTATTTAATTAATTACTCAAGGCCTGCACACATTAAATAATAAAATATTAGTAATAGTGCATGATTATATGAATAAATATGAAAATGTGATAGTAAATGTGATGATAAATATGCACTTTTTACTACCTATCATTAACGCTACTTTATTTCATGTTTGCTCTTATTTAGTTTTGATGGTTTAAGTGTAGCTTGCACTTATTTGTTGAGTTTGAATGTGATGAGTTATCTTATGGGTTATGCTTTGAAACGCTCTTGAACCAAGGACTAGTGATAGCCAAGGATACATATGAGGCAACTATCACTAAGAGGTTAGCATGGTTAGTGGAGCCATTAGTAGTTAGTAGCCATGAGTCTTCTTTTCTTTTCACTTTGTTTTAACAATATATCAAAAATCACAAAAATCATCTTTTCTATGTTTCCCACTTCTTTGTTTTCACCGTACTCTTCTCTTTTCACTTTTTATTTTTTTATTGTCATTCTTTAAAATATTGAAGAAACTTTAACACACACGTGGACATTCTGGCAAGTTGCTTCCCGTCCTGGTGAATTCGACCCGTTTAGCCTCTATGCTACAACGGAAGTATCGAGGAAGCCAAAGCACGTACTTTTAACTCTTGATTTCAAAGCATACACTTTTCGTGCACGGTTTTCCTCCGATCTAATTTTGGCACCGTTGCTGGGGATGGGAATGGTTTGATTTCACGTTTTTGTTAACTTTTCTTTTTGTTTTTGGTGTGCAGGTAAAATTTTTGGCATTGCAGAGGTCCACACATGCTTTTGTGTGGTTGGGTAAATTCTTTGATATTTCTATATTTAGCTGCTAGTTTTTGTTTATATTACTTGTGCAATAATTTTAAGAACTAAAATACGGTAATTGAATGTTTTAAAATGGTTTAGACATTGTGTCGATTTCAATTCTAATATACTGTATTTTGTTCTTGTGTTGTTGTCATCTTGACGGAGGTGTATATATTGCATTACATATAGTTAGGACAAACACGTGGATGATTTACTCGCTTTGTGTGTTTATTCTTATCTATATCGCACACTTGCATGAATTGAACTTAAAGGCAACATCCAATACAACATAAGGTGGGGAAGTCATTACTCTCCTTAGCCCAAAAATCACCTCCCCACTCACATAACTCAAGCCTTAATAAAAATTTCTAGACGTTGGCCCCTAGGGACATCTTAGTTTCATTTAAGAGATTGACTTAAGGGGATGTTGTTAGAAATTGACTCTTGTTAAATCGGTGTCAAAGGTTAGGGATTGAGAGGTGAAATCTCGAAGAACAGTGGTTTGGTATAATTAGGCCTGTTACTCCAGCATGGATACCTCCCACTGGTCTTGCCCTTACCTGGCCGATTAACTTGTGGTCAGATTCTAAAAATGTACCTCTCGTGGACAGTCTAACCAGTTAGGAGTCATGTAGGTCTAAGTCAACTATGGCATAGGCTTGTTTTCTTTTTTCCTCTTTTTTTATTTGTTGTTTGTTTTTTTTTGTTTTTTGTAAATTATGAAATAGATTTTAACAACAATAATTTTTTCACTCCTAATATGAATCCATATTTCACTCCTACCTCATTTGACTTGGATAACTCTGACCGGGCTATATACAACATGAACCAGCCCTAATGCCGAATTGGGATTATCCGACTCAATATGACCCATATCCCCAATCCTATGACTATAAGTTTCAAAATAACTTTCACTCTTCACTGAGTTCATGGGGATTCACCTCTCCCAAGTTAAATTTTCAACCACATTGTCTGCAATTTCCACAATATTCATTCCCTGATTTTGCTTCACATCCTCCTTTTCCTGAACCACCAATTGAAGAAAATTATCATTGCAAAGGAGTTTGGAAGAAGTGATAGAGGCTCAAAAATAATTTGAAAACATGGTGGCCTCATCATATCCACAAAATTTCCAAAATTCATATAGTTCTTTTTCAGAACCACTCAAAGAAAAATCATTGTGGGAAATAATTATGGAATTCATACAAGAGACCAAGCGAATAATGCAAAATATGATTGACTTCCAATGTCTATTAAATGTTCATATGACTCAAGAATCATGTCATTTTGAAAATCCAGCTTTAATGACCTGAACTTGACCAACATTAAATTCTTTATAGTTTGGTAAGTTATCCATTTTCTGAAATTGAACTTGAAGATGAATGTGAACCTGAGCTTCAATTTAGCGATTCGAGTCCAATCCTTGAATCAATATCAACTCGACTCCTGTAGTGTTACCTAAACTAAGTAACGTTCTTGTGCCAGTTTTGATTCCCATAATTCCTGAATTTGAATCGATCATTTCACCCATTCACATCCTTCCGTGGATAAAAATCAAGATTCAATTTCATTACATCTATTTGAACTTGCCTAAAATTTCAAGAACCATCTTGACATTTTAGCAAGTTATCCTTCTCCCAAAATCAAACTTGAGCTTGAAAGTGATCATGAACCTCAAGTTGGTAATTTCATTTCACTTTTTAATTCAATAATGACTCTAGAATCTTTACCAGATTTTTTCTCTATTCCAAAGTTAACATTGAATCCTGTACCAGTATACCGTGAAATTGAATCACCAATATCTTATGATCACACTTCATTGATGGAGAAACTGTGTGTACATCAATTCTTTGGTCTGGATCCCATTTTTGAACCAATTTTTACTCCCCCTTTTGAATCTCGACTTGATATGAGTTAAATTTTTGAGTCAGTATCAGTTTTTGTTCTTTTTCTATTTGAGTCCAAATCAATCATCTTCCAAAATCACACTTCATTATTGTACAAGAATGTTGAAGAAAATGACTCAGTAATTATTTTTAAAAATTAAAAATTAGATGGGGATAATTTTTAAATAAGACCATTCACTCAATCATTCTTTTACTAGGTCATACTAGAGAGGTCACTGGTGAATTTCTATAAAATCCATGATTTCTGAATTAGGCTGCATTTCGTGGACCATGAGGTAATTTTTTCTTCCCTATTTTGTTTTATGCATAGATACATTCATATTGCAGTGAGGACAATGCATGAGATAAGTGTGGGGGAGGATATACTAATATAGTTAGTCTTATATTTTCTTTCTTTTATGCTTCTTTTTAGGAACTTTTTATAATTTTCTTTTGTATAAAAACTCTTTTCTTTTCTTTTCACAAAACTTTTTGAAATAAGAGAAATAGTATTGATTTATTTTTAAGAAAATTAAGATTATCTTAGGAATTAGGAAGACCTAAAATTATGAATTTATAAACTGAGTCAAAATAGTAGATCTTTTTTAAATTTTAGGATAAGGAAGTAAGATTGGAAAGATAATTTGATCTTGAATTTTTTGCCTGAGATATATGCACTTCACACTTACACAATTTTGGGATTGAAACAAAGATTAAAAATTCCATAAAAAATATAAAACAAATGATGATAAAAAACAATTTATTGAAGTTGGTAATTATGTCTCATGAAGTATGATTATTCATGCCTAAAACGGTGGATAAAAATAAAATAATCCCTTTTAGTTTTGTGGCCTTGTTTACTCGAGTTCATAAGTCCGAGGGATGTTTTCTAATCTGATGCCCTAAAATTATTTGGTTTGGGAGTCACCGGCTAAAGGCTCACTAGCCGGGAAATAAGAAAGCCTAAGAAAACAAAGGGAAGAAAAAAAACAAAAAAAAATATAACAAATCAATGGCATGAAAGTTTGAGTCAATATCCCAAAAATCTTCACAGTTCACAAAGTGCATATTTTTCTAAGAGTTTTATGAAAGATCAAAAAATTGATTCAATTTTAAATTCTTACATTTAATTTATAACAAGATTTACATTTAGACTTAGTTTAAAGAAGAATAATTTCTGGTTAACCTATGACCATGAATCACTTAAATTTTTGCAAATATATTTCAACACTTTTCTCTATTTCAAAATGCGTTTTTAAAATACTAACATTTGATTTATTTTTTTATGAATTTTGTGGGTGTAATCTGCTGAAAACTCTCAGGAGACAAAACTCCTCCTTCAGGAGAAACCTAGAGGTTTAACGGATTGTTGCACACGCTTAGTGTAATCGCGTCACCGACAAAAGTGGTGTAATAATCCTTAGTTAGTTTTTCTATTTTGCTCGGGACGAGCAAAAGATAAGTGTGGGGGTATGATTAGTCTCTAAAATTGCATTTTTCATACCACATCTTCACATTTATTTAATATTAAATACTGTTAATAACACCTATCTTGTATGTTTCTAGGTCCATGACATGAATTGAAGAAGAAGCCCAAAAAATCCTATTTAATTGGTGATTAAAAGCCTAAAAAAAATAGCGATTGAGCTTGGAGGGAGGTTCCGTCAAAACCTGGTGCCCAAATCCAGAGTATAGCCAACAGGGGGACATGCGGGGAGCACGCAGCAGGCGGCGCCGCGCACGTGGCCCCAGAAGTGCCGCGGAAACGTGACAAAAATCGCGTTTTCGCGGCAAGAACTTGGAGTCGCGCGTCAAATCACGACGCGCAGCTCCGTACAGGCTCCCTGGTGCCCCCTTTCGCCTATATATACCCTGGGTTTCCAGAGCTGAACGAGAGAGGAGTTTTTAGGAGCTTTTAGGATGTTTTTGACATTAAATAAAAAATAAGTTTTGTTTAAATACAAAACTCCAAACACATGAATAGGCTTTTCAAAATAAGTTTTTCTAAGTATATGAAGCATAGATGTATATAGATCAAATCTAATATACATTAAAACTTGTAAACTTGTTTTGATTCTATCTATTCATGAAAACCATATGTTTGAACTTGAAATCCAAAAACCGGTTAAACCGAAAACAAAACATGATACTTTAAAACAAGTGTGTGTATGTGAACTTGAGCATATCAATACTATCTAATCTTTACAATGATCTAAGCACAATCTTAAACTAAACAAATCGAGGTCTTCTTGTAGAACTCCTTCTCTAAGTCGACTCGATCCAAAACCGATCTAAACGAGCCTGACTCCATCCGAGTACTAGATGATATCTTGACGCGCGAGCTCTTGAATCACCATGTGAAAGCTCCAAAACACCTTTGTTGAAGCTAATCACCTACTAATATCTTGATCAAATATCTAAAACTAAATATCACAAGATTATTAGTAACTATAACTACATGAGTTAATCATCATCAAAACTAGAGTGAAGGGCCTCTGGGCCAACAAAGATATGGTTCCTCCCAAAAAAAATACTGGGATTGAGATAAGAACGAGTATACATTATTTTTAGACCAATGAGATGGAGCTTGGTTTGTGACTAAATAGTTCACTATATCAGCAAATCAAGGTTCTCTAAAGACAGCTAAGAGTTTTTCATTGAGAAAGTCATCATTGATGGGCAATTCGTTGCATGGAGAGTTTGGAATACGTGAGAGATGGTCAACAACGATATTTTCTACGCTTTCTTATCTCAAATCTCGAGATTGAATTCTTGAAGAAGGAGGATCCAACGAATAAGTCAGGCATTGACATCCTTCTTTATCATAAGGTATCTCAGCATAATATGATCGGTGAAAATTGTGGATTTGGACCCTAGAAGGTTGGGATGAAATTTCTCTAAAACAAACACTACTGCCAAGAATTTCTTCTCGGTTGTAGTGTAGCTCATTTGAGAATCATTGAGAGTACTACAAGGGTAGTAAATCACATGTTGCTTGTTATCAATGCGCTATCCTAGGACAACGCCTATGGTAAAATTAGAAGCGTCGCATATGATTTCGGACAGCTTTGACCAATCTGGAGTAGATATGATTGGTGCAGAAATAAGCTCTTTCTTAAGCTTCTCTCAAGAATTTATACATTTATCATCAAAAGTGAAGGACACATCCTTCGCTAAAGATTAGTCAAGAGTCTAAGAATCTTGCTAAAGTCCTTGATAAATCTTCGGTAGAAACCGGCGCGCCCTAAAGAGATCGAGAATATCCTTCATGCATTTGGGCATGGAAAGTTTAGCTATAACCTCAATCTTGGATCTTGTCCACTTCAATTCCATTCTTAGAGATTTCATGACCCAAGACAATTTTATGTCTTGCCATGAAGTGACATTTCTCCCAGTTAAGTGTTAGATTTTTCTCAGCACAACGTTGGAGGACAAGTTCTAGATGGTGAAGACATTGATTGAATGAATCTTCGTAGATAGAAAATCATCCATGAAGATTTCTAAGAATCACTCTACCATGTTAGAAAATAAACTCATCATACAATGTTGAAAAGTCGCAGGGGCGTTGCACAAACCGAAAGGCATTTGGCGATAGGCAAAAGTCCCAAATGGACTTGTAAACATCATCTTCTCTTGATCCTTGGGAGCTATGGGAATTTGATTGTACCCTGAGTATACGTTCAATAAACTATAATACTCATGACCAGCTAATCGTTCTAGCATTTGATCAATAAAAGGAAGAGGGAAATGGTCCTTATGAGTGGCTGTATTCAATTTTCTCTAGTCAATAAAAACTAGAACCTTTGTGGGGAGTTGACTAGTGATGGCCAAGAATAAATGTGAGGCAACTATCACTAGGAGGTTAGATAGTTAGTGGAGCCATTAGTAGTTAGTAGCCATGGGGCTTCTTTTCTTTTTTACTTTGTTTTAACAATATATCAAAAATCACAAAAATCATCTTTTCTGTGTTTCCCACTTCTTTGTTTTCACCGTATTCTTCTCTTTTCACTTTTTATTTTGTTTTCTTTTCATTTATTAAAACATTAAAGAAACTTTAACACACACGTGAACATTCCGGTAAAGCTTCTATCACTTTCCATCCTTGTGGATTCAATCCGTTTAGCCTCTATGCTGTAACGGAAGTATCGACGAAGCCAAAGCACACACTTTTAACTCTTGATTTTAAAACATACACTTTTTGTGCACGATTTTCCTCCGATCAACATGTCCTTAAGAAATTTGGCATATGAGGGGACTTGTTGAATCACATCAAGAAGAGGCATGTTTATCTTAACTTGAATGAAAATCTCAATTATCTTATCCTTTTGTCCATTTTGCTTATTGTTCTTCAGCCTATTGGGAAATGGTACGATAGGCTTGTGCACCTGATTGGTTGACTTATCCTTTTTAGATTCGTCAGATTTGGAAGAATTGGGACTAGATGAGGTGGTTGCTCGTGTGTGGTTGTGCTGAGCGGGATTGGTTGGTGTTGAATTTGATTATCGACTTTCTTTCCTGACCTCAATGTATGGACAATATTACATTGATTCAACGATTGATCCTTAGCCAAACGGGCTTGGTAGGAATTTCTAGGATTCGTTATTGGTTGACTGGGCAAGGTACACTTTAGCCTCTTATTCTGTGAATTGGCCAATTGGCTCATTTAAACTTCTAGCCTTGTTATGGCTTGTGTATGGCTGTTCTATAATATTTGAATGAGAGACTCTTGGTTCTTAATATACCTTTCCATAATCTTCTCAAAATTAGTCATTCTCTTCTCAAATGGAGGATTTTAGAAGGAAGATTGTGGAGCTTGATTAGAAAAGTTTTGTTAGGAAAATTGGGTTGATAGTTGGAAGAATTGAAAGTTGGGTTGAAGATTGGAATGTTGGAAGTGGTTTGGATGGTTTGACCTTGAGTGGTCACTGTTGTTTTGGCTCTATGAAAAATTTGGGTAATTTTTCCAGTCAGGATTGTACATTGGTGCGTAGGGATTATTATTGGGCCTTGAAAAGGCCGCATTCATTGATTCAGAAAATTGTTGCTGAGCTTGGAACACTGGACACTCCTCAAACACATGATTCATGGCTTGACAATAAGTACAGCCCGGAGTTGAAAATTTGTTTGGGCTGACTTGAATGACTGGACTTGGTTATTGATATCCCTCTGAGTGTAGAGGTGATTGAGTTTGTTAGTATCCCTCTAGTGAGAGGCTGATCTTGTGTTGGCTTTTTGCCTAGCCTCTAGTGAGAGGTTGTATTGGTTGAGAGAGGAGTTGTGTACTCCCGGTTTGTATTACCCTCTAGCAAAATAAAGAGAAAAGAAAAAAACTAAACTGACATAACCTAACTCAGTTTCGTAGGAATCACGGTTGAACTTAGCACGTGTAACAAGCTGTTAAACCTCTAGGTTACCCCTAGAGGACAAGTTTTGTCTCGTGAGAGATTTCAATGGATTATACCCACAAAATTCATAAAAAAAATAAGAAATAAAGTATTAGTATTTTCAAAAATGCATTTTGAAGAAAATAATATTTGAAGTATTAATGTAAAAATTCAAGTAATCTATAAGTCATATGATTATCAAAACTTAGTCATTCTTAAACTTAGTCTTAATTCAAAAACTTATTTTTAATCAAGGTAAGGATTAAAATTGTATTTCTCATCTAGTCTATTATTTAACCCTGAGTCATATGCGCCTTGTGACCATGAAAATTTGGATCAGGATTCTTCGACTCTAATTCCTATGCCTTATTATTGTTTTTCTTTTTTTATTTATGGAGGCAATATCCCTTAGCTCTATTAGGCTTTCCAATTCGCTCATGTAACAAGCCTTAGTTGGAGACTCTCAAATCAGACGGTTTTAGGGCACCGGGTGAGAAAACACCCCAAAGAGTTAGGAGCCTTCGAGGTATGAGGGTATTTATAAGAGAAACCAGAGGGATAGAAAGCGTATGAAGATATAGAGAGCTGGCTATTTCTGAATTTGAATTCTCACTTTATCTCTAAACTTGATTTGATTTATTCAGAAATGCAATCTGTAGCTGGTTGGCACATTGATTGCTGAATATCACTTAATAAATAATAGAGTTAGAAAGAGTGATCAACAGAAGAATTGTAGCCCTTTAAGTATTCTTTCTAGAGCATCTTGAATCATCAGATTTGAGTTTCAGTAGCAAAAGTTATGATTAAAATTCTAAACTATATCCAGCCTAAATCCAAATCTAAATTGCTTCATCTCATCCGTTATTCTTCTCTCTATCCATTTATCCTTTTGAATTTTCAATTTGTCTTCTAGAATTGTAAGATATTCATTTATCTTCAGCGAAACAGATAGGGTCTTCAAACAATCCATTTTTCCCTTGAAATGAGATGATATTATCTTATCTGATTTATTCAGTTTTCAGATAAGATAGCTTCTATAACCTTTGAATTTGAATCGATCCCATTTAATTTGAGCTTTTGATTAAATTGGATAAATCTGTCAATCTCTCTTTTTTCTTCCTTAATTACCCTACACGCCATTGGCTATGAAAATACATTAATAGTAGAGTTTTATTTAAATATAAATACAGAAATGTGACACATATGATATGAATGTAGGTCACCTAGAGGGGGGTGGATGGTGACTAGCTAATGTAATGATGAATTAATGCGGAATTAAAACTATTTATGCAAACTAAAAACTATTAAGCTAAACACACCAAGTATAACATAAGAGTGTAGCCGAATTCCTAGTGAAGGGCTCTGGACTATCTCCTCAAGATTCCTCTAGATAGGAGTTGAGGTGCCGCTATGGCTCTCTTGGTTGAATACAAGTGTGAGCAAACAATCCCAAGCATGTATCAATAGACCACAAATATGTCAAGCATATAAAAGAGATAAACAATATAAGCATGCAAGATATAAACACAAGTGAAAGATAGAGAGAGAGCATTGTTGCTTTATAAATACTAAAAAATGCTTAGACTCTTGCATTTGAGGGCATCTGTCTATTTTGTTTCTTTACATTATTATTGAAGAGTGCTGGAGAAAAAGGTACGTCTGCATTGCATGATATTTATAACCAAAAACATGAGGGGGAAAGAGTGTGAGCAGATAGGGGGAGCAAACACTGCCCCTATCTCTTTAACCAAGCCATAGATCTATGCGTGGGTTTCTTCTCTTTCCATTTATCTTAAAATATTTGCTATTTTGACCTTCTGATTTTGATGATTCTTTGTTGATCTTCGGTTAACAAACTGGATTTTACGAAAATCCAATTTTAACTGATTTTGCAACCAGTTTTATCTTCCTTGATATCTATTGATCTTCAGTTGAAATCGTCTTTATCCTCCTGAATATTTGTCCCTTCTTTAATTTAGATTTAAATCGCTTTTGGGCTCAATTTTCTTCCACCTCCATTAGTAATGGGCCTGCATTTTATTGAAAAAATATAAGACTAAATTCATGATTTATTAGACAATAATCATGGGAATGTGACATTATATATGTAATATAGGTGACCAATCACACCCCTATACTTATCTTTTTGCTCGCCCTCGAGCAAAACATCAAAACTTATCCTAGGAAATTATTAAACCATTTTCCAAGGTTACTCGATTTCATGAGCATATGCAACAAGACATTAAACCTCTAGGATAACCCTAGAGGACGAATTTTGTCTCGTGAGAGTTTTCAGTGGATTACACGTACAAAAACCATAAAGAAAGAGATAAGTGTTAGTATTTTTGAAAAGCATTTTGAAAAGAGAGAAAATATTTGAGGTATTATTGAAGAGTTCAAGTAACCTATAAGTTATAGGAAAATCAAAATTTTCATTCTTAAACTTTGTCTCTATTAAAAATGTGTTATTAATCAAAGTAAGGAGTCAAATTATATTTCTCATCTAATCTATTATTTTACCCTAAGTCATATGTGTAGGCTGTCAAAAAAAAATCACTAAAAGACAAGCCATTAAAAAGCAGAACCTCAGCATCAAGGCGCGAGGGCCCAAAGCCCGCGTCACAGTATCAAGGCGCGAGGGCCCAAAGCCCGCGTCACAGTATCAAGGCATGTGGGCTCGACACCCGCGTCACAGTATCAAGGCGCGAGGGCCCAAAGCCCGCGTCACAGTATCAAGGCGCGTGGGCTCGACACCCGCGTCTCAGCATCAAGGCGCGTGGGCTCGACACCCGCGTCTCAACATCAAGGCGCGTGGGCTCGACACTCGCGTCACAGTATCAAGGCGCGTAGGTTGAAACCCGCGCCTCGGTTATAACCGCCTTGGTTATGGGGCCAGTCGCCGCCCACATAGCGGGGAGGTCAGCCCCTCATTGTGGAGCACTTTTAGGGGGCACGTTCACCCCTGGAGCCTCTAAAAATAGCCCCGTCGCTATGAAGAAGGGGTGGACTTTTCGGAGGAGAAAAAGAAGGTCGGATTTTCGGAGGAGGAGAAAAGAGCTCTGAGAGAAAAGAAAGAGAGTAAAGCCCTTCAGAGAACTTGCTGCGCTCAAGTT
Source organism: Agave tequilana (assembly GCA_038442645.1). Taxonomy (NCBI): domain Eukaryota; kingdom Viridiplantae; phylum Streptophyta; class Magnoliopsida; order Asparagales; family Asparagaceae; genus Agave; species Agave tequilana. Next base: position 69,395 of record JAVJIF010002356.1, on the reverse strand, counting down.
GTCCTTTGCCTACCTTCTCTTTGAGAGTTTTGGTAGACAGAGCTGAGTTACTCCTTCTACCAGCCAAAGAGAAGATCCCTGATGATCCCGACGGTCATCCGGTCAACGGAGAACAAGATTCACTCTCCACCGCCACTTGAAGAACCCAGCACTAAACAAAGGGGAGATTCAAGACTCAACATCTTCCCTCCCTTGTAGTCGGAGCAGTTGTTCGTTGTAATCTTTCAACTGATTCAAGAAAACTTTACTTCGAATTCTTCTACTCCGTACCAAACAAGAGATGGCGACTCCGCTGGGGACTACATTTATCACTGATGAGCAAATCGTGGCGCAAGATGACGTCCTTCGTAAGGGAAAGATGGTCGAATCGCTAGTTGTCGAGTTCGACCAGGCAAAGTACGAAGAGTTTCTCTCTTCCGGCTCCAAGAGCCCCATGACCCGCGTCTGCCGCAGGGTCTCGACGGGGAATGCCCCCGAAGCCCGATCTGAAGCTCTCTTGTGCCAAGCAAGATACACACGCCAACGCCTCTCAGAAGGCCCGCGTGATCTCAGGCACAACTGCCGCTGCGATCAACCGCGCAGCACGGAACACACACGTCAGCGTCTCTCAGGAGACCCGCGTGGTCAAAATCCCTGGTGTCCAGCATCAGGTCGTCGTTGGTCACTCTCCACCTCCACAACGCAACCGAAACGCTGAGCGTCGACAGAGGAGACGTGCGCGTCAGCTACAAGTTGGAACCTCTGGTTGTCCGACTGAGGCTGGACGCGACGTATAATCTGGCGCCTTGCCCGCGCCACGTCCACCACGTGAAGTCCGCGTTTGGCGGCCCAAACGCGAGACTCCTCAAGCTAGGTCCTCTGAAGACCAACTCACCAAACGCCAAGGTGAAGCCTCTGCGCCTCATCAAGCGCGAGAGACACGCGCCCATAGGCGTGGGGCCCAACAGCCCATCCTCTCTCAAACGTCTCTGCCCCGACGCACCGAGCGGCAGCGTGGCAATCGCGTCTCGTCCCAACAGAGACGCCAGACGCGCGTCTTACAGCCGTGGCGCGAAAATCGCGTCCCTGAAACCCGCGCCCAGGCTGTACAGCACATGGATGCCTCCCGTCTTCGACGTTGCGAGGTTAATCTCTTCGATCCCCCTCCCGTGGATCTGAGGGATTACTTGACGAAGAAAAGAAGTGCCAATCAGGTCACCTCACCATGTTGCTGCCAACGGCTCATCTCTATGCTCTCCGAGTGCCGTTGTGGTTCAGGTGTGCACCAGCAGTCTTTAGTTAGACAGCTGACCCTGATTCCCCCGTCAGCCAAAGAAGGCGCTCGCACAGAAGGAGAACCTTCTCTGACATTGAATACCCGGAGCTCACTGCGAATATGACAAGCAGGAGCAAGGGAAAACAACCTGCAGTCAGCTCGGATGAGTCTAACTCTGAACCGGAAGGGGTGTATCAACACACTCGCACCCAGACTGGGGCCATTCCCCCGATTGATTATAATGCCTTAGCCCATGGCATTAAAGTGAATGATTCTCACTCCGCCGTGGCGGAATCACGGGCTTCAAACTCTTCCGTTGAGAAGGAGGCCTCCGCCTACATGATAGGCACTCCTGAGGAAACGGCTAGACGTTTAGAGCAAATCCAGAAGGTACAAATGGATATGATTCTTTCTCAGCAGGAATCTATCGACTCCCTCAAGCAGATGCTTGCACAGTTGCTCGAGGACAGGAGGAAATCTCCTTCTAAAAAGACGAAGGGCAAAGGGAAAAAGGGAGAAAGCTCATCTTCCGAACCTTCTGAGGAGAGGCCGCGATCTACTTCTAGTTCGTCCAAATCCTCGTCGCAAGTAAAGGGCGACCAAGACCAGGGAAAGGCTCATGCTAAAAGAATGAGTCAATTGGAGCAACGCCTCGAGGCCCTTACCAACCGTAAAGGCCTCCAAGAAGCTGGAGTGGTCCGGCCCTATCCTGCTGAATGGGACTTGGTTCCATACCCGTCCAAGTTCAGGCTCCAACCCTTCAAGCATTCGATGGGAAAGGGTCACCCAACCAACACATCTACTACTTTAAATCCCAAACAGGGAATGTAGTAGACAACGATGCCATCTTGGCACGACTGTTCATTGGCACCCTGAAAGGGCTCGCCTTTGAATGGTTTATGAAACTCCCAGAAGGCTCCATCAAGAACTGGGGCGATTTGGAGAAGCTATTTCTAACGCGCTTCTTCGAAGACGACTCGGAAGTCACAATGCCTACCCTTTTGGCTACCAAACAGCGAAAGGGAGAGTCCGTCAAATCTTTCGTAGAAAGATTTCGGAATGTGGCACTCCGATGTCCAAGCGGCATGACCCAGGCTACCCTGGTGGAAACATGCCGCCACAATCTCCAAACCTCACTCCTTTCTCAAATAGGAGTTGCTGAAAGCCGCACCTGGAAGCAGCTGGTCCAACAAGGTGAACAGGCTGAGGAGATTGTCGCCCGCGTCAGGGCAGAAGAAGGGAGCCACGGCCAGAGAGGTCAACCAGGCGTGCGCTAGACACATCCCTCCAGACAAAGCGGAAGGATAATTTGGCAACAGAGACCAAATCTCCCGCCAAACCTCAACCGGTCAAGGCGAGTGGCTCTTCGAGTCAGCCACGCGCCAACAAGCAGTATTCTTTCAAGGAGGAACATGTCGATTCGCTCTTTAAACTACTCAACAAGAGCAATAGACTGAAGCTCCCTGAAGCCAGGCGCCCTGGAGAAGTCGGTAAAACCGATAATCCCAATTACTGCTTATACCACAGAATGTTGGGACACCCCACCAAAAGCTGCTACATCTTCAAGGATATCCTTCAGGCCCTGATTGACGCGGAGGTATTAAAACTCCGACCAGAGCAGAAGAAGGTGACGGCTAACATGACGTTAGTTCTCCAGTTCGGAAGACAACCCCCAACGCCTTCGGGGGTGGTCCCTGTTCCGAAAGGAGAGCTAAGAGTGGTCAACACGGATCCTCACCAGCAACAAGAGAAGGGCCTAGTACCCGTCCCTACCCCTCGAGGGAAAATCATGTGGGTCCACCCTGACCTTGTTGACGCCCAGCAATGGACTACTGTAACTTATAAGAAGTCCAAAGGCAAGGCAAAGGCGCATCCTCCAATGTGGTGTGTGCCTCTTCTCGAGAAATGGATACCGATATTCCTTCGCTAACCGACTCGGAAGAGGAGACAATAGTTCTGGCCGCAGAACCCGGTCGGCTAGTGGCAGAAACCCGCTCAGGACAGCCCTACTTGAAGCAGTATGGCGAAACGGCGGCAACCCCTCCATAACCAGCTGCAGAGCCGACCAAGCCCTCCACAAAACAACCAGTGGAGAAACAGAAGGAGACTCGATTTTCTCGAGCCCTTCAAAAGGGCATCGCGGAAGGATGTACGGCGCCTTACCGCTTTGATGTCCTGGCTCAATTGGCCAACATCCCGGCACGGATTACCATGTATGAGCTTCTTAGGCTGTCAAAGTCAACCAGAGAAGCTCTACAAGAGGCTCTGGCAAACGCTGAGGTCTTCATGACCCAGGTGCCAAAGGAGGAAGATGTAGAGAATTGTCTCCACACCTCCCAGAATGCCCCCTGCATCACCTTCACGGCAGAGGATATGCAGGTTAAAGGGAAGCATGATCGACCCCTGTACTTCACAGGGTATATTGGATCATCTGAAGTGAACCGCATTCAGGTAGATCCAGGGTCCGCGTTGAGCATTATGCCTCGCCGGGTCATGCAACATCTGGGCATTCCTACTCATCGTTTGAGCCCTACCCAGACAACTATCTACGGGTTCAATGCCAACAGGACTCGTTCGATGGGGAAGATTAAGCTCAAATGCCAGATTGGAAGTTTAAAGTTAGAAGTGACATGCTACATCATTGATGCCGACACTTCCTACAACCTATTGCTGGGACGGCCGTGGATTCACCGCAACTTCATCGTTCCCTCTACTCTCCATCAAGTCATGAAATACATTGACGAGAATGGAAAGGTGCAGACGTTGATTGCCGAAAGGCATCCATTCAAAGGGGTCGAGAATTATTTCACAGACTCCTTACTGTACCAAGATCCCGGGGAGACGGATGAAGTCCCGCAACCGGAAGAACCAGACTCTGGCAATGAAGCCGATACTGAGCTGGAGGAAGATGAGTGTGTGTGGGAGCTAGATCCACCTGTAAAGAGCATTGATAAGCTCGATGTTGATAATACCACCGACGATGTAGGCGGTTGGTACATTAATGAAGAATTAGATTTAGCGTATTTTTTTTGTGTGCTTCTGATTCAATACCGTAAGATACTAGCACTGATGTAGATGATGACCTCTGGTCAGCAATGGATGCTTTGACATCGTTGCATGTACCAGTAAAATCATCCTTCGGGACATACCAAGATAATGGTAATGCACAAGAATCTATATTTCTAGTTCCAGCCAGACGGAAAGGCCAAAAACCAATTCTTTTTGGGCGAATCTCGTCTGAACCAACGCCCCGCGAAGAATCGGAAGGTGAGCTGAAATCCCCTCAGTTCGGTCATTATGAACCAAAAGCGCTCAAAATGATGAAGTGCATGGGATACGATCTAACCAATAGACCCGGGTTGAACTTCGGCAAAGGAAGGAGAACGCTACTTCGATCCTTTGTGCCGAAAGGGAAAGCCCCCGATTATTATCATCGGACGCGCCGGGGGTTGGGCTATGTATCGACTCCGATCCCATCAGCCTCTGATTCTGGAGGGCCATCAGGTCATAATTACTCTTCAGGCACGTCATCGTGGGAGTCGGATGTCAGTGTCGGCAACATCTTCAGAGAACTTTCAGTGAACATGGTTTCAACAAGCCACCTGGAAGACGGAGATGAAGAAATGATCCAGTCTGATACAGATCCTTGGATCAAACATTTAAATACTCTTTGGGATACCCGCTTTGAACAGCGCGAGCCACCCACAGAAGACAAGGTTGTTCAAGTCAATCTAGGAGATGAGGCCAATCCTAAGCCCATCTTCATAAGTGACGACCTGTCACCTTTGGAGAAGAAGGATCTAATATCTCTTGTACAAGAGTATGTAGACGTCTTCGCCTGGAATTACGAGGACATGCCTGGACTTGATCCTCAAGTGGCTATGCACCGCCTCAACATCAATCCGGACGCAAAACCAGTCAAACAACAGCAGCGATGGTTCCGTCCAAAGATAATGGAGGCAATTCAATCAGAAGTCAGAAAACTTATTGATTCTGGCTTTATCAGGGAAGAACAACATCCCGACTGGGTAGCCAACATTGTCCCAGTTGCCAAGAAGAACGGGAAGATCCGGATCTGCATCGACTTCCGTGATCTAAACGAGGCTTGCCCCAAAGACGAATTCCCACTGCCAATCATAGATGTCATGATTGACAATACTTGTGGATTCGAACGAATGTCCTTCATGGATGGATTCTCAGGATACAATCAAATTAAAATGTATCCTGATGACGAAAAGGATACCTCCTTCAGGACACCTCTAGGGGTATATTGCTACACCGTCATGCCCTTCGGACTGAAGAACGCAGGGGCAACATATCAAAGGGCCATGAATGCCATTTTCCATCAGCAAATACACAAAACGGTGGAATGTTATGTTGACGACATCGCGGTAAAAAGTCGCACTAAAGATGATCACATAGCTGACCTGAAGGTGGTTTTTGACATCATGCGAGCTCATCAGTTAAAGATGAATCCCACCAAGTCCTTCCTGGGGGTGGCCAGTGGCAAATTCCTAGGATTTGTTGTAACCTCCACGGGAATTCATCTGGACCCGGAAAAGGTTCGCGCTATCCGGGAGATGCAACCTCCGAGAAATCTCAAGGAACTCAGGGGATTGCAAGGACGATTGGCGTACATCCGTAGGTTCATCTCAAACCTCTCCGGAAGATGCCAACCCTTCACTAAGCTAATGAAGAAGGGTGTCTCGTTCATTTGGGATGACGCTTGTCAACAAGCATTTGAGGAAATCAAGCAATACCTCACCCCACCTGTAATACCCCGTTCCCGGAATACGTACTTAGTTGCGTATTCAGATTTTCGATCGTATTTTTTCGATTTACTTCCTGTAATTATTCTGTATTATGAATTCCTTATATGGTTGTTTTGTCTTGGATTTGGATTCGTGGTCTTGGAGTCAGCCCTAGTGTGAACCGAAGGCCCGATCCTAGAGTATTACTCGATTTAGACATTCTGATAATTAGAATTGACCGATTTTAGTTTTAAATATCATTTTCCAATATTATATATTTTCTATGATTTTCTAGATTTTTCTGGAATTAAAATGAAAGTCTTCAAAACCGGTGTCGGCCAGTTCCGTTGACCGATTCCCGGATTTTTATTTCACAATCAGCTAGGAATTTCTAGAAGGTCCTTTAGGCATTATTCCTTAGAATCATATTTTCTACCTACATTCTTTTTCTGAGGATTTTATGAATTTATGAAAATTCCACCGGAGTCGGTAGATAATTGGTTCCGGGATTTTTAGTTTTAAAACTATAAAGTATTTCTTAAAACGGATTTCACTATGATACTTAGTATTATAAAATTATTTCGGGTCGTTCCGAGACACTTGAATTTCGGACGATTCCGGTATTTTCCCGAAAGATTTCTGCATCCGCAACTGAATCCCGGGAATCCGCCACTTTCATTATTTTTCATTCTCTCTTCCAAGAGAATAATTTCCCTTTTCCATTTTCTTTTCCTTTTCCTATTTTCTTTCTCTTCCTTCCTTCACAATCCAAAAGAATTCCATTTTTCCAAAATTCCAATCTTTTTCAAAATCCCAACTTCCACACACTTCCACCAAAATATCTCCACCACAAATATCTCTTTCTCTCTCTCCCATGGCCGGCCAAGTGGCCAAAAGAGGGACACTCATCCCCTCCTCCACTTTGCAAAAACCCCCCTCTCTTCTATCTTAATTGCATCTCCTTTACAAATCCAAAACCTATAAATATCTTTCCTTTTACATTTCATTTCCTTTTTTCATTTCTCTTCACCAAGAACCAAAACCCTAACCTCCATCTCCCCCTTCATCTCCACCACAACCACCACCTCCACCGGCGCCTCCGGCCACCCCGACTCCGGCGAGAGACCTCCGATCTCCGGCCACCACTTCTTCTCACCAACACCAACAACAAAACCTCCAACCTCCACCTTCTTCTTCATCATCAACTTCCATCACTACCACCATCACTCCATCACCTTGTACTTCTCTTAGGTAAGTGTTCTTCATCACCAAGACTTAGATTATTCTTAGTATACTTAGGTTTGCTTATCATGTTCAATTATGTCTTCAATCCATGATTATTTGGTCATCAAACACAAAACCACCAAAATCTGTTCTGTTTGCTGTTTCCAGACGATTAGTCGACTAGACCTATAGATTAGTCGACTAGAAAACCCTAGTTGAAACGTAACCTTTCTGGAAGCACAGTTTTAGTCGACTAGACCAAATTACCAGTCGACTAGAGACCCTTAGTCGACTACACCCTTGACCCTAGTCGACTAACCTTTCCTGAATCAGAAACCCAAACTCTCTGTATCACAGTATTAATCGACTTGACATGACTGTTAGTCGACTTGAGATGTCTGTTAGTCGACTACTCTTTCCATCCTAGTCGACTAACTTTTCCTGAAACCAGAACCCAACTCTCTGGAACCCAGTTTTAGTCGACTATACCAGACTATTAGTCGACTAACCCCTCTATTAGTCGACTACCCTTTCCACCTAGTCGACTAACTTTAGCTGTCTGTTATGGTTGATTTCTTTCTTGAATAGGAACCTTATCCTCTAGACTTACATCACATATTGGTACTACTTGACTTGTCTCTTGACAAACATCATCTTACCTTCTCTCCTTCTCTCTCCTCTTCTCTACATATTTATATCAGGTTTTGTGGCGCATCCCGAGCTTCCGTGGATTTTGGATCTTTTGGCATATTGGTGGTTTAGGCGAGTAGTCTCGCCTCTATTTGAGTTTCCCGTTTCATCGGTCGATAAGTATTTCGCTTCTTATTTCCATATTCATGTTGCCCTGCAATTGCTTATATTATGGTAGCTTCATCTTGTACTTGTGCCATGCTATTGATATGCTTACTTCTTTATCATATACCATGCGTGGCCGACCCTTCGTGGTCGTTGGACTTTGAGTTACTTCCATGTTACCATTTGCCATTACTTCAGACCTATCAGTTACTTACTTCTATTTAACACATGTATATCACTTGACAATTGAAGGCCCTCATGTTATGTCATGACTTACCCAGACTATTATCAATCTCTTGTCATGTTTGGTTGTTTGTTAAATATCATCACCCTTGTCATGCTATCTCTTGACACCAAGCATGATACACCTGTTTCTTATAATTATCACGATAACGGGAATGTAGTACCTGATTACTTGTTATGATTCCAGTTATGATTCTTGTTATGTATTCCAGTTATGATCCTGCTCATTCCCGAAATCTGGTAATTATGTTAATAAACCATAAAAAGGACAACTTGTATGGGGAATGGGAGGAAATGATGGATGCCGGAATGATATCTTGCTTATAGTGATGGATTATAAAAATATATTGGCGGTAAGTGTTAGTGGGACTTTGGGCCCACAGAAGATGCGTGTTAGGGGGACTTTGGGCCTCCAAACTGGTTCCAGGTGTATGGAACTACTATAAGAAGCTCTATCAGTTCTCCATCTATTTCCAATAACAACCTTGCTTTACTAGGATATGGATCTATGTGCGCTGGGACGCTAGATCACATAGCGAGATATCAAGGTAAGACAAGTAATAATAATAATAGAAACATGTTATGATTCCTGTTACACTTGCTATGTATGTTATGATTTCCGATATGTATTCCCGTTTGACTGTTATATGATTTGCAACTCTGATTCTATACGCTTGGATATTCGGTGGCATGAGATAAAAGTATATAGATGAGGGTTTCCTTGTTTGGATTATTCCTTCGATGTACTAGTCTCATGGGACCGTGACCTAAGCGTATACAATCAATCTTGCTTATATCAGCTTTACTCTGGATTTCCTGTTTTATGATGATTATGTCGTACCCGTTCATATATACTTCATCTGTGTTCTAACCCTCCTGTCTTCTGTACTTGACACCTGTGCTCCTCCTGACTCGCCACCTGGCATCCATATTCCTACTCGCCTGGGAGTTTCACTGACTCCCCTGGATTCTCATGTCCAGGTTATGGAGCCCGGAGCGTGTGGATTCTCCCCGTTACTGCTCAGAGTGGCGCAGCGGTAGCGTGGATCTCCAGCCGACCGTCCAGAGCCACATCCTTCCAGGCCCCCTGTATGCCTCTCGAGTTTCCTCTTAGCAAACTCGTGAGTGCCCTTTTTCTATTTACTCTTGTACATTTCCTTGCATACTTGCATGTGAGCGCCCTTTTATGCTGTTCATATATGTATATCTCTTGTACTCTCGCATTTGCGCATATCTGTGATGTATTATTATTGTAATATTCATCACCCCTGGTGATAACTCTGTGATTGTATATATATATGTGTTGGAATGTATAATGCACCATTTGCTTCCGTACTCTGATTCTTGTCTGTACTGATGCTTAGCGTATATACGGGAGGGTAGTTCTGACCTACGTATATACGTTGCAGTGACGTCTCCGTATCCGTGGAATCGGGGCGTTACAGGATGGTATCAGAGCCTAGGCTCTAAACATCTTCAGTACGTCCAGAAGGCAAATCAATGGTAAAGAGATTTGCAACTGGAATACATGAGTCTTGGTTATACATTCCAACTACAAGTGCAGAGTTATCTATTTCTTGACCATCCTTCCTTTGATTCCTAATTCCTCCTATCCTTTCCCTGTTTTGGTTTTATGAAGCCCTTATACCAACATTAAGATATGACTAGATTAGAGAGGTAGTGGCTGGTTCTGAATGAAGCTATTATGTGATCTCTTCGGCCAACTCTATGAAGCTTGGTATTCTCCAGATCGATCTTGATCTGGCTATCTTTCAGAAGTCAGCAGTCGGAATTCTCTGCGGATATTCTTTCAGAGTGATTGGTGCCTGGTATTCGGGATTCTTAATTATCGGCCTTCTTTATTATGCTCAGGACTATCAGGGTTTTCTTTATCTTCGGTATTCTGGTTCATTTATTGCACAGCCACGACATCAGCAGTATTATTCAGCATTATTCGAAGATTTATACAGCCGGAAGTGCGGAGGATGATTAATGTTCAGTCGACTTGAGAGCCCTACCTCTAGTGCTTCATATCTTAATTGGTATAGATTCCACCTTTGTCCCCTTTGTATTCAATTTACCCCTTATCGAAATTGCGAGGACGCAATTTTTTGTAAGGTGGGTGGATTGTAATACCCCGTTCCCGGAATACGTACTTAGTTGCGTATTCAGATTTTCGATCGTATTTTTTCGATTTACTTCCTGTAATTATTCTGTATTATGAATTCCTTATATGGTTGTTTTGTCTTGGATTTGGATTCGTGGTCTTGGAGTCAGCCCTAGTGTGAACCGAAGGCCCGATCCTAGAGTATTACTCGATTTAGACATTCTGATAATTAGAATTGACCGATTTTAGTTTTAAATATCATTTTCCAATATTATATATTTTCTATGATTTTCTAGATTTTTCTGGAATTAAATGAAAGTCTTCAAAACCGGTGTCGGCCAGTTCCGTTGACCGATTCCCGGATTTTTATTTCACAATCAGCTAGGAATTTCTAGAAGGTCCTTTAGGCATTATTCCTTAGAATCATATTTTCTACCTACATTCTTTTTCTGAGGATTTTATGAATTTATGAAAATTCCACCGGAGTCGGTAGATAATTGGTTCCGGGATTTTTAGTTTTAAAACTATAAAGTATTTCTTAAAACGGATTTCACTATGATACTTAGTATTATATTCTTGATTTTTGATAATTATTTCGGGTCGTTCCGAGACACTTGAATTTCGGACGATTCCGGTATTTTCCCGAAAGATTTCTGCATCCGCAACTGAATCCCGGGAATCCGCCACTTTCATTATTTTTCATTCTCTCTTCCAAGAGAATAATTTCCCTTTTCCATTTTCTTTTCCTTTTCCTATTTTCTTTCTCTTCCTTCACAATCCAAAAGAATTCCATTTTTCCAAAATTCCAATCTTTTCCAAAATCCCAACTTCCACACACTTCCACCAAAATATCTCCACCACAAATATCTCTTTCTCTCTCTCCCATGGCCGGCCAAGTGGCCAAAAGAGGGACACTCATCCCCTCCTCCACTTTGCAAAAACCCCCTCTCTTCTATCTTAATTGCATCTCCTTTACAAATCCAAAACCTATAAATATCTTTCCTTTTACATTTCATTTCCTTTTTTCATTTCTCTTCACCAAGAACCAAAACCCTAACCTCCATCTCCCCCTTCATCTCCACCACAACCACCACCTCCACCGGCGCCTCCGGCCACCCCGACTCCGGCGAGAGACCTCCGATCTCCGGCCGCCACTTCTTCTCACCAACACCAACAACAAAACCTCCAACCTCCACCTTCTTCTTCATCATCAACTTCCATCACTACCACCATCACTCCATCACCTTGTACTTCTCTTAGGTAAGTGTTCTTCATCACCAAGACTTAGATTATTCTTAGTATACTTAGGTTTGCTTATCATGTTCAATTATGTCTTCAATCCATGATTATTTGGTCATCAAACACAAAACCACCAAAATCTGTTCTGTTTGCTGTTTCCAGACGATTAGTCGACTAGACCTATAGATTAGTCGACTAGAAAACCCTAGTTGAAACGTAACCTTTCTGGAAGCACAGTTTTAGTCGACTAGACCAAATTACCAGTCGACTAGAGACCCTTAGTCGACTACACCCTTGACCCTAGTCGACTAACCTTTCCTGAATCAGAAACCCAAACTCTCTGTATCACAGTATTAGTCGACTTGACATGACTGTTAGTCGACTTGAGATGTCTGTTAGTCGACTACTCTTTCCATCCTAGTCGACTAACTTTTCCTGAAACCAGAACCCAACTCTCTGGAACCCAGTTTTAGTCGACTATACCAGACTATTAGTCGACTAACCCCTCTATTAGTCGACTACCCTTTCCACCTAGTCGACTAACTTTACCTGTCTGTTATGGTTGATTTCTTTCTTGAATAGGAACCTTATCCTCTAGACTTACATCACATATTGGTACTACTTGACTTGTCTCTTGACAAACATCATCTTACCTTCTCTCCTTCTCTCTCCTCTTCTCTCTACATATTTATATCAGGTTTTGTGGCGCATCCCGAGCTTCCGTGGATTTTGGATCTTTTGGCATATTGGTGGTTTAGGCGAGTAGTCTCGCCTCTATTTGAGTTTCCCGTTTCATCGGTCGATAAGTATTTCGCTTCTTATTTCCATATTCATGTTGCCCTGCAATTGCTTATATTATGGTAGCTTCATCTTGTACTTGTGCCATGCTATTGATATGCTTACTTCTTTATCATATACCATGCGTGGCCGACCCTTCGTGGTCGTTGGACTTTGAGTTACTTCCATGTTACCATTTGCCATTACTTCAGACCTATCAGTTACTTACTTCTATTTAACACATGTATATCACTTGACAATTGAAGGCCCTCATGTTATGTCATGACTTACCCAGACTATTATCAATCTCTTGTCATGTTTGGTTGTTTGTTAAATATCATCACCCTTGTCATGCTATCTCTTGACACCAAGCATGATACACCTGTTTCTTATAATTATCACGATAACGGGAATGTAGTACCTGATTACTTGTTATGATTCCAGTTATGATTCTTGTTATGTATTCCAGTTATGATCCTGCTCATTCCCGAAATCTGGTAATTATGTTAATAAACGATAAAAAGGACAACTTGTATGGGGAATGGGAGGAAATGATGGATGCCGGAATGATATCTTGCTTATAGTGATGGATTATAAAAATATATTGGCCGTAAGTGTTAGTGGGACTTTGGGCCCACAGAAGATGCGTGTTAGGGGGACTTTGGGCCTCCAAACTGGTTCCAGGTGTATGGAACTACTATAAGAAGCTCTATCAGTTCTCCATCTATTTCCAATAACAACCTTGCTTTACTAGGATATGGATCTATGTGCGCTGGGACGCTAGATCACATAGCGAGATATCAAGGTAAGACAAGTAATAATAATAATAGAAACAAGTTATGATTCCTGTTACACTTGCTATGCATGTTATGATTTCCGATATGTATTCCCGTTTGACTGTTATATGATTTGCAACTCTGATTCTATACGCTTGGATATTCGGTGGCATGAGATAAAAGTATATAGATGAGGGTTTCCTTGTTTGGATTATTCCTTCGATGTACTAGTCTCATGGGACCGTGACCTAAGCGTATACAATCAATCTTGCTTATATCAGCTTTACTCTGGATTTCCTGTTTTATGATGATTATGTCGTACCCGTTCATATATACTTCATCTGTGTTCTAACCCTCCTGTCTTCTGTACTTGACACCTGTGCTCCTCCTGACTCGCCACCTGGCATCCATATTCCTACTCGCCTGGGGAGTTTCACTGACTCCCCTGGATTCTCATGTCCAGGTTATGGAGCCCGGAGCGTGTGGATTCTCCCCGTTACTGCTCAGAGTGGCGCAGCGGTAGCGTGGATCTCCAGCCGACCGTCCAGAGCCACATCCTTCCAGGCCCCCTGTATGCCTCTCGAGTTTCCTCTTAGCAAACTCGTGAGTGCCCTTTTTCTATTTACTCTTGTACATTTCCTTGCATACTTGCATGCGAGCGCCCTTTTATGCTGTTCATATATGTATATCTCTTGTACTCTCGCATTTGCGCATATCTGTGATGTATTATTATTGTAATATTCATCACCCCTGGTGATAACTCTGTGATTGTATATATATATGTGTTGGAATGTATAATGCACCATTTGCTTCCGTACTCTGATTCTTGTCTGTACTGATGCTTAGCGTATATACGGGAGGGTAGTTCTGACCTACGTATATACGTTGCAGTGACGTCTCCGTATCCGTGGAATCGGGGCGTTACACAACCACCAGTCCTTGCAGCTCCGATATCCGGAAAACCTTTCCTAGTATACGTCCGGGCAATGGATCATTCTTTGGGAGCTCTACTAGCTCAGCACGATGATCAAGGACGAGAGCAAGCGATCTACTATCTGAGTAGAACAATGATCGGAGCTGAACATCTGTACAACCCAATCGAGAAGGAATGTTTGGCACTGGTGTTCGCCATTCAGAAAATGCGACACTACCTGGCGGGCCAAACCATAAATGTCATATCAAAAGTCAACCCCTTGAGGTTACTTATGACAAAACCTTCATCGCTAAATGGCCGACTGGCAAAATGGGCCATATTGTTGTCCCAATATGAGATGCACTTTTTACCACAAAAGGCTATTAAGGGTCAAGCGGTGGCGGATTTCCTGGCTGAGCACCCAAATCCGAGGGCAACCAAACTTTACGATGATCTCCTAGATGAGGTCGCTGAAGCCTGCCTAACTCAGACATCATTCGAAAGTCAAGTGTGGCAACTCTTCATTGACGGTGCATCCAGAACAAGCCCAAAAGGACACATTGTAGCGGGAGTAGGAGTAGTACTCGTCTCGCCACAGAACTATGTGATTCCTCGAGCTGTCTCGCTAACTGAGCCTTGCTCCAACAATGTAGCAGAATACAACGCTCTTTTGATTGGGATGCAGCTCGCCGATGAGATTGGCATTAAAAATCTCGAGGCATACGGTGACTCCAAACTCATTGTTAGCCAAGTTCGCGGGGAGTACGAAGTCAGACATGAAGACCTAGTACCCTACTACAACGCAACTATCCACATGACCGAGAGGTTCACAAACTTCTACATTGACCATGTACCGCGCAGGCAAAATGCGCATGCAGATGCACTGGCGTCCCTCGCAGCCTCCTTAGCTCTTCCAGCTGGAGCAATGGAGAAGGTATTCGTCTACAGCCACGACCTGTATTGCCCAAGAACTGCCCTCGAAGACTATCAGGAGTCAAAGGGAGAGTATCAAGGCAAAGAAGCGCTGGAATTATCAACCGGGCCAGAGCTTAAAGACTGGCGATTCCCCTATATCGACTATGTTTTGTATGGCATCCTGCCTGAGGACGCCAAGGAAGCGGCTGCAATTCGAAGGAAAGCCCCTAAATTTTACTACAATGCGATTGCACGAACATTGTATCGTCGATCGCATGACGGGTTCTTGCTCCGGTGCCTCTCACCAAAGGAGGCCCAAGAGGTATTGAAAGAAGCCCACGATGGTATGTGTGGAGCCCATCAACCTGGCCTAAAACTGGCACATCGACTCCAAAGATTGGGTTACTACTGGCCCAAGATGATTGTCGATGCCATCACTTATGCCAAAAGATGTCACGCCTGCCAAGTGCACGGTGATTTCATCCATCAAGCACCAGGGTACCTCCACTCCACGACCTCTACCTGGCCATTTGAAATGTGGGGGATGGATGTAGTTGGTCCTATCAGCCCACCATCATCAAAGGGACATCGGTTTGTTTTGGCAATAACCGATTATTTCTCTAAATGGGCCGAAGCTATTCCTCTGAAGGAGGTAAAATCGTCTAACGTGATCAAGTTCGTGAAACATCACGTTGTTTACCGTTTCGGTGTACCTCGGCGAATTGTCCATGACAATGGACCCCAGTTCATCAGCCAGGCGTTCCAGAGATTCTGCGCTAAGTTCAGAATCCAGAGTGTGTCCTCGACGGCATACTATCCTGCCGCTAACGGCCTCGCAGAAGCTTTCAACAAGACTATTGGCAAGCTTCTCAAGAAGTTCGTCTCGAAAAGTCAACGAGACTGGGACGATAAGCTAGGTGAATGCTTATGGGCCTATCGCACAACTGTGCGAACCCCAACTAAAGTCACGCCATTTTCTTTGGTATATGGGTGTGAAGCCGTGCTTCCACTGGAAATCCAAATTCCATCTCTATGCGTCGCCTTGACAGCGGAGATGACAACAGAGGAGAAGCATCGACAGCGACTCCAAGAATTGGAGGCCTTAGATGATAAGCGTTTGCAGGCCCAACAACAAATCGAGCTTTACCAAGCTCGAATTACCAAAGCCTTCAACAAAAAAGTTAAAGTGCGAACTTTCAAGAAAGGCGATCTTGTCTTAGCCGTCAGAAGACCCATGGCGATGACGCACAAGACAAAAGGAAAATTCCAACCCAAATGGGAAGGACCGTTTGTGGTAGAGTCAGTCTACTCGAATGGATCATATCGCCTCATAACCTCGAATGGCGATACACTCATGATGCCTATCAATGGCAGGTTCTTGAAGAAATACTATCCTTAAATGGTATTCTTCCGCTGATCAAGTTTAAAATTACACCTCTGATCAAAACAAGAAGAGTTTCTTCATTAATATCCAACGCCTCCGACGGCTAGGGATAGAGGAAAATGTTGGCTTCTAAGCCCAACATAAGTCTTCGACAACTCATCATGCTGAGGGGAATAGCATGGCTAGCCCAACTCAAACGGTAGTTGGTAAAGGCATATCAAACCCGTTGATAGCTGAGGGTTTACTAAAAATCCTAAGTGGACTCAACTCCACTCTCCCCTCCAAAATCCCTTACCAATTCTCATCCACAGAATGGTAGGTCTACAAAATACAGTTGTTGCCAAGTTAACACTATACCTCTGGCACTTCAAACTTCACCTGTCCATTCTTATCAATAGAACGACAGGTCCTCAAATTGCTCATATCGCAAATCAAGTTTCTGTCAAGTTAATATCACACCTTTGACAAATTACTGTTAAGTTAACATTACACTTCTAAACAGTACATCAAGTTTCTGCCAAGTTAATATTACACCTCTGACAGTCACTTTCCTTCAGACTTCCGTGTTGAAGCTGAAACGAATGATGCTAAGTTAACATTACACCTCTAGCATCTAAGTCATTGCTAAGTTCAACAATACACCTATGGCCATGACTTTTCCTCGACTTCCTTATCCAAGCCGAGATGACCAATGCTAAGTTTCACATTACACCTCTAGCATTACCCTCACTGTCAAGTTAAACATCACACCTATGTCAGTGACACTCTTAGTTTTCCCAAACGAAAGCTGAAATGCTTCTGAGTCAAGTTAATATCACACCTCTGACAAATTACTGTTAAGTTAACATTACACTTCTAAACAGTACATCAAGTTTCTGCCAAGTTAATATTACACCTCTGACAGTCACTTTCCTTCAGACTTCCGTGTTGAAGCTGAAACGAATGATGCTAAGTTAACATTACACCTCTAGCATCTAAGTCATTGCTAAGTTCAACAATACACCTATGGCCATGACTTTTCCTCGACTTCCTTATCCAAGCCGAGATGACCAATGCTAAGTTCCACATTACAGCTCTAGCATTACCCTCACTGTCAAGTTAAACATCACACCTATGTCAGTGACACTCTTAGTTTTCCCAAACGAAAGCTGAAATGCTTCTGAGTCAAGTTAATATCACACCTCTGATTCACATTCTTGTCGAGTTAACATCACACTTCTGGCAAGACAACTTTCAACCCGTTAAGTTAATATCACACCTCTAACGGTAAAGATTTTCCTAGATTCCCTGCGAGTCTAGTCTCACTTGTTATTCTCTTCAACAGAATAACAAGTCTACCTAAACACATTGTTAGGTTAATACTACACCATTAACAGTGTTTTCCTTCAAATCCCCAGCTGAGCTTAATCAAGTGAATCCTAAACCTTGATAAAGGCCCATTTTCACTGGGGGTACGAGTTTCACTTGTCATTCTCCTTTATAGATTGACAGGTCCACTAAACATTATTTCATCCCTGTCAAGTTAATATTACACCTCTGACAGCATTGTGAAAGTTCCTGAAATAGGATCTTTCCCTACAAAATTTGACTTATTAAGATTATCATCATAATTTTGACGAAGTCAAAGATCTTCTGCTTCTATGCGTCTGACTGAAGACAAAAGGTTCAAGACAATAGAAAGAGGCAGAAAGAAAAATGTCACTTTTATTTATATCCAGGCATATGAAAGTGATACAAAACGCTCTCTTATACAATAAGATTGAGTGTTACAATTAAGGAGTATAAAGAAGTCCCTCCCTCTCTCAGAGGCCGTACTCACTCCTTGAAGCCGCATCTGATTCCAAGTGCACGATGTTTGGAAAAGCGCCAAACTGTGGCGACAATAGAAGCTGGCTGCACCACGATGCATGATGTAAACATCGAAAGAGCCCTAGCTGACTAAGCTAAGAGCAATGGTGTTCTTGAGGTCCGGTGGTAGCAGAAAGCCCTGCAACCCTTCATTCATGAGCATCTCTTTCGCCAGAAGGCTATCCAACAAACATGGAGTGTCCTCGATGTCACTTCTGGGGTGAGAGAGGAAGGGGATGCTATCTGCCACTATATCCACCGTAACCCCCTCGCCGCTATACCCACTGTGACCGTGACCAGCCCGCAAGCATGACGGGTGCGTCACGTTCAAAGAGATCTTGACGAGGGTTAAGTCCCCGTCAGGGATCGTGATTTCTTCCCTTGTGGACGACGGAGACTATGATTTCTTCCCTTGTGGACGAACATCGAACAAGTTCGCTGGCTGATATATTCTCCCACGGGCCCAGCGAACGAGAAAAAGGACGATCAAGCCTACCTGCAAGGAATAAACAAAGGAATAAGAACATCTGGAACTTAGTACACTTCAACAGAGAAAACTAAGTGACAGACGTAGTTATTGCCGAAGACCACAGACGCGGAAATGACCCACGCAGTGAGCCAAAACTTCCGCGGTGGCAGAAACAGACGCGAGTTAAAACTGTGATACACGCAGGGTTCAAACGCAGTCCAATTTTCTGCATCTGCGTCTAACACACCAGGCGCGAAAAGACTCAGACGCCGAAAAAATTGCCATCTCCCTGTTGAATGAACAGGAGTTGCAAGATTTGGGTCTGAAACCTTCAACCCGAGTTGGAATTCATCCAAGTCAGTGGCCTTAAAACGCGAGTTTCATGAGCAAAGCCAGCGCCAAGTGCCAAAGACTTCTGTACTCGCGTCCAGAGAAGTTCAAGTCGATGGCGCAAATTCCAAAAAAAAGGAATGCACCAACTAACACTTCATCCAGATGGTGATATCTCTTTAAGAGATGCCAAGGTGCAAGCCTGGGTGGACTAAAAATATCATGGCAAGTTGGGACGGCATACCCGCAGAGGCCTCTATCAAGAGTTGAACTCTCTGCATTAGAACGTGGACATGAAAGATGATCAAAGAGATGCTTTCTCCTGAAGAGACCAAACAGAAGCATGAAAGCTCTAGGTCATCTTCATCCACAGAGTCACCTCCATCCATGGAGACAGACCCCTGTTAGAAACTCTGAACAAGGCGGAATTTCTCAGAGCAAATCAAAAGAAAACCGTCTAAGTTTGGGTTGTTAAAGGGGGAGAGGGTGATCCCTATTTATAGGCATCCCCTGATAACTGCCATTAATGGTTCCCGTCGGCCTTAATGACCGCACGACCGTCAAAGTCCAATAGGAGTCTGACGCGTGGAACATTGCTTCGGGAAGCGTCGCAGACACTGGTCTCAAACCGCCAGCGCCAGTTTTGCATTAAAAGGCATTAACGCCTGAGTCCAATGAGGAACCAACGCGTGGACAACTGCTTCGGGAAACAACGGACGACCAAGTTTCCCAATCGTCAGTGAAGACTTGAAAGATCTCATGAAATCTTTAAGTCAGGCTGCATTTAACGCCTGGGAAGTTACATCAAGACGCAGATGAGAAAGCCGCGTCCAGGAATCCGCGTCCCCTTTTTCAAACTGAATGACGTCCACCTGCATTCCAGAGGAATGTCTGCGTGACCCAAAGTTGCGTCCCTTCAGCAAACGGGGCCCATTTTAAGGGAAAGCACTTAATTCAGCGAAAGACTTAGGCCATTGTGGGATTAGTCGAAAAATACGCAAGGCTGCGTCCCTCGCGTCTTCATCAGAGGAGCCGCGTTTGCATGGGTAGTGATGGGTTTTTGCACCTAGTCAAAAGACCCAGCGCTGCATCCTTAAGGATTGCGACCAGTGAGTCACACTCAAAAAACTGCGTCCTTCACGTCCACTTGAACCGCGTCTTCATTAGCAGGACGGATTCGCGTTTCTCTCTGTGAATTGACGCCGCGTCTCAGCAAAAGGACTTAGTTCTGCCTAAGTTCCTATGAAATGATGACCGCGTCTCTCTCTATGATTTGACGCCGCGTCTCAGCAAAAGGACTTAGTTCTGCCTAAGTTTCTATGAACTGATGACCGCGTCTCTCTCTGTGAATCAATGCCGTGTCTCATCAAGAAGACTTGAGTCAACGCCGCGTTTCATTAAAAGAAGTTGAATTCATCTACAGCAAGGCAATAAAGATGGAACAAGAACTTCAAAGACTTTTACTATTCAAAAAAAAAATGGTAAAAGCAAGTACAAACACTCTTGGTGAATAGAGTGTCCTTTTTCTTTACAAAAAAAAAAGAAGAAGGCTACAAGTCCTGGTTCGCCAAGGAATGAATTTGCTCTCTAAGGTGATGTATCTTATGTTGACGCGCCTTCTCAGCCTCCATGAGAGCTTGGGCCCGCAGATCTGCCTCAGATAAAAATCCCTGCGCTTGTACTCGGAGGGATTCCAACTCGGATGAACGAACAGAGAGGTTTGCTTCAACTTGCGCCTTGGCAGCCTCTAACTCCGCTAGCCTCTTTTCAGAGGTAGCAAGCTTCTGTTCGTTAAAAGCAATCATGGCCTCAGCCCTGGCTATAGCAGCCCGAGAGTCAAGGATAGCCTGCTTTGCAGCCTGTATGATCATGACAGATTCCTTGGACTCGACCGCTAGCCGTTGATGATCAGCCTGGAAACCTTCAAGAAGACGGGTGTTATCGATTATCTTCTCCTCCACCTCCCTTCGCTCCTGCTCTTGAGCAGCAAGGAGCCTATTTAGAGTTTCCTGGGCTTCGTGGAATGAGCTGGCATCCTCCAGGGATCGAAGCTCTCTCACGTCTTGTCCCAGCTGCTCCACCACCAGCAGACACGCCTGGGCTAGCGAAGGGCCTCGGCCAACTTGATGTTCTCGACCAAGTTTCCGAGAAACATCCGGGCGAATTCAAAGGAGCTACCCCCAGACAGGATGAAATCGATGCATGATCGCATCGAGTCAAAGAACTGTTGCACCGTCTTGCGTGTCAGGAACTCCATAGTATCATCGCCCGAGGTGCTCCCCGACCCCCTTTCTATCACGGGGTGAGGGATGTAAGCTGGCTCTTCTGGCGCAGGAGTCGGGCTGACCACCGGTACGGCAGGAGTAAGAGTAGCCACTAGCGCTTCTGGGGGTGCTACCTCTGCAGGAACCTCCACAGCTGATGACAGAGTGGTGAGCTCGACCTCCTCAGAAACCTCGGCCGAGGCTTGAGCTGTGTAGCCTTCCGGAGGGGCACTGACCGTCAGACTCTCCACCTGAGCCCCCCAGTTCTCTCTGCAAATTATCTCAACATTAGCTACAACGGTGAAAAGAGAAACATCCAAGACATCAAAACTTCCTTACCAAGTTGGAGGTCCAGAGATGTCGAATTCTTGGGCGAATCCTGCAGAGTAGAAGTCTCCCTGGCTTCAGTGGTTGCCTCCTCGTCCTGCAGAGTGGGAGTCTCCCCGATTTCAGTAGTTGCCTTCTCTGGAGGCATCTCGATGGCTGGAGTCTCAACTCCTTCCAGTTGGGTCAACTCTTGCACCATCTCCTCGATATGCGAGGAGGTTGCAGCCTCAATATCCTCGGCCAACCCTGCAGCATAAAAGGAGAATGTTAAAACCTCCTCTTCAAAATGAAAAGAGAAATTAAGTCAGAAGGTGAAAAAAGTACCTTCAGCGGGAATAACTGCCGCCAATGGTGATGCCGTCAACGGATCGCACCCATGTATTTCCTCCTCCGAGATGTGTGAGAATTTACTCAGATCAGGAGGAGCGGGTTCGTCACCATAGTCGACCTCATCCTCAAAATCGCTTCCCTCTGCAGATAAGGAAGACGACAGTTCAACGCGAGAGGCCTCGGTAGCAGGAGCCTTCCCACCAATTATCCCAGTGGTAGGGTTGGGGTCAACTGTCCGAGGACTGGAGATGAACACACTTGGAGACCCAGGTTGCTGTGCCTCATCTCTCCTTTCATGAGCAGGGGAAAACCCGGGCTGAGTTGAGACTCCTGCAATCTCAACATCACTGATGATGTCGACCTCCGGTTGTTGTGCCTCATCTCTTCTTTCGCGAGTTGAGGAAAACCCAGGCTGAGCTGAGATCCCCGGAATCTCAACATCACCTCCGCTCATGATATCGACTTCGAACTGCTCGGCCTCGTCAGCGGCGGTGGGTTTGTCAGCAGGCTCCGCTTCCTCCACAGTCCTGGGGCCCCTGCTGCGCAACCTGCGGGCATGGACTAAGGGGGCATCATCCTCGTCCGCCTCTTCTTCCCTCGGTTCCTCAACACCAGCAGGGATGTCTTCGGATAGAGAAACTTCGGCCGTCAAGTCTCTCCGGACCTTCTTTGGGGCAGGGTCAGCAGTGGAAGTAGAGCCTCGAGCACGCTTACTCACTGCTTGTCGAGCCTTTGTTGCTCGTGGCTCCTCCCTCGACCCTCTCCCGACTTCCCTCAGAGCCTTCAGATACTGCTCGACGCCTCGCGAACGTTTACCGGACCCCGACCTTGCTTCGAAATTTGCATTGATACTCTCAATGCATGAATACTTCAGAACAAAGTATGGTGTCTGGTTGACCTGGAAGTACCAGGTACAGAAGCTAAAGCTTGTGCGGCCCTTTGGCTCCTTGAGAGTTAGACGGAAAGTTGCTTCCGTCCCTCCGGCCACGCTATAGTACCAAGCCCGAGCACCTTCGAACAAGTTCCCACTGAAGGCGAGTCGAGCATTGGGGTTGCCGACGTAGAGTTAATCATAGCCGAACTGTCGGGCGAAGCGATTCGACATATATGGCTCGATCGTGCATGAGGTACCTTGCCGAAAAAGCACATACCCTGGCCGGATGTTAACCAACCACCAGAAAATCCCCGTTGACAGCCTAGTGAAATCATCTTGGCCTGCGGAGTCGGTAAATAGTTCCCCGAAAGATGCACCAGGAATCTCGGGGAAGCAGCGGTTAAGCTGGTAGTTCGAAGCAAACAGAATGCACTTTCGAACGTAATACATGTAAGTATTACGCCAGTCATAACCCTCCAACTGCTGTACAAAAGGGACAAAACCCTCGCTTCAAGGCACCGGCGTCATCAGAGAGAGGCAGTGCATCACGTACCAAGCCATTAAGTACGTATAGGGCAGCTCAACCCGAGGGTTGGGGCGCTTCACCGTCGGCTTCCCCTCTGAGTCAACATTCAGCTTGCCATGGGAGTCGACAGCCTTCCCTGCCTCGCAGAAAGCCTGGGTTAACGCCCGTAACCCGCTTTGAATGCCAGCCGCCATGGCCGGGAGAAGGGCTATAGGACAGCCATAGGCCAGGAGCACCGCCGGGTACACTACATCGGCAACAATGACTACGTGTGGCAGCGTGGGCACCACACAGGGCTTCAACCACAGCATCAAGAAGCCGCCAACAGTGCTCGATCGGAGATAGGAACCTGGGCTTGATGATGAAAGCTTTCAAAAACCGTGTCAGGTTCGAAAACATCCTCGTTCAAAACCGTGATGTAGAAGCCTTCAGAAGCCTTAATCCTGTCGTCAATCTCCTTGTCGGAGCTGGGAGCCAGTCGGGTTACCGGATGGTCTTTCTTATTGATGCCGTTAAACAAGTAGCTGGCCCAAGACAGCTGCTTGACTCCTCCCGACCTCCAAGAGGTTACCTGACCGCAAATGTGGAAGTGTGATTGGTCACTAATGTTGCATATTTAATGTCACATTTCCATACTTAATTTAGAATAAAAGCCTGCATTGTCCTAATTATTTGTTTAATTTATTTGCAGGCCCAATCCTTAAGGAGATGAAGAGAAATGAGCCCAAAAGCCCACCAGAATTCTGAATTAAATCAGAGTTAATTCGTGCACATAAAATCAGGGCAAAATCAAGATGTTGAACCGGTTGAGAAGAATCCTCTCAGAATCGATCGATTAAAGCCAAAAATCCAAGGCCATTTCATCAGAATCCGGAGCTCAAACGAAGAAACCAACAAAGGATAAGTCAGAAGAAACTCCCGGGATGACCCACCAACAGGGTGTGGCCACCTGGCCACACCCTTGCCGCGGAAACGCGGCTTTTGCCGCATTTCTGCGGCAATCTTGGGGAGTTAGGGGAGCGTTTGCTCTCCCGACCTCCCCGGGATCTTGGTGTTGGGTATTTGCCTATAAAAGGCCATTATCTGCGCTGAAATTGGAGGTGAATGCAGATTAGGATTTAGCTTAGTTTTCATTTCTTAGTTTAGGTTTTTTAGTCTTTCTTTTTATGTAATTTTAGTTTTTATTTATGTAATTCAGAGGAGATCGACTTTCATCGAAGAACAAGACTGAAGCTTGAGCTGGAGTGACACCGGTGTAAGACTTATTTCTTTTCTTTGATTGTAATAAAATCGAATCGATGTTCTTTTTGTGTATGCACTTCTATTTAGTCTTCTTCTTCTTCTTCTTTTCTATTTTACTTTTCTTTTTCGTACAATCATCTTCCAAGTGAGTCTAAAAGCATCGAAAGACCCTTGCCATTGCGAGTGCCACCGATAGCTCATGACGATGGAATAGAGTCTCTCTCCGTATCATTTCATGCTTGAAGTAGTCTTGATGATGTAATGTGGACGAAGACCAATACTCAAATCTTATGGGCTATGCGCTGAATGCCTCGACTTCAAGGTAAAATCGTTGCTGAAAACTCGAGGTAAGCTTTTGACGAAAAGAAGGTAAGCAATTGTTTTTTATTTCTTTTCTTTTATTTCTGTAAATTAAATCACAAATATCACTTCTTCCAAATCGTTTTCATTCTTCTTTCCACTTCATTGTACATAGTCGCTTTTGATCGTTTTCTGATTTTCCACCTTCTTCATTTCTCGCTTTCTTCTTAACTTTAACCATTAACTTTCTTTTTCTTTTTCTTAACTTTAAAAACAGAGAAGAATTTTCGCTTATTTTCTTAACGATTTCAATAAAGAACTGTAAAGCTTTCATCGCAAACCCTCCTTGTGGATCACGACCCGCATAGCCACTTGCTATAGCGGAAGAATTGAGCACTTGCACATATTCTTTCTTAAGTTCTATAATCTCGTATTTTTTGTGCAGGTTTTGCTTCAATCAAATTTTGGCGCCGTTGCCGGGGAGGGTAACACGTTATTTTTATTGAAATCTGAATTTTTTTTTTTAAAATCTTTTAGAACTAAACGAACTTTCTTCTCTGTTGCAGGTTAAGGGCAAGAAAAGCAGGAAAACAAAGTTTGCAGTAGCATATAAGTGGCATTGGGCCTCTGCTCTAGAAAGCAGAGACCAATTGCTCTCTTCTTTGCCGCAGTTCCGCGGTAACAGCCGCGGTTCCGCGGCAAAAAGAGTGGACTACTAACGTGATTTTTTGCAGGGCTGCTTGCTTTGCAAAATTCTAGTCTTCTGCAATTCTTTATTTCTTATATGCCATCACATAAACCTGCTAATAATCAACAGTAAAACGCTTGTTGCAAAAGTTAAAAATTGATTAGACATTTGCATTTTAGGCACATGTCTTTTCAATTCATTTATTTTTACTGTTGAAGAGTGCTGGAGTAAGGTACGTTTTGCATTGCATGTAGAATAGGAATCATCTCTTGCTTGATTTTCATGCTTTGAGTGAATCCTAGTTATATATCTTGTACACTTGCACAATCCAATCTTAAGGGCACTAACCCATAACAAGATAAGGTGGGGATTTGATCACCCTTCCTTAGCCCAAAAAATCACATTCCAAGCACTCACTAACCCAAGCCTAACTAAAATTGAGTAGACGTTGGCCCTAGGGACATCTCGGACTCAATTAGGAGATTATCCTAAGGGGGAAAAATGTTGGAATCTAACTCCTGCAAAATCAGTGTCTAGGAAAGGGATTGAGGGCGAAAGCCTGAAGGTTAGTGGTTATTTAATTAAGGAACGTCTTTGACGGAAAACCTCCCACCAACCTTGCCCTGACCTGGCTGATTAGCTTGTGGTTAGAGTCTACATTAGACCTCCCGTGGACAGTCTAACCAGTTAGGAGTCGTCTAGGTCCCAAGTCTACCCTAACTTAGACTAGAATTTTTTCTTTTTTGTTTGTTTATTTGTTTATTTTTCTTTGTTTGTATTCTATTATGTGATATGGACTATAATAATAATTTTTGCAAATACAATAAAAATCCATATTACACACCGACTTCATTTTTGGATATTACAAACCCTGCATATCATAACTTTGACCAACCTAGTGTGCCGGATTGGTCTTATCTGAATCAATATGACCCATACCCCCCATCTAATAACTATAATTTCCATAATGATTTCAACTCTTCACTGAGTCAGTGGGGATTCACCTCCCCCGAGCATAATTTCCAACCACCTTGCTCTCCTTCTCCACCCAGTCCACATTATGTTCAAGATTCATACTCAGTTCCACCCGTCCAAAATAGGAAACCATCAATTATGGAAATGAGTATGCGTGAGTCCAAATACAAATCCCAACATCTGATGGACTCACAATTTCACTACCACTTCCAAGACAATTCTTCATTTTTTCATCAAAACAATGAACCTATCAACTATGAAAAGATACTTGAAGCCATGACTCAGGCTCAAAACGCTCGTAATAGTGACATAGATATGATGGTCGAATCTCTACGTTCCCACCGTCCTGATGTCACTTACCATTCTGTTAGAGCCGAAGAGTCATGTTGTTTTGGAAATCAAGATTCTATTTCAGAACAACCATGTGAACTTGCCCAAACTCCAAATTTGAAAAAGATATTGATAGTTTGGCTAGTTTTCCTTTCCTGAAATAGAACTTGAAAATGATTATGATCCTGAACCCCAACTTAGTGATTCAATTCTATTTCCTGATTCGATTATGACTCCGGTATCTTCACCTGACTTCAATCTTTTCCCGGAGTCAACACTGGATCCTGTACCAATTCATAAAGAAATGAATCACCTATCTTTGAGGATCATGTTGAACTTGACCAACTTTACACTTTCGAAGATCCTATTGACAAATTGGTAAGTTCTCAATTTTTGATATTGAACTCAATGAGATATGTGACCTAGATTCTCACATATGTGATCCAGTTCAACTTCCTGAATCAATATTGACTCCTGTTTTATTACCAAACTTGAATAATATTCTAGAGTCAGTTTTGATTCCCCCACCTATCATTCCTGAACTGGAATCACCCATATTAGGTCACGTTCCATTGTTGGAAAATACACGTGGACTGGAGTTTCAACTTCTTGACTTGGACCCAATTTCTGAACCTATTTCGACTCTTGAACCTTTACTTGACTTAAGTTATCTTCCTGAGTCGGTATTAGTTCCTGTACTTCCTGAGTCCAAGTCAATCATTCTATCATTTCATACTCCTTTCTGGGACGAGGTGGTTGACAAATTTGACTCCGAAATCAATTATGGAATATGAAAATTAGATGGGGTCACATACTTAATAAAAATCCTTAATGGACACATCTTTTTCATGGGTTATATTAATGTAATTTCTGGTGGGTTCCTCCGAGACCCAAGAAAAGTTGATTGGGCCATGTTTCGTGGACCAATCAGACCACCACCGGAACCACCACCTTAAGGTAACCATTTTCCTTCCCTTTCGTCTTTTTCATGCATATATACATTAATTCATACATTGAGGACAATGCATGAGATAGGTGTGGGGGAGGGTCTAACATAACTTTTCTTTTTCTTTAAAAAAAAAAAATTTAACACTTTTCTTTACTTTTTAAAAAAAACTTTTTGAAAAATAGAAACAATATTTTGACTTATTTTTGTAAGAAATTAAGTTAATTTTAAGGAATAGGAAAATCCAAATTAGGATTTCTTATACTTGGTCAAAATAAGATTATTTGTTTGATTTTTAGAGTTAGGAAGATAATTTGTCAAAGTAATTTAGTCTTGATCTTTACCTTGATGAAATATGCATACTTCATACACTTACACACTTAGGGTTCAAAAATAAAGATTCTTATGCCTTATAAAAAATATATATATAAAAACAAATCTAATTATTGATTAGCTAGGTGCTTTGGCCTAAGAAAGCCTTAGTATTTATGCAAAAGATAATTAGATGAGTTTGAAAAAAAAAGAAAAAAAAGAAAAAAAACAAAATAAGTCTAATTATTGATTAGCTAGGTGCTTTGGCCTAAGCAAGCCTTAGTATTTATGCGAAAGATGATTAGATAAGTTTGAAAAGAAAAATCCTCTGATTAAGCTGGGTATTTGTGCCTAATAAAGCATAAGTATTCACGCCTAAAAAAGGTTCATATAATAAAATCCTTAGTTTTGTGGCCTTATTTGCTCGAGTCCTTAAGTCCTAGGGGTGTCTTCTCACCTGGTGCCCTAAGACCGTCTGGTTTGGGAGTCATCGATTAAAGGCTCGTTACATGGGCAGATTAGAAAGCCTAATAAAACTAAAGAATAATACCACAAAAAAAAAGTATATATATAAATAAATAAGGCATAAGAGTTAGAGTTAATGAACCCTTAGTCAAAATTTTCACAGTCACAAGTGCATATGACTTAGGGTAAAGTAATAGACTAGATGAGAAGCACAATTTGACTCCTTACTTTGATTGATAATAAATTTTTGAATAGAGACTGAGTTTAGGAATGAAAAATTCGGCTTTCCTATAACTTATAGATTGCTTAGATCTTACAATCATATTTCAAATATTTTCTCTTTCAAAATGCTTTTCGAAAATACTAACTCTTTATTTCCCTTTCTTTATGGATTTTGTGGGTGTAATCCGCTGAAAACCCTCACGAGACAACACTCATCCTCTAGGGAAAACCTAGAGGTTTAACGGCTTGTTGCACATGCTCAGTGCAATCGCGTGACCTGCGAAAGTGGTCTAATAATCTCTAGTATAGTTAGTTGTTTTGCTCGAGGACGAGCAAAAGATAGGTATGGGGCTGTGATTGGTCACTAATGTTGCATATTTAATGTCACATTTCATACTTAATTTAGAATAAAAGCCTGCATTGTCCTAATTATTTGTTTAATTTATTTGCAGGCCCAATCCTTAAGGAGATGAAGAGAAATGAGCCCAAAAGCCCACCAGAATTCTGAATTAAATCAGAGTTAATTCGTACACATAAAATCAGGGCAAAATCAAGAGGTTGAACCGGTTGAGAAGAATCCTCTCAGAATCGATCTTAAAGCCAAAAATCTAAGGCCATTTCGTCAGAATCCGGAGCTCAAACGAAGAAACCAACAAAGGATAAAGTCAGAAGAAACTCCCGGGATGACCCACCAACAGGGTGTGGCCACCTGGCCACACCCTTGCTGCGGAAACGCGGCTTTTGCCGCATTTCTGCGGCAATCTTGGGGAGTTAGGGGGAGCGTTTGCT
This sequence comes from Agave tequilana, assembly GCA_038442645.1. Taxonomy (NCBI): domain Eukaryota; kingdom Viridiplantae; phylum Streptophyta; class Magnoliopsida; order Asparagales; family Asparagaceae; genus Agave; species Agave tequilana. Next base: position 39,779 of record JAVJIF010002356.1, on the reverse strand, counting down.
CCCCCGACCTCCCCGGGATCTTGGTGGTTGGGTATTTGCCTATAAAAGGCCATTATTTTGCCTGAAAATTGGAGGTGAATGCAGATTAGGATTTAGCTTAGTTTTCATTTCTTAGTTTAGGTTTTTTAGTCTTTCTTTTTATGTAATTTTAGTCTTTATTTATGTAATTCAGAGGAGATCGACTTTCATCGAAGAACAAGACTGAAGCTTGAGCTGGAGTGACACCGGTGTAAGACTTATTTCTTTTCTTTGATTGTAATGAAATCGAATCGATGTTCTTTTTGTGTATGCACTTCTATTTAGTCTTCTTCTTCTTCTTCTTTTCTATTTTACTTTTCTTTTTCGTACAATCGTCTTCCAAGTGAGTCTAAAAGCATCGAAAGAGCCTTGCCATTGCGAGTGCCACCGATAGCTCATGACGATGGAATAGAGTCTCTCTCCGTATCATTTCATGCTTGAAGTAGTCTTGATGATGTAATGTGGACGAAGACCAATACTCAAATCTTATGGGCTATGCACTGAATGCCTCCACTTCAAGGTAAAATCGTTGCTGAAAACTCGAGGTAAGCTTTTGACGAAAAGAAGGTAAGCAATTGTTTTTTATTTCTTTTCTTTTATTTCTGTAAATTAAATCACAAATATCACTTCTTCCAAATCGTTTTCATTCTTCTTTCCACTTCATTGTACATAGTCGCTTTTGATCGTTTTATGATTTTCCACCTTCTTCATTTCTCGCTTTCTTCTTAACTTTAACCATTAACTTTCTTTTTCTTTTTCTTAACTTTAAAAATAGAGAAGAATTTCGCTTATTTTCTTAACAATTTCAATAAAGAACTGTAAAGCTTCCATCGCAAATCCTCCTTGTGGATCACGACCCGCATAGCCACTTGCTATAGCGGAAGAATTGAGCATTTGCACATATTCTTTCTTAAGTTCTATAATCTCGTATTTTTTGTGCAGGTTTTGCCTCAATCAAAGTGACATAACACCTCCCAATAAGTCTCGTACACTTGAGGAGACCCTTTCTTCATAAGGTTGAGCTCCTCAGTGGTTGGGACATATTCCTCATAGGGAGAGTCCCCTGTTGCCAGCCCCGAGACCTCATGCAACTCGTGCAAGGCAAGGCCCATCTCTCCAACCGGAGTGAAGAATGTCCCCGTCAAAGGATTGTAACGCTCTAGGATCCCGAAGAAGTTCTGAGAACTCGGCGGGATACCATACTGGACGGCCTTGACTGCTTTGTACAAATCCGTTTGCTCCAACAAGTCCCTAAGGTCGGCAAGGACGAAGCTTACCAACCTGCCCCACCAATACTTCTCGGTGGAATGAACCCACCCGGGCGAACGGAACTCAATCGGAAAATCACCCTCCACTTTCATGAATGCGCTGAGGAAAGTGGTGCCAAGTTTTGGTGTTTCTCCAACCGGGGGCTCAGTCCTGAGCGACCCGGGGAACAGGCCGAGAACCGCCCTATCATGACTATCATGACGGTATACCCTTTTGGAGCCTAAGTCACCGAGAGTAATCTCAGGGACATATCGGGAAAGGTCCCATTTCATCTTCCGAGGGACGGACATGTGCTGGAGATAAGACAGCGGGTACATCCTCTCCATGTTCGGAAGAAAAAATCTTCTATCCCCTATCTGGCGGAGCCATTTATAATCTCCGTCATACATGGAATAGCCACCATCGCCGATATGGTCTCCAAAGAAGAAGGCAGGCTTCTCCAGCGGAACGCGAGCATCCGTTGTGAATGCTGCGTCAGTCATATTTTCCCGAAAAGTTGTCATGTCAACATTGGAGAGCCTTTTCTTGCGCTCCTGTGACCTGTCAGCAGTCACAGGTACAGTCCTTTGCAGCGCAAAGGTTAAATCACGGTCAGCACCACCTACGTGCCCAAAGTGGCGCTTCTTGGAAAGTGGAGCAGAAGAGTGTGGCACTGCAAAAGAAAAGGACACTTGATCAGACATCTTATCAAAAAAAAATATGTTAAGTGTCTATAGTCCAGACGCAGAAAAGATACTGGACGCAGAAATTATCAAAATTCGCATCTAGACTTGAGAATCCGCGTCCAGACGCAGAAGAGACATTGGACGCAGGAATTATCAAAATCCACGTCCAGACCTGTAAATCCGCGTCCAGATGTGAGGCCCGCAGGATCAAGCCCGCGTTTTGAAAACCAAGACTTATGAAAAATCTCTTAAGTACTTGGGCTCAGGTGCCAGATTCATAAAAAATTAGCACCTGATGTCATAGAACGCGAGGATCAAGTCCGCGTCCGAACCCTTCACAATTAGAAATATTCTAAGTGAAGAATCCGAAATGCAGCGCTCACTGGCACAGGGTCATCAAACCCGCTCCTTGGTTATTAACTCAAAGACCGCGTCTGAGAATCGAACACGGTTTATATTCTATGTTGACGGTTCTCCTCAAAAAAAAAAAGAAAAAAAAAGAGAGATTTTTTTTTGGGGGGTTCCATGAACTTCCATTAATGGTGAAGGTTAAGCCTAAACGGCATTATACCTGGGAAAAGGACTTCCTGCACGGAGGAACCGCCCCTCCGGGCCTCGGCGACGGTCGCTTTTGAAGATGATGCAGTGGGTTTAGCTTTGGGTGCCATCGTTAATCAAAAATCCGATGATGAACGATGAAGAAATAGAAAGAGAAAGAGAAGACTCCTTTTTCTCAAAAAAAACCCTAACAGATGCGCTCGGAGAAGAAGAGGATATCTCTCCGACTGTTGCCATTTATAGGCACAAAGATTTGCAAAGATACGCGGCGCGTGGCTCGATTAGCTCTACAGCGAGTCATCGCTTGACGTGTGGAACAGATCATTTAATGAACGGGAAGTCCGCGCGCCAAAAGGTGATGTCCCGACGGTTCCCCAGAACAAGTGGCGGTGCACTCATGATATGGCACGGATTCGCACTCAACAGGCGCGTTTCTCCAAAGTTCGCGTCCTTCCAATCCGGCCTAGCATCGCGTCTGCCCAATGGAATACCAGTCGCGTTTTCCATTTCCAAAAGGCGCACCCCATGAAAGTCGCGTCTGTAAAGCAGTACCATCTCTGCTCTTCACTGGCGTTCAGTCCTTGCTTCTGCAAATCAGTTTCAACAGTACACTGGCACAAGCAGACGATCGTCCACTCTTGGCTTAAAACGCGTCCATGACAGACTAAAAGCAATCGGGGAGGTTTAGACTGTGCATCTAGACACTCAACACGATCAACTCTGGTGGCCTCAAAGAGTTCAACAGTACACTCACGAAGACCAACTCCAGATAAGATCAAACCCGGAGCATTAACAGTCCAGTCATAGAGGTGAATTCAGCTAGAGTCCAAAGTATTTCGAAATCCGTCCCAGTTAACTGCGGAATATCGAAAACTTTGGAGGGGGTTCTGTAGGCTGTCAAAAAAAAATCACTAAAAGACAAGCCATTAAAAAGCAGAACCTCAGCATCAAGGCGCGAGGGCCCAAAGCCCGCGTCACAGTATCAAGGCGCGAGGGCCCAAAGCCCGCGTCATAGTATCAAGGCGCGTGGGCTCGACACCTGCGTCACAGTATCAAGGCGCGAGGGCCCAAAGCCCGCGTCACAGTATCAAGGCGCGTGGGCTCGACACCCGCGTCTCAGCATCAAGGCGCGTGGGCTCGACACCCGTGTCTCAGCATCAAGGCGCGTGGGCTCGACACCCGCGTCTCAGCATCAAGGCGCGTGGGCTCGACACCCACGTCTCAGCATCAAGGCGCGTGGGCTCGACACCCGCGTCACAGTATCAAGGTGCGTGGGTTGAAACCCGCGTCTCGGTTATAACCGCCCTGGTTATGGGGCCAGTCGCCGCCCACATAGCGGGGAGGTCAGCCCCTCATTGTGGAGCACTTTTAGGGGGCACGTTCACCCCTGGAGCCTCTATAAATAGCCCCGTCGCTATGAAGAAGGGGTGGACTTTTCGGAGGAGAAAAAGAAGGTCGGATTTTCAGAGGAGGAGAAAAGAGCTCTGAGAGAAAAGAAAGAGAGTAAAGCCCTTCAGAGAACTTGTTGCGCTCAAGTTGTCCTTTGCCTACCTTCTCTTTGAGAGTTTTGGTAGACAGAGCTGAGTTACTCCTTCTACCAGCCAAAGAGAAGATCCCTGACGATCCCGACGGTCATCCGGTCAACGGAGAACAAGATTCACTCTCCACCGCCACTTGAAGAACCCAGCACTAAACAAAGGGGAGATTCAAGACTCAACATCTTCCCTCCCTTGTAGTCGGAGCAGTTGTCCGTTGTAATCTTTCAACTGATTCAAGGAAACTTTACTTCGAATTCTTCTACTCCGTACCAAACAATATGCACCTTCGTGGCCGTGACATTTTGACTGAGAGTTCTTTAACTTTAAAGCTTATGCCTTATTTATTTATATTTTTGGTGGTATTATTCCTTAGTTCTATTAGGATTTCTAATCTGCCCATGTAACGAGCTTTTAGTCGATGACACCCAAACCGGAGAGTCTTAAGGCACCTGGTGAGAAAACACCCCAAGGACTTAAGCACTCGAGCAAATATGGCCACAAAATTAAGGATTTTTATTTATAAAATGTACCCCTTTTAGGCGTGAATATTTATGCTTTATGAGGCACAAATGCCCAGCTTAATAAGAGGATTTATATATATATTTCTTTTTCTTTTTTCCTTTTTTCTTTTTTTTATATAAGGCATAAGAATCTTTGTTTTTGAATCCTAAGTGTGTAAATGTATAAAGCGTGCATATTTCATCAAGGTAAAGATCAAGACTAAATTATTTTCTCAAATTTTCTTTCTAAACCTAGAAATCAAGCAAGTCATCTTATTTTGACCAAGCATAAGAAATCCCAATTATGATTTTCTTATTCCTTAAAATTGACTTAATTTCTTACAAAAAATATATCGAAATATTGTTCTCTTTTCAAAAAGTTTTTTTATTATATATATTTAAGTTATGTTAATCATGTTAGAACCCTTCCCCACATCTATCTCATGCATTGTCCCCAATTGAATAGATGCTGAAATGAAATGAAAAAGAGGTAAAGTTACCGATACACTGCGTCGAAAAGACCCATAGTCGTTTCATTTACCGGCACCGATTCCAAGAAAGGTTTAAGGCATTGACCATTTACCTTAAAGTCATTCCCATTTTTCGTGTCACTGATCTATACAACAACATGTGAAAACATGGATTTAACAACGAATGCCCCAGTCCATTTTGATTTTAACTTTCCTGGAAAAAATGAAGCCCAGAATTATAAAGTAGAACTTTTTGTCCTGGGTCAAATGTTTTCCTTATGATATGTTCATCATGAAAAATATTAACTCTATCTTTTGTGATCTTTGCATTTTCATACGCCTAACTTCTCAACTTCTCTAATTCAGAAATTTGTAATTTTTGAAGGTCTTCAGCCTTGTTCAAATTGAAATTTAGCTGCTAGATTGTCCATAAGGCCGGTGCTCCAACTTAACGGGTAGGTGGCAAACCTTTTCAAAGACTAACCTATAAGGAGCCATTCGTAGATCATCTTGAAAGCGGTCCTGTAGGCCCATAGGGCATCTACAAGCTTGGTGGACCAATCTTTCTGATTTTGATTCACAGTCTTCTCCAAAATAAGTTTGATTTGTCTATAGGAGACCCCAACCTGCCACTGGTTTGAGAATAATAAGGTGTGGACAACTTGTGTGCTATGGCATACTTTCGCATAAGAGCTTCAAAGAATCTATTGCAAAAGTGAGTACCATTATCAATGATGATAGCACGAGGGGTTCTGAAGCGCAAGAAGATGTTTTCTTTCAAAAACTTGATGACAACCTTGTTATCATTAGTCTTGCTAGGAATAGCTTCTACCCACTTGGACACAAAGTACACAACAACCAATATATATTGGTTTCAAAATAAATTAGGAAATAGATGCCCCAAACATCAAAGAATTCTATTTTTAGAATTGGGTTGAGGGGCATCATATCTCATTTTGAGATCCTTCCTACCATTTGACATCTAGGGCATGTCTTGCAAAATTCACAGGCATCTTTGAACAAAGTGGGCAAATAGAACCCACTTTGTAGCACCTTTTCAGCTGTCTTATGGGGACCAAAGTGTCCACCGCATGCAAGCTCATGACAGAAGGACAAAACACTATTGATTTCTTCATCGAGAATGTATCCCCTAATGATTTGGTTGGAATAGTACTTGAAAGGATATGGTTCCTCCCAAAAGAAATACCGAGTTTGAGATAAGAACCGGTATACATCATTCTTAGACCAATAAGTTGGAGTTTGGTTTGTGACTAAGTAGTTCACTATATCGACAAACCAAGATTCCCTAAAGACAGCTAAGAGTTTTTCATTGGGAAAGTCATCACTGATGGATAACTCGTTGCATGGAGAGTTTGGAATACGCGAGAGATGGTCAAACAATCACATTTTCTATGCCTTTCTTATCTCAAATCTCGAGATCAAATTCTTGAAGAAGGAGGATCCAATGAATGAGTCAGGCCTTGGTGTCCTTTTTCATCATAAGATATCTTAGCGCAGAATGATCAGTGAAAATTGTAGAATTAGATCCTAGTAGGTAGGGAGGAAATTTTTCTAAAGCAAACACTAATGCCAAGAATTTTTTTCGGTTGTAGTGTAGTTCATTTGAGAATCATTGAGAGTCCAACTAGAGTAGTAATTCACGTGCTGAATGTTACCAATGTGCTATCCTAGGACAGCGCCTATGGCAAACTCAGAAGCGTCACTTATGATTTTGAACGGCTTCGATCAATCCAGAATAGATATGATTGGTGCAGAAATAAACTCTTTCTTAAGCTTCTCCAAAGAATTTATACATTCATCATCAAAAGTGAATGACACATCATCAAGGGTCAAGCAAACTTGCTAAATTCCTTGATAAATCTTTGGTAAAAACCAGCATGTCCTAAAAACGATCGAATATCCTTTACGCACTTGGGCATGAAAAGCTTAGCTATAACCTCAATCTTGGCTCTATTTACTTTAATTCCTTTCTTAAAAATTTCATGACCCAAGACATTTTCATGTCTTACCATGAAGTGACATTTCTCCCAATTAAGTGTCAGTTTTTTTCCGCACAACGTTGGAGGAAAAGTTTTAGATGGTGAAGACATTAATTGAATGAATCTCCTTAGATGGAGAAATTATTCATAAAGGTTTCTAAGAATCGTTCTTCCATATCAGAAAATAAACTCATCATGCAACATTGAAAAGTTGCAGGGGCGTTGCACAAACCGACAGGCATTCAGCGATAGGCAAAAGTCCCAAATGGACATGTAAACGTTGTCTTCTCTTGATCCTCGGAAGCTATGGAAATTTAATTGTACCCCTGGTTTTTGTCCAAGAAACAATAATACTCGTGGTCAGCTAATTGTTCTAGCATTTGATCAATAAAAAGAAGAAGGAAATGGTATTTATGAGTGGTTGTATTCAATTTCCTATAGTCAATACAAACTCAAACTTTTGTGGGGAATTGAGTTTAGAACAACTCTTTATTCTCAATTTCCACTACAGTAAACCTGGATTTCTTCGAAAATGCGTGGACAACACTGACCCGTTAGCTGTCAGAAATGGGATAAATGATCCCATTTCTCGGAGTTTAAAAATTTCAGTACGAATAGCCTCTTGCAGTATAGTGTTTAACCTACAATGCGGGTCTCTCTTAGGTGTCGCCTCTTCATTAAGATGAATGCGATGTTGAACGATGGCTGGACTCAATTCCTTTATGTCAGTCATATTCCAACCAATGAATTCCTTATATCTCCTAAGCATTGTTTTAAGATTCTCTTCCTTCTCGTTATTTAAATGGGATGCAATAATGATGAAAAAAAATCTCTTGTTCTCCTAGATGGACATACTTGAGATGAGTAGGTAGGCTTTCAATTCTAAGGAAGGGGAAGGCTCATTGTAAGGAGGAGTCAAGTTTATTGGCTTCACATTTGGTGAAATAGGATTTTTTGAGGACCAATTCACAGCAGACTCGACAATCTGATATAGGTTAAGTCTTCCGACTCTAACTCAAAATCACAATTAGGTTCTAGTTCCAACTCTTCTCCATGTTATCTAATCAAATTCTTAATGAGATTGACTTCAAATGTTTGATTCTCAATATCACTGGGTTGCTTTTCTAGGTTGAAGACATTGACTGCTCAAGCCATGTCTCCAAAAGTTAACCTCATAGACCCATTCATACAAATGCTAATAGCATTTGCAGTAGCAAGGAATCAGCGCCTTAGGATAACAGGAGTTTGAGCCTTAGGATGGGACACAAGTTGTGTCTCAAGAACTATGTGATTGTATACATATTTTGCATTCTTTTCATTACACTCTTATATTTATCGTGTAATAAATCTGCTAATTCTCTTATCTTAAATGTCTATTTTGAAAAAGATAATCATAGAGAGAAAGAGGATTAAACCAAATAAATACCGGTTAAAATCAGATGTAACTGGATCCATTTGGTTAGCTGAGGATGATCTCAGATCTAGTCAATTAAAAATTGGATTTTGGTGAATCAATTCGATTAACTTAAAGATCTATGAGGATATCACCACATCCAAATAAATCAAGGATTGGGGTAAATATTCAGTTGAAGATCAGAGCAAATCTGAAAGATAACACCAAATGAAAACTGGTAAAATTTGGATTTCTATAAATCCATTTTGGTTAGCTAAAGATCAACCGAGGATAACGTCAAATACAGAGTCCAAATTCAAAATTCAAAGGGATAGATGGATAGAGAGAAGATCAATGGATGAGATGAAGCAATTTTGACTCGGATTTAGACTGGATACATTTTAGTATTTGAATCATAACTTTCGCTATCGAAACTCAAATCTGATGATTCAAGATGATCCAAAAATAAGACTTAAAAGGCTACAACTCTTATGTTGATCACTGTTTCTTTATATTGAACAATCACCACGCTAATAAGCTGCAGATCAGAATTGAATATCCATATCAAATCAAGTTTAGAGATAAGGGGAGGATTCAAATTCAAAAATAGCCAACTCTCCCTATTTTTCGACTCGTTTCCTTATCCATTTCCATGCTATAAATACCTCACGTATCAGAGGCAGAGGAACGATGAAGCAGAGAGTAGAATAGATTCTTGTATAAGTTTAACCTAGGTTCATCTTTTTCTTATATGTAATTTTTTATTTTATTTATGTAACTGAGAGAAGAGGAGAGTTTCATGGAGGAATGAGAGCAAGTTTGTACTGAAGGTAACATGGGTGTAAGTAAGTGTTTCCTTTCATTTTTATTTGAATCAAATCAAGATTTCTTTTTCTTCTTTACTCTTTTTTTGTTTGCTGTCCTCTAATGTGTTTGTAATCCAAGTGAATCTGATAGCCTCAAGAGTGCTTCTCCATTACAAGTGCCCTTGATGGTTTATAGTGATGAACAACCATTTTTTTGCTAGTTTAGCTTGCTCTTTTATTCGTAGTGTAGATTGGGAACGGAAAGATCCTACACGCCATACTTGATCGCCTTTAGAGACTAGGTAAGTCGTAGTGACGGAACCAAGGTATACGAGCACGAAAGAGGTAAGTAAAAATTTTTAGTTTTTTTTTAATTCTTATTTTAGAATTCTACCCCGAAACCAACATTCTCCTCTTTATTTAGTTTTTCCTTTTCTTTTGTTAATAAAACAACTACAACAGCATCATCATCTTTTCTTTTACCATCTTCTTCACATCTTCTAACCTAACCTTTTTGTTTTCTTTTTCTAAAACTGAGAAGAAATTCCTAACATACTTTTGTAAACTCAAAAATAAATGAACTTACTTAAAACCTTCTATCGCTATTCCTTTCTTGTTGATCATGACCCGCATAGCAACTTGCTATCACGACAGTATTGAGAACTTGCACATTTATTTTGTATTTCTGAAATTTTGTATTTTTATGTGCAGGTTAAACCTCAATCAAAATTTTGGCGCCATTACCGGGGAGGACGGTAAGTTTTCATTTCTTTTTTGATCTACTTAAACAATTTAACCTTTTCTTCTTTGTTTTTATATGCCAGGGCTGAATCCAGGAATCGAAGAGGTACAGTTGACATATTTCTACTCTGTCTCTGCACAAGAAGGTAGAGCATCAGAGCCCACAATTGAGCCTTGCAAACGCGGCAAAAGCCGTGTTTCCGCTAGATTTGTGTTGGACTACTAATTGATCTTTTTGCAGATGCTTTTACATTGTAAAAATATAGCTTATGCATATTGTCACGCCCCGCTTCCTAAAATACGCTGGAGCGGAGATGCGACACGAGTCGGCGACACATATACGCAAAGAAAATACCTCACGTATATGCGCTAAGCCTTAAGTAACCCGAAACAAGCTATAAATTTATACTATAATGAGTCAACGACCACTGCAATAATACATATAAGCGTCCACGCATGATATCATATGAATAAAGAACTGGAATAACAAATGAATCTGATATAACGAGAATCAGGAAATAATATGAAGACAAGAAAGATAAGAATACCGGAATCGAATAGGGAGAAGCTCTAGCTCTTCGCGAAGCGTACCCTCTCCTCGAACACCTGCACAATATAAACAAAGCGTCCAATATCTGGACGTGTAAATCCAGGGTCGTCAGAAAGCGACCTGGTGAGTGTGTGTGTGAAGGGGAGAGCTCGTGCATATAACCAATGTGCACAGAATAATAACCAGATAAACTACAGACAGTAGATAACTAAATAACATGATAAACAGATAACTGCATAACATGAATGAAAATAAAAGTCAACTATCACAACTGTAAACAAGCATCTGATACCTGAAGGTATAACCTAGCACATATCACTAGTCTGGTGTACAATCCTATATCTATTATAGTTTATACATATATATACAGTCGGGTGATCACGGTTAGTCACAATACATTAACAGTTTATCATTATTAATTATGTCAGCGAACACCAATTGCCACATGTAATAGACGCATCCCATACTACGCCTATTACACATGTCAATCAGAGTCCTAAGTTATTGAAACTGATCGGTTGGAGACATTGTCTGTGTTTTAGGTGGGTCCCGTGCATACCCGGGACCACGGCCCAGACTCCTGGCGCTGAACCAGGACCTACCGTAAGGTAGTCAGGAACATGTATAACAGGAACATGTACATGTATAACAGTAACAGGATGGGGTGCCAGTCACCCCACGGGAACCCTGCAGTGGAACCCTCTTTCGGCTGCGCAACCTAAATCCTAGGTCCACTCAAAATACAGACGTTGTCTCCTCCATCAATCTCCCCAATCCCAGTGTAAGTTGTTTAATATCATGTTATTAGTTTATCATAATTACTTAATGTGCATGTTACTTAAATCACTGGGATAACTCGGTGGTAGTCATGGTAACAATATCAACATGCAATCAGGATACCGGTATAACAGGAATATATAATATCAGTGAACAGGATACCGGTATAACAGGAATATGTAACAAGTATAACATGCGGGTGTTGTTACCGTGTAATAATATTTTTCCCAGCAACTAATGGTAACATGGACATGATAGTTATCAGGTAGATACCAAGTATAATCAGTCAGGTTTCTCAGGTAAATCAAGATATCTAAGATGAGTAATGACCTACTGTCATGAATATAATAACCTGGACAATGTATATAATCAACTCAGATCCTCAAAGTCATCGACATATCTATCCTCTAAATCACTGGTATATCCGAATCTCAATAGCTTGCCATAAAACTCCGAACATATAATATGATCACCGATATCAATGAAATCACTCTCATAATAACTCTATCTTCATAACTGAATTGATCAGTAACTAAACATGAAGCACATGGTATATCCTCGAGACCAATAAGTCAACAGATACTGAAATCATAACAAAGTAAGGGAAACATCCTCAAACAACATATAGTCTAGAATATCTATTTCTGCTACTTAATATCAACAAAATATCATCTAAATAAATCTTAAATACTCACAAATATAAATCCAGCTACATCAACCTTATCTTAACGCAGATCAGGCTTCATAACGTAAATCCAAGGTCATCTATAACTTAAGATCAAACCAAATCACGGTCCAACTTTCCTCGCAACTAACTCTAAATCTAGAATAATAAATAACTAGTAAGAGGTAACAAGAATACTAATATACTGGTGATAAAACATCGAGTCCAAAAATGTCTAACATCAAATCACATCTGATCTATTATCCGTGGTATTCCTAAACAGTCTCATATCAGTGAAGATATCATATATACTTGTCCACAATACCCAAAAGTGTTCCGCTCAGAAATAATCACTAATGCATGAATGCCAAATCAAATAACTAATACTAACTATATCAACCTCAAGATCGAGCCGAGTCAAGTCATTGTCTAAGGTACATCAAAACTAGGCCTAAGCCAACAACACCAAACTACCAACACATGAAATGACGCTAATACAAGCTAATATCAACTACATAAATAAGGTGGACAATCATGGATATCTCATGAAGTAATAAGGTCACATGAAATAATACGAATAAAAACACCAATATCCAATAACAACGGTAAATAAGAAAATGACATAAGAACAAACACTCACAAAACAAAGAAGAGAAACACTTACAAAACAAATAAGTAAAACACTCACAACATGATTAAATAAAATTTAATCAAAGAAGTAAGACTCTCACCTGAGATCCATCCCAAGTCCAGAGCACTGAAATTACAAGGCCTTGATAAATCTACATGAATTATTCAATAGGAATTGTTAGATTTTTAACAGGATATTTTAAGGAGTTTAAATCTTGACTAATTAGTTTGGGGTTAGAAATATGATTATCTGAGTCTAATGAATTTAGTAGGTTTAATTTAAACCAATTTTCAGTTTTTGTTGTATTTTTTTATATGTTTTAAATCATTAAAATACTTAACGGGATTAGAATTACCATTAAGGAAATTGGCTTTAAAGTGGTTGATTTGATTTAATTCCACGTTGATATTTGTCTAATTTTTTTATCATAGAAAGTAGAAGTATTTTAGATTATTATTTATATTTTTTCTCATTTTTTTGATATTTTTAATAAATTATTTTAATATGTAAATCTTTCTCTTTTATCTCTTTCTTTCTTTCTTTCTTTTTTTTATTTAATTCTTTTTCCTTATTATATATGTATAGCTTCAGCCTAGGCCCAAGCCCAGTCCAGGCCCAGGCTCTGGACAAGGCCAGGCCCAGGCTCTGGTCAGGTTTTCCTTTCTCTGTTCTTTTTTTTTTTGTTTTAGGAGCTGCTGCACAGGGGCTGTCCCCGTGCAGCCCAGCCTGCACCCAAGCGGGCCAGCCAGGCCGGGCCAAGTCAGGCCCGGGCCAGCCAGGGCCAGGCCAGGCCCGGTGTGGCCTGGCCGGGCCAGGCCCTGCACAGCAGCAGGGCAGCAGCGCCTGCTCTCGGCCAAGCCGAGAGCAGTGCCTACTGTTGTTGTTTTTTTTTTTTAACAATTTCAAATTGTAGAAATTTTCTTAAAAGGGTCTATAAACTTTAGGTATGTATTTGTACATCTCACATGTATTATAGTTGGGGTTTGAATTGAGTTTTGTTGTATTGATAGATTAGCCTACGTGTCTAATTTAGATCATTAGAATTAATTTCTAAAATTTTTGTTTTGGAATAAAAATTTTTAATATGCAAGTTATTAGATCCAAACCAATTATTTTTTTATATTCTAATTGGGGTGACAATTTATGACTTTTATATATTTTATATAAATAAAGGTGATATTTTTAATGAAAGAACATGATCAGTTAAACAATATAAATTATTTAGATTCTAGTTCCACAATTTAATTTTCTTATTAGAGCTTGGATAAGAATTCTAGATGAAAAATTTATGGGAATATAAATTTAAACATGAACATTAAATCAAATTTTAATTCATAAATTTTGATTTTTACTTACTTGAGTTGTTCCTCCTTGCTTTCTCCTCAACCCTTGTACCTCGAAACCCCCTCTTCGTTCACGATCCGCTTGAGGAGCAAGGAAAGATGGAAGTGGGGAGATTTTTGATTAGGGTTTTCTCTTGAGGTAGAAGAGAAAGAAGGGTTTGGGTCTTTATATAGGTTATAAGATATTTTAGAAATATGAATTCCAATTAGGTTTAAATGGCTCAATTTAGTAAGTTAGGATTAGAATTGAAGATTACTAAAAATCCAAGGAGATCCTATTTAGATGTGATTTTTGTTAGGATTTAAATTAGGATAAAAATTAGGATTGGGTTTTGGGTTAATGGGTAAGGATTTCATGGTAATGGGCTATGGGTTATTGGGTTTTAGTTAAGAGAAATAAATAATATGAAGGATAAGAAAAATAGATAGTGGGCTTGTGTGCTTAGTTTTTGGGCTTAAAGAAAAATAGAAAAAGATGAAAATAGGGAAGTGGGCTTGGCTAATGTGGGCTTAGCATAAAAAGAAAAATAAAATAAAATGAAAAGGAGAATGGGCTGAGCTTATTGGGTTTGGATATAAATAATAATACTACCCATATAATTTAAAATAACTAAATATAAGCAATACGAGTTTACAAGTCATAAATAATAATAATACTAATAATGATACTAAATCAAGTTAATTAATAATAATAAAATAATAGGTAGAATTTAGGTAAATATTTAAAAATAATTATATGGTATTATTAAATAGGGGATATTACACATATGTTAGATTTTCTTATTAATTTATTTTGCATACTATATTTAATTCAACATTAAAGTGATTGTTTGTAAATGTTAAAAATGGTTTAGACTTGCTTTTAGGCACATGTCTAATTCATTTATCTTTTACATTACTATTGAAGAGTGCTGGAGTAAATGTATGTGTACATAGCATTTAGTATAAGGTTCATTCTTGTATGAAATATTGCTTGAGTGTTACTTTTTTTTTATATAATTATACACTACACTAAACTGAACTAAGGGCTTTTCCTATAAATAAGATAAGATGGGGAAGCCATTACCCTCCCTTAGCTCACAAACAATCTCCTCACTCACTAATCCAAGCCTAATTAAAACTGAGTAGACGTTGGCCCTAGGGACATCTCAAACTCAAATAAGAGACTGACCTAAGTAGAAAGTTGTTAGAAGTTGACTTTTGTCAAATGGTGTCTTAGGTTGGAGATTGAAGGGTGAAACCCTGAAGATTGGTGGTTTGGCATAATTATTCCCGTTGCTTAGGCATGAATACCTCCTACTGATCTTGGTCCTACCTGGCCCTAACTTGTAGTCAGATTCTGCAATATGCCCCCATAGATAGTCTAACCAGTTAGGAGTCATCTAAGTCAAAGGTTTACCCTAACTTAGACTAGATTTTTTTCTTTTTATTTGTTTGTTTATTTGCCTGTTTTTGTTTTATGTTTTTGACATCTTAGTGATATGGATTATAATTATAATTATTTATATGCAAATAGTGATCCATATTTCACCCCGACCTCTTTTGATTCGGATATTAGCAACCCGACATATTATAACTTTAACCAACCAAGTATGCCGGATTAGTCTTATCCAAATCAATATATGCCCCAGTCTCAATACTATGAATAAGACTGGAACAATCATCACACTCTTCACAGAATCAGTGGGGATACAACTCCCCTGAGTCATACAGTCAGCCACCTTACCAACATCTAGTTTCATGTACTCCTTCTGAATAACCATTAGAAGAATCTATTGCCTGTAAAAAGAGGATGGAAGCCTTAAAAGGGCTTGAGCGACGAATTCAAAATTCTAGAAGATTCAAAATCCTGTCAAATTTTCAAATCAAAGACCCTTACTCTATTTTTAAGAAGAACATACCGACTTAGAAAAGAGTATAAAATCCATGCTTAAATTCCAAAGTGATTCTTTAAATATGATAGAAGTAAAACTTAGTTGATTGGAAAACATGCGTAGGAATAAGAAAGCTCTCCCTACCCAATCTTTGACTATTCCCGATACTTCTAGTCATATCGATGAAAACAAAGAATCATGAAATCTTGAAGACTTTGACCAAGATTCAATTTCATGACACAAAGTTGAACTTGACTAATTCCAAACCTTGGACAAATTGACAAGTTTTTCATTCAATGAGATTGAACTTGAATATGAATCTGACCCCGATCCTCTACCTTGTGATTCAGTTTTCATTCTCGAATTTATGTTGACTCCGGTATCCTTACCCAATTTGGACCAATTTTCTGAGCCAACATTTATTTCCGTACCCATAGATCAAGAAATTAAATCACCAATTTTGGATAGTCACATTCCATTGATGGAAAAGAATATGAATTTCAATTTTTGAATTTGGACTCAATTCTTGAACTAAAACTGACTCTCGAACCCAAAGTTGATTTTTCCCGAGTTAGTATTAGTTCCCGAACCTATCATTCTTAAGCCCAAGTCTACTATTCCACCAAGTCACATTCTTTTGTTGGACATAGGTATTGACCATGATGACTCCGTGATGATTTTTCAAGACTGGTCATGTAAAGGGAATAAATTTCATGATAGGATCTTTTATGATCCTATTCATACTGGAGATTGTAATTATGTAAATAGAAAAGAGGTCAATAAAGGCAGTTTCTATAAACCACCACATTATTTTGATTTTGTATCACGCTTGGCCGAATTCGACCACCTCGGAACCATCACCTTGAGGTAACATTATCCTTCCCTTTCTTCTTTTTCATGCATTTAAGCATTCATTCATATATTGAAGAAAATGCATGAGATAGGTGTAGGGGAGGATTCTAGCATAACATAGATTTTCTTTTTATTTAAAATAAAAAATTAACATTTTCCTTTCTTTAAAAAAAAACTTTTTAAAAAGAGAGCAATATTTTGACATATTTTTTGTAAGAAACTAAGTCAATTTTAAGGAATAGGAGAATCATAATTAGGATTTTTTATACTTGATCAAAATAAGATTATTTGTTTGATTTCTAGAGTTAGGAAGAAAATTTGAAAAAGTAATGTAGTCTTGATTTTTACCTTGATGAAATATACATTCTCTACACGCTTACACACTTAGGGTTCAAAAACAAAGATTCTTATGCCTTATATAAAAAAATTAAAAAAGAAAAAAATATACTTATATCCTTTGATTAAACTGGGTCCTTGTGCCTCATAAAACTTAAATATTCACGCCTAAAAGGGGTATAGTTTATAAATAAAAATCCTTAATTTTGTGGTCTTGTTTGCTCGAGTGATTAAGTTCTTGCGGTGTTTTCTTACCCGGTGCCCTAAGACTATCTGGTTTGGGTGTCACTGACTAAAGGCTCGTTACATGGGCAGATTAGAAGCCTAATAGAACCAAAAATAAAAAACAAAAGAAAAGAAAATAAGGCATAGAGTTAGAGTTAAGGAGCCCCGAGTCAAAATTTCACGATCACAAAGGTGCATATGACTTAGGGTAAAATAATATACTAGATGAGAAATACAGTTTGACTCAATGCCTTGATTGATACGAAGTTTTTGAATAAAGACTAAGTTTAGAAATGAAAAGTTCAATTTTTCTATAACTTATAGATTACTTAATTCTTACAATAATACTTCAAATATTTTCTCTTTCAAAATGTGTTTTCAAAATACTAATACTTTGTTTCCCTTTCTTTATAGATTTTGTGGGTGTAATCTACGGAAAACTCTCACGAGACATCCTCTAGGGGAAACTTAGAGGTTTAACAGTTTATTGCACATGCTCAGTGCAATCACGTGACCTGTAAAAGTGGTCTAATAATGTTTGGTTTAGTTTTGTTGTTTTGTTCGAGGACGAGCAAAAGATAGGTGTGGCGGCGTGATCATACACATATTTTGCATTCTTTTCATTACACTCCTACATTATTATGTAATAAATCTGCTAATTTCTTATCTTAAATGTCTTTTTTGCAGAAGATAATCATGGAGAGAAAGAGGATTAAACCAAATAAATACCAGTTAAAATCAGATTTAACTGGATCTATTTGGTTAGCTGAGTATGATCCCAGATCTAGTCAGTTAAAAATCAAATTTTGGTGAATCAATTTTATTAACTTAAAAATCTATGAGGATATCGCTACATCCAAAACAAATCAATGATTAGGGCAAATGTTCATTTGAAGATCTGAGCAAATCTGAAAGATAACACCAAATGAAGACCGATAAAATTCATAAATTCATTTTGATTAGCTAAAGATCAACCAAGAATAATGTCAAATGCAGTGTCCAAATTCAAAATCCAAAGAGATAAATGGATAGAGAGAAGATCAATGGATGAGATGAAGCAATTTTTACTCAGATTTAGACTGAATGCATTTTAGTATTTAAATCATAACTTTCGTTATCAAAACTCAAATATGATAATTCAAGATAATCCAGAAAGAAAACTTAAAGGGTTACAACTCTTATGTTGATCATTATTTCTAATTCTATAATTTGATAAGTTATATTCGGTAATAAACACGCTAACAAGTTGCAAATCAGAATTGAATATCCACATCAAGTCAAGTTTGGAGATAAGGGGAGGATTTAATTCAAAAATAGCCAGCTCTCCCTATCTTTTGACTCATTTCCTTATCCATTTCTACGCTATTAATACCCCACAGATTAGAGGCCGAGGAACGATAAAGCAGAGAGTAGAATAGATTCTTGTATAAGTTTAACCTAAGTTCTTTCTTTATGTAATTTTTTATTTTATTTGTGTAACTGAGAGGAAAGGCAAGTTTCTTGGAAGAATGAGAGCAAGCTTGTACAGAAGGTGATACCAATGTAGGTAAGTCTTTTCTTTCATTGTTATTTGAATCAAATCAAGGTTTCTTTTTCTTCTTTACTCTTATTTTTGTTTGCTTTCCTCTGATGTGTTTGCAATTAAAGTAAATCCGATAGCTTCGAGACTGTTTCACCATTGCAAGTGCCCTTGATGGTTTATGGTGATGAACAACCATTCCTTTGCTAGTTTAGCTTGCTCTTTTATTCGTAGTATAGATTGGGAACGGGGAAGATCCTACACACCATGCTTGATCGCCTTTAGAGACTAGATAAGTCGTAGCGACGGATCCAAGGTATATGAGCACGAAAGAGGTAAGTAAGAATTTTTAGTTTTCTTTTAATTCTTTGCTTAGAATTCTACTCTAAAACTAATATTCTCCTCTTTATTTAGTTTTTCCTTTTCTTTTGTAAATAAAACAACAATAATAACAACATCATCTTTTCTTTTACCATCTTCTTCACATCTTCTAACTTAACCTTTATGTTTTCTTTTTCTTAAACTGAGAAGAAATTCCTAACATATTTTTGTAAACTCAAAAAGAAACAAACTTACTTAAAATCTTCCATCGCTAGTTCCTCATTATGGATCACGACCCGCATAGCCACTTGCTATTGCGGTAGTATTGAGAACTTGCACTTCTATTTTGTATTTTTATGTGCATGTTAAACCTCAATCACTATGAAATCAACGTGGTAGATAAGCTTTCCGACTTGGATAAGGACATCATTAATTTCTTCCTTGGGAACTTTCACTGAATAGTCAACCAGTTGGATGGTGACTCGAGCTGGATTAAGGTCACCCAATCTGAGTTGTTGATAAACTGAGAAGGGGAGCAAGTTGATACTTGCTCCCAAGTCAAGTAGTGCACGACTAATTTCAACTTATCCTATTGTGTAAGCAATGGTAGGACAGCCGGGATCCTTATACTTGACAGAGATCAGACCGGCCAGTAGCTCACTAATGTTAGTGGTTAAGAAGACATTTTTAGGTACGTTAGTCTTTCTCTTCTTGGTGCACATGTCCTTAAGAAATTTGGCAGATGACGAGACTTGCTGAATCACATCAAAAAGAGGCACGTTTATCTTAACTTGATTGAAATCTCAATTATTTTATCCATGTGTGCATTTTGCTTATTGTTCTTCAGCATACTGGGAAATGATACGATATGCTTGTGCACCTGACTGGTTGACTTATCCTTTTCAGATTCGTCAGATTTGAAAGAATTGGGACTAGATGAGGTGGATGCTCGTATGTGGTTGTACTGAGTGGGATTGGTTGGCATTGACACTTGATTATCAACTTTCTTTTCTGACCTCAATGTATGAACAACATTACATTAATTCAACTATTGATCCTCAGCCAAATGGGCTAGGTGGGAATTCTTAGCATTCGTTACTGGCTTACTGGGTAAGGTACCCTTTAACCTCTTATTCTGTGAATCAGCTAATTGGCTTATTTGAACCTCTAGCCTCATTATGGCTTGTGTATGACTGTTCTGTAATGTTTGAATGAGAGACTCTTGGTTCTTCATGCACTTTTCCATATTCTTCTCAAAATCAGTCATTCTCTTCTCAAATGGAGGATTTTGGAAGGAAGATTGTGGAGCTTTGATTAGAGTCATTTATGCATCATTTTCTACCACCATACTATGCTTTATCTGAAAAAATATGGGATTTTTATTGCTTTTTTTTTTTCTCTTTTTCAGGTCCAATGTTTAATGGAGAAGGAGGCCCAACAATTACGATTTTTGAGGAATTAAAGAATCATTTAGAAAGCCCACAAGAGGAAAGCCCAGGTCTGAACAGATCCAGAGCGTATTCTCAGTTTCTAAAAGGTCCAACTGAAGATACGAGATACAACAGAAAGGCACAAAAATCCGCTAGCGCAGCGGCCAAGAAACGGCCGCGGAAACGCGGCACTTGCTGCGGAACCGCGGCAATCTTCTGGCCGTTACTTTAGCAATTGATCCGGAGCTGAGGTGGGATGGCCTCCTCTCATGAAGACTATAAATAGACCCCTAGGGCCTCTGTAATCAGAGAGGAGAAAACAGCATTGTTTATAGGAAAATTGTTACGGTTTCTCTAGGTTTTCTTTTAGTCTCTTATGTAATTTTCTTTTTCTCCTTCTAGAATTCAGAAAAGAGAGAGTGAGAGTGAGCAATCATTGTAATTGGAGACGGTGACAATGCAATACAAGGATCAAGCTTTCAATCTTCCGATCTTCTCTTGTTCTAGTGCATTATTTTCTTTCAACTTTTACTTTCTTCTATTTAACTTCTACAATGAACTGTTTCTTGTTCTTTATTTCCATGTCTAGCTAATTCATTAACATGACTAACTTTTAATTTTACTAACTACTAACTCTTGGTGATTGCTAACTTATATGATTCATTAGATACTTTCTTCTTTTTTTTGTCTTGCAAATTACAAGTCTATCTCACCCCCAATGAAGATGAGTTATTTTTTATTCTTTGCAATTGCTAAGTTCTCCCTCCATATGACTCATGTGAGCCTCACTTAGAGCCTTGTCTTTAGAATAAGTGCCTTGATGGAACATGAAGATGGAGCACTTTACTATGCCAATGATTACATTGCAAGTTTCTTATTTCATGCTCGCTTTATTATAGCTTTGATGGACTAATGAATCTTGTATGTTTCTTAGCATCGTTAAAAGTGACCATCCTTGTTCCACTGTTGAAAATCTATTTGGGGAGCCAATGATTCAAGGAGGCAACTAGCCTAGATGAGAAACACCTTCGACATGGGACAACACAAGGACTTGGCAAAGCAAGACATAGCCGATGAATCAATATGAGGCATGCATCACCCAACGAGAGTAGTAAATTAGTAAATTAGAATGTTAGTTAGTCATGGCTTCTCTTTATATTATTCTTAAAAATCTCTCTTCTGAAAACTTCCTCTTTTCAAAGATCTCCGTTTTTCCTCCCATCTTTATTCTCGTTTCTTCCTTTCTTTTACAAAACACCCAAAGATTTTCCACTCACCTTCCACATCGTTTTATTTTTCATTTCTTAAAACAAAGAAGAACCTTCATTTTTCTTCATAAAGATTTCAATACAAACCTTGAATGCTTCTATCGCTAACCCTCCCTGCGGATACGACCTGTCATAGCTTATGCTACGAACGGTGATTCGGAAGGAGCAAAGTAAACCTACATACACATTTGAAGTTCTTGATCACCGGTACAATCAACGGTTTACTCTAAACCCTCTTTCAATACAATTAATCACTCCGAACAAGCTTGGTTGGGAAAGCTTTGTTGATAATTGGGAAAATTGGATTGATGGTTGGAAGAATCGTGATGGTAATTTGGAAAGTTAGGTTGATGATTGGAATGTTGGAAGTAGTTTGGATGATTTGACCTTGAGTGGTCATTGTTGTTTTGACACTATGAGAAATTTGGGCGATTTCTTCAGTCAAGATTGTACGTTAGTGCGTAGGTATTATTGTTGGGCCTTGAAAAGGCTGCATTCATTGATTCAAAAAATTGTTGCTGAGCTTGAAATGCTGACACTCCTCAAACACATGATTTATGGCTTGACAGTAAGTACAGTCTGGAGTTAAAAATTAGTTTGTGCTGACTTATTGACGGGACTTGGTTCCTTAGTTTCTAAAACTTCCAGTCTTCTCTCTAGATTTACTATTCAAGCCTCGATCGCTATGAATGATTCAATTGAATGGATATCTCCTTTGAAGAGATGGAGTTTGAATTCCTAGAGTTTTCATTAGTTGGTTCCTATTGGATGGTCTTTTTAGCTAGATTCTCATATAAATCACATCCTTTATTTTCATCCTTTTGCAAGAATCCCCTTGCCACATGGTTTCTAAGAGAGTATTAGTTGAGTAGTCTAAACTGTCATAGAGAATTTGACATTGTCGCTATTTCTCCATTCCGTGATGAGGACATTGGACAAGGAAATCTTTGAAGCGTTCAAAATACCTCTAAAACGGTTCACTAGATTTTTACTAGAACTGTATGATGTTCTTCCTAATGAGAGCGATCTTATGGATTAGATAGAATTTCTTCAAGAAGATCTTGATGAAATCATCCCATGATGTGATAGAGCCAGCCGCTAAGCTGTAAAGCCATTTCTTGGCTAAGTCCTTAAGAGCAATGGGACAAATTTTAACCTAATAACATCATCTACAAGGTGTGAGATTTTCATCACTAAGTATACTACCTCAAATTCTCTTATGAAGAAATATGCATCTTCGAACTCTAAGCTATGAAACTTAGAGAGTGTGTTGATGAACTTAGGCTTGAGCTCAAAGTTGTGTTCACCAACCGGTGAAAGTTGGATGCAAGATAGAAGTGAGGTTCTCATGGGGTAGAACCTATCCTGCAATGATATTGGTTGAGCCATAACTAGATTTAGTTTTGGTTTCCGCTTGGGTGGTGATGTGTTTCTAGTTAACCTAGATGAATTTGGGTCTCTCGACCACACTTGCATACACAAACACTACCACAAGAAAGTTTACCAATAGTCAACGAGAAAAAGCAACCAAGTCCAGTCTAAAGTAAACCTTGGACCATAAGCTAAACAACCAGGTCAGGGCAGGATTGGTGGGAGGTATTCACGTAAAAGCGACAGGCCTAATTAAGCCAAACCATCAGCTTTCAGGGTTTCGCCCCTCAATCCCTATCCTTTGACATCGATTTGGCAGGAGTCAAATTCTAATGCCTTCCCCCTTAGGATAATCTCCTAATAAGTTCGAGATGTCTCTAAGGCTAACGTCTATCAGATTTTAAATTAAGCTTAGGTTGTGAGTGCTTGGAGATGGTTTGTGGGCTAAGGAAGGGTAATGACTCCCCCACCTTATTTTGTGTTGGGTTTTGCCCTTAAGATTGATTGTGCAAGTGTGCAAGTATAAAGAAAGTAGCAATCAAAAGGTAAATAAATCACCCAAGAATGTTTCTATGCTAGATGATATGCAAACATACCTTATCTCCAACTTTCTTCAACAATAATTGAAAAGAAAACGTAATCAGACAAATGCCTAGAATGTAAGTCTAAACATTTTTTAAGCAATTGACAATCAATCAGATACTGTTGGATTAAAAATAGGGTTATGCAAATATCAGAAATAGCAAAAATAACACTTGCAGAAACTGTATTTTTGCAAAGCAATATGTCCTGCAAAAAAAGAGCTTTTAGTAGTCCAAAACGAAAGCTTTTGCGCAATAATCTCTTGGAATTTTGTTTCCTACTTTCTAGAGTAGGGGCAGAAAATATTAAGTCTTCTTCTGCAATACTTGAACACAAAATCTGATTTCATTCACCCTGAAACAGAACACCAAAATTGTTAAAAAATAATTACACCGTTCTCTCCCCGGCAACGTGATTGGTCGCTAATATTGCACATTCATTATCATATTCTCATACTTATTATAGAATAAACTCTGCTTTTTCCTAATTAATGTTTAATTTATTTGCAGGCCCATTCCTAAAGGAGAGGGAAGAGAAATGAGACCAAAAGCCCATCAAATTCTGATTTAAATTAGAATTAATTCGAAGTCAGCAAATCAGGGCGGTTCAGATCAATTAAAAACCAGTTAGAACAAATCCCTACATATCAATCGGTGGAAGCCAAAGATCAAAGGCCATTTCGTCAGAATCTCAGACTTAAACTGCAAATCTAGCTGAAGATAAAAGCAAGTAGTGAAGCAAGGGACTACCACCAACAGGGTGTGGCCACCTGGCCACACCCTGGCCGCAGAAACGTGGCCAAAGCTACGTTTCTGTGGCTATGTTAGTGAGTTAGGGGGAGCGTTTACTCCCTCTATCTTCTCACGCCTCTCCCCTCTGGGTTTTTGCCTATAAAAGACAAGTTTTTCACTGTAAATGGGGACGACCAATCAGAGAATAGAACTTAGGCTAATTTGTAGTTTGTAACTTAGGTTTTATTTTCTTTATGTAATTTTTATTTTATTTATGTAACTGAGAGGAGAGGATACTTTCATGGAGGAATGAGAGCAAGCTTGTACTGAAGGTGACACCAGTGTAAGTGATCTTTTCTTCCATTGTTATTTGAATCGAATCGAGGTTTCATTTTCTTTTCTACTCTTGTTTTCATTCGCTTTCCTCTTTTGTGTTTGTGGATCCAAATAAAACCGATAGCCTCGAAGTTGCCTTCTCTTTGCATGTGCCGTTGATGGCTTATGGTGATGGACATCCATTTCTATGGTAGTATAGCTCGCCCCTTCATTTCATAGTGTAAATCGGGAATGGAGAAGATCTCATCTGCCATGCTTCGCTCGCCTTCAAAGAAAGATACATCGTCGATACGGGTGAAAGGTAAACAGGCGCCGAAGAGGTAAGTATGTTTTTTAAGTTTTAGTTTTCTTTCTTTTCTTGTAACTTTTAGTATAGATCACCAACACCATAATCACCCAAATCTCTTTCACTCTTTCATTTTCTTTGTACATATCACTTCTATTTTCTCCATCTTCTTTATCTACCACTTTCTTCCTAACTTGACTTTAACTCCATTTTTCTATTTTCTTTTAAGAAGCTAAAGAGGAATTTTAACCATTAATTGTAACTTAAAAGAGAACTTATTAAGAAAGCTTCCTTCGCTAGTTCCTCCTTGTGGATCACGACCCGCATAGCCATTTGCTATTGTGGTAGAATTGAGTAACTTGCACTTTCATTCTTAGTTCTGAAATTCTGTATTTTGTGTGCAGGTTTTACCTTAATCAAATTTTGGCACGGTTGCCGGGGAGGGACGGTAAGTTATTCTTTTTTTTTAGATTTACATTTTTGGTTAACTTTCTTTTTTGTTCTTGGTGTACAGGTTTGACAATAAGGAATCTTTGCTACAGTGGACATATAAGTGGCCTTGGACTCTGCTCAAGAAAGCAGAGCCAAGAAGCCCTCAGATTTGCTACATTCATGTGGCAATTTGAGTGAACTACTAACATGTATTTTCTGCAGGTTAGCTGAATTGCAAAGTTTAATATCTGTAGCTATTAATTTTCTTGTTTGTGTCACTGTACTTCCTTTATAACCTCAATAGTAAAATGATGTTTGTTAAATGCTAAAAACGGTTTAGACTTTGCATTTAGGAACGTGTCTAATTCGTTTACATTTTACATTACTGTTGAAGAGTGCTGGAGTAAAAGGTACGTTTGCATGGCATATAGTTTAGAAAACATTCTTGAGTGATTATTTGCTTGTTGAATGATACTTTTCTTTATCCTGCACACCTTGTACAATCAATCTTAAGGGCTTGTCCTATAAACAAGATAAGGTGGGGAAGTCATTACCCTCCCTTAGCCCACAAACAATCTCCTCACTCACTAACCTAAACCTAACTAAAACTGAGTAGACGTTGGCCCTAGGGACATCTCAGACTCAATTAGGAGATTATCCTAAGGGGGGAGGTGTTAGAATTTGACTCCTGCCAAATCAGTGTCTAAGGAAAGGGATTGAGGGGCGAAACCCCGAAGGCTGGTGGTTTGGCTTAATTAGGCCGTCGCTTTTGCGCGGATACCTCCCACAAATCTTGCCCTGACCTGGCTGATTAGCTTGCGGTCAAAGTCTGCATTATACCTCCCGTGGACAGTCTAACCAATTAGGAGTCGTCTAGGTCAAAGGTCTACCCTAACTTAGTTTAGATTTTTCTTTCTTTTTATTTGTTTGCTTATTTGTTTGTTTTTCTTTGTTTGTGTTGACATTTCCTGTATGGCTTATAATAATAATTTTTTCAATTTTAATGGTAATCCATATTACACCCCGACCTCTTTTTTGGATATTACCAACCCGACATATCATAACTTTAACCAACCTAGTGTGCCAGATTGGTCTTATCCGAATCATTACATGTCCCAGTCCCAATACTATGAATAAGATTGGAATAATCATCACTACTCTTCATAGAGTCAATGGGGATACAACTCCCCCGAGTCATATTGTCAACTACCCTACTAACATCCATCTTCATATACTCCTTCTCTCGAACAACCATTAGAAGAATCAATTGATTGGGAAAAGAGGATGGAAGCCTTAGATGAGCTTGAGTGACGAATTCAAATTTTAGAAGACTCAAAATCCTGTAAAAATTTTCAAGTCACAAATCCTTACTCTATTTTTCAAGAGAACATGCCAACTTAGAAAAGAGTATGGAAACATGATTCAATGTCAAGATGATCCACTCGACATGATAGAAGCAAGAATTAGTAGATTGGAGAACATGCGTAGGAATAAGGAAACTCTCCCTATTCAATCTTTGACTATTCCTAACACATCTAGCCATATTGATGAAAATCAAGAATCATAGTATCTTGAAGACTTTGACCAAGATTTAGTTTCACCACAAAGCCTTGAACTTGACCAATATCAACCCATTGACAAGTTTTCATTTTAATGAGATTGAACTTGATCATGATTGTGAACCCGATCCCCAACTTTGTGATTCAGTTTCAATCTTCGAATCTATGTTTACTCCGGTATTCTTACCCAATTTGGACCAATTTTCTGAGTCAACATTTATTCCCATTCCCATAGATTTTGAAATTGAATCACCAATTTTGGATAGTCACATTTCATTGATGGGAAAAGAATGTGAATATCAATTCTTGGACTTGGACTCAACGCTTGAACCAAAACTAACTCTCGAACCCCAAGTCGATTTTCTCGAGTTTTTATTGGTTCCTGAACCTATCATTCTTAAGTCCAAGTCAACCATTCCACCAAATCACATTCTTTTGTTGGACATAGGTATAGACCATGATGACTCTATGATGATTTTTCAGGACTAGTCATGTAAAGGAAGTAAGTTTCACGAAAGGGTCTTTCATGATCTTATTCATACTGGGGACTGTAAATATGTAAATAGAAAAGAGGTCAATAAAGGTAGGTTCTGTGAAGTACCACATTATCTTGATTGGGTAGCAACGCTTGACCCAATCAGACCACCACCGGAACCACCACCTTAAGGTAATATTTTCCTTCCCTTTCTTCTTTTTCATGCATCTATGCATTAATTCATACATTGTGGACAATGCATGATTGATTAGCTAGGTGCTTTGGCCTAAGTAAGCCTTGGTATTTATGTGAAAGATGATTAGATATGTTTGAGAAAAAAATATATAAAAATCCTCTGATTAAGCTGGGTATTTGTGCTTAATAAAGCATAAGTATTCACGCCTAAAAGTGGTTCATATAATAAAATCCTTAATTTTGTGGCCTTGTTTGCTCGAGTCCTTAAGTCCTTGGGGTGTTTTCTCACCCAGTGCCCTAAGACCGTTTGGTCTGGGAGTCACCGATTAAAGGCTCGTTACATGGGCAGATTAGAAAGCCTAATAAAACTAAGGAATAATACCACCAAATATATATATATATATATAAGGCATAAAAGTTAGAGTTAAAGAACCCTTAGTCAAAATTTTCATGGTCACAAGGTGCATATGATTTAGAGTAAAGTAATAGATTAGATGAGAAGTACAATTTGACTCCTTACTTTGATTGATTACAAATTTTTGAATAGAGACTAAGTTTAGGAATGAAAAATTCGGTTTTCCTATAACTTGTAGATTACTTAAAACTTACAATAATATTTCAAATATTTTTTCTTTCAAAATGTGTTTTCAAAATACTAACATTTTTCTCTTTCTTTACAGATTTTGTGGGTGTAATCCACTGAAAATCCTCACGAGATAAAACTCGTCCTCTAGGGGTAACCTAGAGGTTTAACGACTTGTTGCACATGCTCAGTGCAATCGAGTGACCTGCGAAAGTGATCTAATAATTTTTTGTTTAGTTGTTTTGCTCGAGGACGAGAAAAAGATAGGTATGGGGGTGTGATTGGTCGCTAATATTGCACATTCATTATCATATTCTCATACTTATTATAGAATAAACTCTACTTTTTCCTAATTAATGTTTAATTTATTTGCAGGCCTATTCTTAAACGAGAGGGAAGAGAAATGAGTCCAAAAGCCCATCAAATTCTGATTTAAATTAAAATTAATTCGAAGTCAGTAAATCAGGGCAGAACAGGTTGGTTCAGATTGGTTAAAAACCAGTTAGAACAAATCCCTACATATCAATCGGTTGAAACCAAAGATCGAAGGCCATTTCGTCAGAATCTCGGACTTAAACTGCAAATCGAGCTGAAGATAAAAGCAAGTAGCAAAGCCAGGGAGTACCACCAACAGGGTGTGGCCACCTGGCCACACCCTAGCTGCGGAAACGCGGCTAAAGCCGCGTTCTGTGGCTTTGTTAGTGAGTTAAGGGGAGCGTTTGCTCTCCCTATCTTCTCACGCCTCTCCCCTCGGGGTTTTTGCCTATAAAAGGCCGATTATTCACTTTAAATGGGGACGACCAAGTAGAGAATAGAACTTAGGCTAATTTTAGTTTGTAACTTAGGTTTTTATTTTCTTTCATGTAATTTTATTTTATTTATGTAACTGAGAGGAGAGGATACTTTCATGGAGGAATGAGAGCAAGCTTGTACTGAAGGTGACACTAGTGTAAGTGATCTTTTCTTCTATTGTTATTTGAATTGAATCGAGGTTTCCTTTTCTTTTCTACTCTTGTTTTTGTTCGCTTTCCTCTTTTGTGTTTGTGGATCCAAATGAAACTGATAGCCTCGAAGTTGCCTTCTCCTTGCAAGTGCCGTTGATGACTTATGGTGATGGACACCCATTTCTATGGTAGTATAGCTCGCCCCTTCATTTCATAGTGTAAATCGGGAATGGGGAAGATCTCATCTGCCATGCTTCACTCACCTTCAAAGAAAGGTACATCGTCGATACGGGTGAAAGGTAAACAGGCGCCGAAGAGGTAAGTATGTTTTTTTAGGTTTTAGTTTTTCTTTCTTTTCTTGTAACTTATAGTGTAGATCACCAACACCATAATCACTCAAATCTCTTTCACTCTTTCATTTTCTTTGTACATATCACTTCTATTTTCTCCATCTTCTCTATCTACCACTTTCTTCCTAACTTGACTTTAACTCCATTTTTCTATTTTCTTTTAAGAAGCTAAAGAAGAATTTTAACCATTAATTGTAACTTAAAAGAGAACTTCTTAAAAAAGCTTCCATCGCTAGTCCCTCCTTGTGGATCACGACCCGCATAGCCACTTGCTATTGCGGTAGAATTGAGTAACTTGTACTTTTCATTCTTAGCTCTGAAATTCTGTATTTTGTGTGCAGGTTTTACCTCAATCACAACGATGCCAAAAATTGATTGTAAAAGTGCAAAGAATTATTGTGTAGTTTTAGGCTAACGGGTCATGTCCATGAGGATGAATACAATGAAAGCATTTCGATGTTATGTTTTAAAAATAAAAATTGGTGTTTGTATCTTTTTTTAGGTTCAAAAGAAAATGGAGAGTAGAGAAGTGATTTAAGGAAAACTTGAAAAGTTACAGAAGGTTTTGGAGAAGATGATTTTTTAGAAAATACTTTGAGAGTGATTTTTTTGTGATTTAAATTATGAAAAGATCTGGGCTCGCTTATCGTCAACTCAACTATTTAATTATATCAAGAAAGTTTTAATGCCTCACTCTAGTCATAGGCAAAACACAAAGTCTACATTGAGTGTTCAAGTAAAACTAATAAGATGATTTTGTATTAAAGACTGAAAACTTTTCTTTACATAGTATTAAAAATAGAATGTTAAACCATCAAGCGAGGAAGTAAGTAAGAAATAAAAATGATTTAGGAATAGTTGTGTTTTTGAAATAAATGTTTAAAGTTTAACACCCATCCTCATGTGTCTTTAAGAACAGAGCATGACTTAGACATACCAAAGATCTAAGTAGGGTTGCTTTCATGAAAACTAAACAAGAGAAGAGGGGTAGAAGAGATAAATTAGCGAGCCTAGAAAAAAACAGTTAGCTACTCATGATCGATGGAAAACAATGCATATAAAACAAATGTAATGTAACGCCCCGATCCCGCAGGTACGGGGACGTTATGGCGACGTACATACGCAGGGAGGAGATACCCTCACGTACGTACGCTAAGCCTCAGTACAGGAAATAGCCTCCATATATATAAGAGTTCTAGCATTAAATAAGTACAAGAATACCTGCAGGAAGAGGTTAGTGATCATAACAGATATGAAAATAGGGATAAATAAGATAACAGAAACAAATCACAAAGATACCTATGAAGGGTCTCGATGATGAGTCTCCTATGTGAATCCAATGGACTATCTGACAATACGATAACTCGGATCTCCAATCTGAGCACGCAAACCCAGGGTCGTCAGAAAACGACCGACTGAGTAGTAAAATGAAGGAGGCAGTAATATGTACTATAGTACTACAAGCACGATAATAATATATAAGACATCTGTAACAGTGATACCATATAGTAGGCATTTAATAAGCAGTAAAAATATAAAGATGTCATATTTTAATACCATAACTACCTAGCATGTTATCATCGGGTCATGTCTACAGTACTTTCCACTATTATATAATAAATATTGTTGTATAATGATGACGTGATGGAAATGAACATGCAGATGTGCAGTATGCAATATAACCATACTACTGGTTGTGCATATACAGTAATGAAGTCTGCAACGTATACATAAAACAGGAGATATGCAATGCAGAGTATACATATACATGAATAGTGTGTTACCACATGGAGTGTAACAAATATCAAGAAGTGTAACGAGGTATACAGGTGACATGATCATGGTTGACATATCAGGAATAGTAATAAATATAAAGGGATAATAATATACATGAGTCGAGCATGTCATGTGATTTAGATAATAATAACAATCAGTACCACCTGGTATTTTAATCAATCTCTTCCACTGTCCCATACCACTGACAGTTCATACTGGAGCCCGCACTCCAGTCGAACCCATCCGAACATGGCATACGAGTACCATTATCCAAACGAGAGAGTGACGAAATAACAAGTGTTTCCGACGTCACTATTGTTTATACTATGTTATTATATTAATTGAAAACCCCATAGTCAAGGAGCTCTAGTCAGGTGGGTGTACCCCGTGCATACCCGGGATCACGGCCTTAAACAGACCCCTGGCTGCTGAGACCAGGGCCAGCCCGCTAAGGCTGTAACATGTAACGGGAACTCAATGAGCTAAAACAATAACGGGAAACGGGAGCTCATGAGCTATAATAGACGGTAGCCAGCACTACCCCGTCCCCTGCAGTGGGACTAACAATGGATCCAGACATCCATCCGACAAGATCTAGTCAACCGTCAAGTCTCCCCCACCCCATCTTATATTTCATACATTTAATGTACACAGGGTATCAGGAACAAGAACAATACATGATACATGTAACACGATAACCGGACATGAGCTCTGTTGATAGCAGGAAACACGATAACGGGAAACGGTAAACAATAGATGTGGGATTCTAGAGGTGGCCCCCGTGGCCTGAATCCACGTGGCACTTAGTTCCACACATCGCATATCAACAGCTCACATGTCCAGTAACGGGAATATCAATCTCAGAACCGGAAATAATCATGTAATGGGAATACAGGACGAAATACTCATGTAACAATAATCTATGTGACATAAACAATGATCAATATAACGAGAATACAAGAATATCCACGAGTAATACTATAATCCATGATCCATGTAACAGGAATAAATCCATGATCCATGTAACAAGAATACATAGACAATCAATGCATGTGTACCGGTGAGTCTATATAACAGTGGTGTAAGAACGCGTAAGAACTGTGCACAGGACGGTATCCAGTGTACTAGCGTATCAGTATATCAGTATTTCACAAACATGCAGTAATAGTGTCGTGAATCTCAGTATCTATGTAATGGTGAAACAACGTCAACTAATGGTATAGAGTGTAACGGACATTTACATGCAATACAGTGTTCAGTGTATCGGTGGGTCAGTAAGGGTGACAGTGTAATAGTGACAATATCTGGTATAATGGAGTACGCGTGTATCAGTGCACATGTAACAGTACTACGTAACCATGATTGATGTCCATGAAGTGACAGATGTGATAGATGCAAGAAAAACATGTGGAATAGTAATCTAACTATTTTAATATGATCATCTATCACCTTATGTTATATGAAATATATGTTATATGAAATCATGAAGCAGATGAAAATATTATTTTATTGGTTATGTTTACTACACTATCATGCATTACAAAATATGACTTCTCTATAATTAAGTTATTTATTAACATTCTAGTGATTTACCCATAATCACGATTTATTAACTAAAGCAATCACTCAATTTATTAAACATGAATAAATATAATTTATAAAAAGAAAACACTCACAAACTGGCCATGGAAAGGTAGCTCTCTTTCCTACGATCGCAACGGATCCATAATCGTCTAAATTGGAGTCCGGGTGCTCTAGATATCGCTCGAATACTAGAATCCATATAAAAGGGTGAAAGATGTAATAAAGATATTTCAAATGCAATTAATAAGAATTAGCAGGGGGTTTTCTGCAAGATTACCTTGATTGGGTTTTGGATGCGGGTATGGGTGGCAAACGGGTCGGGTAGATCCAAACCCAAAACCAAAACTTAAGTGATTGGGGTAATGGGTTTATGGGTTGCAAATCCAACCTAATAGGGTTAATGGGTTCAGGTTTCCACCCGAACCCATCAAAATACAACAGCAGCGGCAGCAGCAACTGCTGCTGCCGCGCTCCTATGTTTGGCCGGCGGCATATTTCGCCGGCGGCGGAGACCCGCCGCCGACGAGAAGAGCGAGAGATAAACGGAGAGATGGAGAGAGAAGAAGAACTGGAAAGAGAAAAGAAGAGAATAGAAAAGAAAGAAAAGAAGAAGAAGAAGAGGAAAAGAAGAAAAAGAAGAAGAAGAGGAAGGAAAGAGGAAGAAGGAGAGGGGAAGGGTGGCGCGGTGGCACGCGGCAGCGACCACGGTGACCCCGGCCGGCCGCGGCCACGGCGCTGGCCTGGCCGGCGACCTGTACACACGGATAGAGAGAGAGAGTGATGGAGAGAGAGACAGTGAGAGAGAAGAAAGAGAGGAAGAGAGAGAGGGAGAAATTGAGAAAGAGAGAGAGAGCGCGGGAGAGATTTTTAAGGGGGAAAGAGAGAGAGAAGGCGGTGGGGTTTTGGGTTCGTTTGACTGAAAAGGGCGGTGGGGGAGGAAGGTTGTAGAAAAAGAAAGAGAAGGGAGAAAGAAATCAATTAAAGATTAATTAACTAATATTATTTTAATAGGTTAAAATTTGACTAGTTCCGAACGGGTCCCAAAAATTACATAAAATATAGAATATTAACCTGAGACATAATATGAAAACGGTTTGAAGAAATTCAGTCTGGTTTACAACTTAAAAATCCTAGAAGGCTTCGCCGGTATTGGGCGACACCAGTTTGGCCAGATTTTTGATAATTCAGAAAAATCCCAAAAAATATCCTAACATAGAAAATACGATTCTAAGATAAAAGGTGAAAGTAGAGTCCCAAAATTCTACTCCATTTGTGAAATAAAAATCGTAAAGCCGATTATCGGTATAGGTCGATACCGACTACAGAGATTTTTCAAAATAATCCAGAAAATTCTAAAAAATCTAAAATATTGAAAAATAATATCTAAAACTGAAATCAGCTCAATCAGACTACTAGGAAGGTCAAATCAACTTTATACGCCGTATCGAGTACTGATACTGTGATACGTACATTAGGGATCAGGGGGTTACATTTCTCCCCACCTTACAAAAAATTTCGTCCTCGAAATTTCAATTTAGGCAGGAGAACAATATTTATAGTCATGAAGCCAGAATGTTACAGGCCCACGACGCTTCCGCTGCGCCACTCTGATATCTATAATGAACTCTGGATGGAAACATAGTGTGGTGAACTAATGCTAACGGATTGGAAGCAATAGGATGAAGAGAAAGCGAGAAAGAACTCAGATATTCTGGTTGACAACTGTAAGTAAGGAATAGAACAAAGAATGAATTGTCAATAACATGGTATTCTTGTACTCGTCACTGGAATCCCCAAATTCAGATATAGATGAGTTTAATCTGAATCTGATTGTGCTGTTGGTAAGAGCCTGAGTAGTGACCCAGGTGGTTACCCACACTAGGTGTGAACCTAAGCTCTGATATCACTCTGTAACGCCCCGATCCCGCAGGTACGGGGATGTTATGGCGACGTACATACGCAGGGCGGAGATACCCTCACGTACGTACGCTAAGCCTCAGTACAGGAAATAGCCTCCATATATACAAGAGTTTCAGCATTAAATAAGTACAAGAATACCTGCAGGAAGAGGTTAGTGATCATAACAGATATGAAAATAGGGATAAATAAGATAACAGAAACAAATCACAAAGATACCTATGAAGGGTCTCGATGATGAGTCTCCTATGTGAATCCAATGGACTATCTGACAATACGATAACTCGGATCTCCAACCTGGGCACGCAAACCCAGGGTCGTCAGAAAGCGACCTAGTGAGTAGTAAAATGAAGGAAGCAGTAATACGTACTATAGTACTACAAGCACGATAATAATATATAAGACATCTGTAACAGTGATACCATATAGTAGGCATTTAATAAGCAGTAAAAATATAAAGATGTCATATTTTAATACCATCACTACCTAGCATGTTATCATCAGGCCATGTCTACAGTAGTATCCACTGTTTTATAATAAATATTTTTGTATAATGATGACGTGACGGAAATGAACATGCAGATGTGCAGTATGCAATATAACCATCCTACTGGGTTGTGCATATACAGTAATGAAGTCTGCAATGTATACATAAAACAGGAGATATGCAATGCAGAGTATACATATACATGAATAGTGTATTACCACATGGAGTGTAACAAATATCAAGAAGGGTAACGAGGTATACAGGTGACATGATCATGGGTGACATATCAGGAATAGTAATAAATATAAAGGGATAATAATATACATGAGTCTAGCATGTCATGTGATTTAGACAATAATAACTATCAGTACCACCTGGTATTTTAATCAATCTCTTCCAGTGTCCCATAACACTGACAGTTCATACTGGAGCCCGCACTCCAGTCGAACCCATCCGAACATGGCATACGGGTACCATTATCCAAACGAGAGAGTGACGAAATAACAAGTGTTTCTGACGTCACTATTGTTTATACTGTGTTATTATATTAATTGGAAACCCAATAGTCAAGAAGCTCTAGTCAGGTGGTGTACCCCGTGCATACCCGAGATCACGGCCTTAAACAGACCCCTGGCTGCTGAGACCAGGGCCAGCCCGCTAAGGCTGTAACATGTAACGGGAACTCAATGTGCTAAAATAATAACGGAAAACGGGAGCTCATGAGCTATAACAGACGGTAGTCAACACTACCCCGTCCCCTGCAGTGGGACTAACAATGGATCCATACATCCACCCGACAAGATCTAGTCAACCATCAAGTCTCCCCCAACCCTATCTTATATTTCATACATTTAATGTACACAGGGTATCAGAAACAAGAACAGTACATGATACATGTAACACGTTAACAGGACATGAGCTCTGTTGATAGCACGAAACATGATAATGGGAAACGGGAAACAATAGATGTGGGATTCTAGAGGTGGCCCCCGTGGCTTGAATCCACGTGGCACTTAGTTCCACACATCGTATATCAACAGCTCACATGTCCAGTAACGGGAATATCAATCTCAGAACCAGAAATAATCATGTAACGGGAATATAGGACGAAATACTCATGTAACAATAATCCATGTGACATAAACAATGATCAATATAACGAGAATACAAGAATATCCACGAGTAATACTATAATCCATGATCCATGTAACAGGAATAAATCCATGATCCATGTAACAGGAATAAATCCATGATCCATGTAACAGGAATACATAGACAATCAATGCATGTATACCGGTGAGTCTATATAACAGTGGTGTAAGAACATGAAATAACTGTGCACAGGATGGTATCCAGTGTACTAGCGTATCAGTATATCAGTAGTTCACGCAGTAATAGTGTCATGAATCTCAGTATCTATGTAATGGTGAAACAACGTCAACTAACGGTATAGAGTGTAACAGATATTTACATGCAATACAGTGTTGAGTGTATCGGTGGGTCGGTATGGGTGACAGTGTAATAGTGACAATATCTGGTATAATGGAGTACGCGTGTATCAGTGCACATGTAACAGTACTACGTAACTATGATTGATGTTCATGAAGTGACAGATGTGATAGATGCAAGAAAAATATGTGGAATAGTAATCTAACCATTTTAATATGATCATCTATCACCTATATGTTATATGGAATATATGTTATATGAAATCATGAAGCAGATGAAAATATTATTTTATTGGTTATGTTTACTACACTATCATGCATTACAAAATATGACTTCTCTATAATTAAGTTATTTATTAACATTCTAGTGATTTATCCATAATCACGATTTATTAACTAAAGCAATCACTCAATTTATTAAACATGAATAAATATAATTTATTAAAAGAAAACACTCACAAACTAGCCAGGGGAAGGTAGCTCTCTTTCCTACGATCGCAACGGATCAAGAATCGTCTAAATCCGAGTCCGGGTGCTCCAGATATCGCCCGAATACTAGAATCCATATAAAATGGTGAAAGATGTAATAAAGATATTTCAAATGCAATTAATAAGAATTAGCAGGGGGTTTTCTACAAGATTACCTTGATTGGGTTTTGGATGCGGGTATGGGTGGCAAACGGGGCGGGTTTAGATCCAAACCCAAACCTAAAACTTAAGTGATTGGGGGTAATGGGTTTATGGGTTGCAAATCCAACCAATAGGGTTAATGGGTTCGGGTTTCCACCCGAACCCATCAAAATACAATAGCAGCGACAGCAGCAACTGCTGCTGCCGCGCTTCTGTGTCTGGCCGGCGGCATATCTCGCCGGCGGCGGGTCTTCCCCTCCGGCGGGAAGAGAGAGAGAGATAAACGGAGAGATGGAGAGAGAAAAAGAACTGGAAAGAGATAAGAAGAGAAAAGAAAAGAAAAGAAAAGAAGAAGAAGAAGAGGAAAAGAAGAAGAAGAAGAAGAAGAGGAAGGAAAGAGGAAGAAGGAGAGGGGAAGGGTGGCGCGGTGGCACGCGGCAGCGACCGCGGTGACCCCCGGCCGGCCGCGGCGCTGGCCTGGCCGGCGACCTGCACAGACGGATAGAGAGAGAGTGATGGAGAGAGAGACAGTGAGAGAGAAGAAAGAGAGGAAGAGAGAGAGGGAAGGAGAAATTGAGAGAGAGAGAGAGAGAGCGGGAGAGATTTTTAAGGGGAAAGAGAGAGAGAAGGCGGTGGGGTTTTGGGTTCATTTGACTGAAAAGGGCGGTGGGGGGGAAGGTTGTAGAAAAAGAAAGAGAAGGGAGAAAGAAATCAATAAAGATTAATTAACTAATATTATTTTAATAGGTTAAAATTTGACTAGTTCCGAACGGGTCCCAAAAATTACACAAAATATAGAATATTAACCTGAGACATAATATGAAAACGGTGTGAAGAAATTCAGTCTGGTTTACAACTTAAAAATCCTAGAAGGCTTCGCCGGTATTGGGCGACACCGGTTTGGCCAGATTTTTGATAATTCAGAAAAATCCCAAAAAATACCCTAATGTAGAAAATATGATTCTAAGATAAAAGGTGAAAGCAGAGTCCCAAAATTCTACTCCGTTTGTGAAATAAAAATCGTAAAGCCGATTATCGATATCGGTCGACACCGACTACGGAGATTTTCCAAATAATCCAGAAAAATTTCAAAAAATTCTGAAAATTTTAAAATAATTAAAAATAATATCTGAAACTGAAATCAGCTCAATCAGACTACTAGGAGGTCAAATCAACTTTGTACGCTGTATTGAGTACTGATAATGTGATACGTACATCAGGGATCAGGGGTTACATGTAACGTACCAGATAGTTTGAAAAAGAAGGAAGATCTTGAATCTTTAATGATGTCACTTCAATGTCGGATTATAATTACTCTTTCTCTCTCTCTCTCTCTCACTTATTTCTGGACTGAACTATAAAAATAAAAATGAGATACACTTCTCATAAAACTATCTAACAATGATCTTAAATCCTAAAAATAAAGCAAGAAACTTATTTAGTCTTCCGTCCCTTCTTCTCTGTAGAATGCAGTATTTATAACCAAAAACCCGAGGGGAAAGAGTATGAGCAGATAGGGGAGCAAACGCTCCCCCTATCTGTTTAACCAAGCCGCGGATCCACGGCCTTGATGTGGCCATCTGGCCACATCAGGGGTCTGGATCTGCGGGAGTTTCTTCTCTTTCCATTTATCCTAAAATATTTACCATTTTGACCTTCTGATTTTGACGATTCTTCATTGATCTTCGGTTAACAAATGAATTCTTAAAAATCTGAATTTTAGCTGATTTTCAACCAGTTTTATCTTCCTTGGTTTTCAATGATCTTCAGTTGAATCTTCTTTATCCTCCTGAATATTTGACCCTTCTGTAATTTAGATTTAAATCAGAATTAATGCAGGCTTTTGGGCTCAATTTTCTTCCACCTCCATTAGTAATGGCCTGCATTTTATTAAAATATAAAACTAAATATATGATTTATTAGACAATAATTATGGGAACGTGATATTATATATGCAATATTGGTGACCAATCACAAGACTCGCTCTCAAGTCTCTTCGGAGACTTCTGATTGAGGTGAAACCTGCACGCAGAAAATACAGAATTTCAGAACTTAAGAATAAAATGTGCAAGTACTCAATACTACCACTATAGCGAGTGATTATGCGGGTCGTGATCCACAAGGAGGGACTAGCAATGGACGCTTTTAAGTAAATTCGTTTCTTTTTAAGTTACAAGGAATGATAAGTTCTTCTTTAGTTCTTGAAAAGAGAAAGAAAATAAGTTATATCAGATTATGAAAGTGGTGGATAAAAAGAGATGATGATTTTAGAAAATAGTAAACTAAGTTAAAAAAAGAATAAAAAAAGAGTGAATAAAAGAGTTGGGAGATTGTGGTGATCTAAA